>CM057154.1:8242405-8359405 GCA_029962745.1 Echinometra lucunter
AAATAACCACCGAGATGACGAGATAATTTAGGCCAAGGAGACTAGAAGACGAGATAAAAGATGGGAAATTAGCACTGAAAATAGACATACCTAAGCTTTTCGACATGCGCTCATCAGAGTAAAATCGCATGAATGACAGAAAGCCGAGAATCGAAACAATATATATGAGATGACGAGTTCTTGGAATTCGCGAAATATCCTAGTTAAGGACAAGAGACAAGATGACGAGTTCATGGAACTTGGCAGGTCGACTTGTTTGGAACGAAGAGACTAGATGACGAATTTTTGCATGCAATTCGGCAATTAGGACGAGAAGAAGAGATGACGAGTTCTTGGAACTCCGAAGTCGAATTGTTTGGGACGAGAAGACGAGATGACCGGGAGATGACTAGTTACTTGAACTCGGCAAGCCAGGGGGGCGTTTCATCAACATTTCTTGTCTGACATCTTTCCTTGATTTTGATTGGCTGAGAAGCATCGTTCCTATGGCAACTGTCGAATAAAACAGAGTTTGTCGGATAAAACATCCGACAAGTCATTTCATGAAACGCTCCCCCGGTGTTGTCACTCTGTATTGACTTCGTGTACGCATGATCGTTCGAAATTTCGCGTAAAAAGGGGTCTTTTTAAGCATGTTTTTTTTTTTTTTTTCGAAAAAAGGGTTGTTTTCATGTACTCGAAATTGAAAAAAAAAAGTGTTTTTGAGCTTGTAGACCCCTACTCGAAATTGAAAAAAGGGTGTTTTTTCCTGGTCCCAGTTACCCTTCTTGGCCTACACCACGTATAGTCCACTGCACTTGTCGAGTGCCAGTAACTAGTCATCTCGTCTTCTTGTCCCAAACACGTCGACTTGCTGAGTCTAAAAATCGTCACCTCGTCTTCTTGCTTGCCGAGTTCCAGTAACTCGTCACCTCCTCTTCTTGCATGCCATAAACAAGTTGACTTGCCGAGTTTGAATAACTCGTCATTTTGTCTTATAACTCGTCTTCTTGGCCTATTCTTATCTTGTCAGCTTGCTGGCACTTATAAGCTTCCCTAGAATCCCCTTCTTTTTGCTGCGCGTAAATAGGAAAACTTAAAACCTTTTATGAAATTCAAAGTTTCCAAATCATTGAAAACCAACTATGTGTTTTTGCCTGTTTGTCACCAGGGGCCCGTTGCACAAAATTTACTATAATAGTAACTTTGCTATTAAAGTAACCAATCAAAATCCAGTATTCCATGAAGAGTTACTATAATAGCAAAATTACTGTTATAGTAAATTTTATGCAACGGGCCCCTGGACTGCGAATTAGTCTACAGGCTAAGATTCTATCTTAAAACTTAAAAACAATTCCATAAAGCTTTGAGATGAGCTAAGCCCAAATTTCTTAAGGTATCTGACTGTGTCATTAGCAGCTGCAGTATAGGGTGTGTTGCCTGCAGTCTCCTTAGTCTCATATTTCAGACCTTTTGTAAAGCGTTGTGACTGACAAAGGTTTGTGCTTGCAGACTAGTAGTAATGAATTGCTGGCATGGGAACCATTCATGTTCCCTCGTCATGCATGGTAGCATATGGAATGCTTCATAACAAATTCTTATCATCAGACTTGGACTTCAACCCCTTCATTTCAAAATACACGTATTTTTTTTCCTTTAGTGTTAAAAATGTGATTTCCACCTTTCCTTCTAGAACAATGGCCTATCCCGAAATCGATGAATGCGGGGGGGGGGGGGCATGTCAGTGGGCAATTCAAATATAATGAACTAGATATAAAGGTACATTCAATAAATTTTTCCCCCTAATTTGCATATTTTTCTTTTACATTTTTGTTATGACACGACCAAGACAGTTAAGGAAAGTGTATAACCAGTCTCGTCATTTTACACGTTTCTTTTTGGTATGTCACTGTTGTAAAACAGCGCAGATTTTCCGGCTCCTTATGTGATTAACCTCTTGTTGAAGCTCACAGATTAGTATCATTTCTTGTTTTGTCAGTGTAAATACAAAACAAACTTATATAATATAAACCCAGATAATCTATATTCGTGCTTCGAAATAAGAGGCTCAAACATCGACATTCACTTGCGATTGCCTTTCAAATCTTATTCCCATGAAAGTGATTTCAAGTCTATTCCATGCATTCTAGACTACGACCGACTCACATGAGGCTTTTTTTATTGCGTCAGGAGAGCGTCAGCGAATGGAACGTATTTAATCTGATCAAGAGAGTAATTTTTCTTTTTAATGAGTGCAAAATAAAAAGCTCAAGCAGTACAGTGCTTTCCATTCCTGGAGTATGAGTTAATGCCTCTACTATATCGATTAGCACAAGCAATGACGCAATCAAAGGGATACACCTTGTGTGAGCCAGGCTTTTCTCTCATGGTCGTACGTTGCACATGCGTCATTTGCCTGACGTAGGGCTGCGTCAGTGACTTTTATAATACTGCCGCTCTTTGCGAGGGTCAGGTTGTCCCCCCCCCCCAAAAAAAGAAGAAAATGACAAATGGACCCACTAAAGTAAACTACAGGCATTAGGGTGATATCTCGGTCTGATTCTCGCAGTAAAAATAATATTACATTTATCATGCAAAATTCATCTGTCTAAATGGATATAGATGCCTTCTACTTACCACAATAGACAATATTCTCTCGTCCGCTGAATATGGAACTGGTGTTGCCGTTCGTCATAAACACGGTTCGATGTTGAAGTTTGGTCCTCTCTAGCTGACTCACTGGACATTAATGTCATGAAGAAGACTGGACCAGTTTCCAAATTTTCTAGTTTAGGTGTGCTCCTTTTCCACGATCTTTCCTTTACCTCTTCCTTTTCAAGCAACAGTTTTCGGGAGAGCTCTTCTTACCCTGGGCCTTGCTCCCGGCCAACACCCAGTCACAAAGAGTTTGACGTTTTTGCGTGGAAGCTTCTAATTGGACAAATCTACCAGAAGCTATCTTACTCCCCCGTTATGTACATGCTGTGACTTCGTATGGGGACTGTTTATGAACAGTTTGTACCCAACGACATCAATAGCCATATTTGCATAATAACAGAAAATGTTCATATAAGCATGAAAAACGGATGAACTGAACTTGATTATAAATGATCTGATTTGCTGTATGGGGTATACAGACAGGAACCCAGAGTAGGAAAATACACATGTTAGGTTTATAGCGTTATGTTAACGATTTATATTCGTTATCTGGAACGGAGAACTCTGCCCATGTCGTCATCCTTTAAGCAGACCTACGAACTTGATACAATTTTGTTAAATTTTACATTTTACAAAAAAGACCAGTCTGCAAAGTAGATTCAGATTTTGTGCATCCCTCCCAAACATTGTCATCCTCTTCCTCCTCCTTTTCTTCTTCTTCGACATACCCACTGCCATTCACCATCAACATCATCACTATCTGTCTATCATCATCATCATCATCATCATCATCACCACGATCACCATCATCACCATCATCACTATCATCACCATCGTCATCATCATCATCATCATCATCAATACCTTCATTTTCCCAATCATCGTCATAAATATTGTCGTCGTTCTCTTCCTCTTTCTCTTCTCCCTGCTCTCATTAAAATCATCATCATCATCATCATCATCCATCCATCCATCATCATCATCATCATCATCATTATCATCACTGTCATCATTCTCATTCTGTTCATCACCATAAATGTCGTTGTCCTCCTCCTCCTCCTCCTCCTCCTCCTCCTCCTCCTCCGTATCCTCGTCATCATTATAATCATCATTATGTTAATCGTCATCTTACTACTGGCTCTATGAGCATGGTGATAGTGTTCATGTCCATTTCACACTCTACTAAGTGGTCTCGCTGGACTGGTAGGAAATACATTAACATTAACATTCTGCTGCAAATATATTTACGTATCTTCTTTTTTCTAGAAAAATGTAATATTAGTAATTGACAGTCCACACGCCATGGTCATTAATCCTTCCACGCCCCCTCCATCCGAAAATATATACCGCCACCAGTTTGTCAACGTCACCACTCAAATACAAGCAGTATGAATGCCATCATTTTTCTCTTTTAACCTTCCAGCTACTACTCCAAAGGAAAAGAGGAGACAGTGCAGAGTTTTTGATTGTTCTTCGATTATTGTTTCTTTTTAAATTAGTTATTTCATGCATTAACAAAAAAATATAAACGACGTACAGGGAATAGGGTGTGAACCGAAAAAGCTGTGCCGACCGTACCCATATTAGAACTAGAGACAGGTTTGTTTTTTGTTTTGTTTTGTTTTTTGGTCAAGGAATAAGAATACTCTCAAAAAACGTTCTCTCTGAAAATGAGGACCAGAGCTATATGTCATAAACAATCAACCGTGGTATCTTATGAAGTAAACCGTTCGAAGAGTGATTTAAAACACTATCAAAGATAGCATTAATGACGATAATGAATTTAATCTGATTTGATAAAACACTTGTATCGTTATAAAGAGTTATGTATGTATAATAATCATCAAAAATGAATTGTTATAAGAATAACATCATACATAGTGCAATAAGAAATCCAATTCAATCAAGAAACGCAGTATCGATCAAAGATTAAACAGTATTAACACTCTCATACCATAATTACATAGATCATAGAATAACAAAGAACGCATAACCTCTTACACCAATCATAATGGCATAATATACTGAAACAAGAACAGAAAACATGCATATTGTGTAATACCAAACAAAATCTATTGTGAAGAGGTCTGAATTTTCAATGATAACTCAATTTCTTTACTACATTACGAGAAAACTCACAGAAATCAGGTTGTTTCGTTTAACATGTATTTTTCATATATATGTATTTCTTTTGATTTAGTTCAGAAGGTAGAATTTGAAGATACCATAGAAATTTACGTTGACCGTAAATTTGGGCTGTTAAGAAAATAAGCAGTAATCTACATGTGCAGCAGGCATGTTTTTAGCTGTTTCGCTGGAGTTTTTCAGGCAAATGACACCGTGAGGAGTCATTTCTGACTTTCTGAGTTATTGGTACTTTCTGCCAAGAAAGTGAGTAAAGTATGAGATAAACAGGATCCATATATGTAATGTACAAATGTGAACATTTGGAACGGAAAGTGTACGAGTCAAGTGAAAGTTTTAACGCATGCATAAAGCGCCATTGCAATCGGCTAGGTTCAATGCTTGTATTTTCTTTTAGTGCGGTATTGGCAAAAGATTAAAAGATTGAAAGTCCAAAAGTTATACGATACACTTTCTATTCTGAATCTGCACATTTAGTTTATGAAACTATACGTTATGATACATGTAAAATGATAAACAGAAGCAAGATAATGTATTTGTTTTAAACTAGTCTGTAAATTATAAACAGACATAGGCCCTAGAAGTAATTTGTTTTTGAACAGAAAATGGGATCAACATTTTCAGGCATTGTAATAGATGAAGAGTATGCATGAGAATAATAAACAAAATTCCCATGCTTGATAAAAATAATGAAATTACAGTTTAAAAGCAAGAGTCGATATGAATATTGAAGATAACACATACATGTGTGTTCTTGCTCAATATCTAGGTTTAGAATTTATGAGAAATACACTCTTTGAATTAGTTGATTTTTAATAACAGATATCGCTTAAACCAAAAGTAAGGTTTGTGAAAGTAAAGGATTTCCAAATTTAGGAAAAACAGAATTATTTCTGAAAAGGATAAATTATGCACCAAACATTAGAATTGCCTAGTCGCCTTTCAGTTTGATACTAGAAATACATGTACTTACTTGTATGTACATATCGATCTATGTATCGATAAATTTTGCTTTGGTCTCCTGAAAATTACGCTATAGAGTACAGGTGCACCGGATTGTTCTGCATGTTTCAGCTCCGATTCTAGTAGGAATCTACCTCCCATCTGCTTGTGCATCTAAACACCGTTATCTAGTAAAAGTCTCTGTGAAAAAGGATCAGCATGAGCGACAAACCACCTCCATACAATCCGATTGAATAAACACAGTTACATCGGTTCTTCAGAGGCCAGCTCAGTTGACCGTTGTACGTATACAATCCCAAGCGGAATTTGCCATCTGTATTAGTTCCTTTTCGTCAACGATCCATCAATTCAATTTTCCTGAAGTCATCCTGAGGTGCTACGGGAACGTGACAGAGAAGGAAGCATGGATACTACTGAGAGCTTGAAGATTAAGAGAAGGACGGCTAAGGGCAAGCTGACAAGAATGGAGAAAGCCCTTAATTTCCAGATGGAGCAGCACCGTCCATCATCAGAGGTAAACGAGGCCTTTAAATCATACAAAGCAGCGTATGAAAATGACGTGCACGAGAAGTACACAGCAACCATTTCGGATGATACCCAGTATGAAGCAGAGGAGAAATGGTTAGACGTAATTCAGGAATCCTTCTTGAAAAGGCAAATGGAGGTGACTGACTATAGCAAAGATGATGCAGAGTCAAGTAGTCCATTGGATGAAACTCAGATGACGCAAGCTTCTAGTGTGTCTCCATTGTCATCCATTGTCAAGTTAGAGAAAACTAAATTACCAAGGTTTACTGGAGATGTTCGCGATTATCATATTTTCAGGAAGGACTTCATCCATATGACAGAAGGCAGATATACCAAGAGAGATATGATTAGTTTACTCCGATCCTGTCTTCAAGGAAAGGCCCAGGACATGATAAGAGGTATCGGTGAAGATTTTGACTCAGCTATTGCATATCTCGACTCAATATATGGGGATCCTAGATTTGTCGCAGATGCAGTAGTCTATGATTTAAACCAGTTCAACGGTTTAAAGTGTGGAGAAGATGCCAGGTTCTGCGATCTTGTCCATCTAGTTCGCAGAAGTTATCATTGTCTACAAGCAGTGAATCGTCCACAAGACATGGACAATAGTCAAGTTCTTGCTCTCATTGAACGGCAGATGCATGTCGATGATAGGAGAGTATGGTTCCGGCACTTGGAGCAAGATGGAAAGCCAGCATGTTTAAGTTACCTCATAGAGTGGATGACATCTGAGATGAAGTCTCGAATGAGAGCCGCAGCCCCAGTGCGTGCTGAAGAGAAGAAAGCCGGAAAAGTGTTTCAAGTCAGCAGTGTCCAGAGTAACTCTTCTAAGCCAGATGTTACGTTCTTCAAGTGTTGGCTTTGCATGACATCAGATCATTGGACTGACCAGTGCAAAAAGCTTCTTAGCATGACCCAGTCTGACCGTTTGAATGTGGCTAAGAAGAACCAAGCCTGCTTCAGCTGTCTTAAGAAGGCGGGCAAGGATCATAGAATGAATACCTGCAAGAGAAGAAAGCAATGCACTGAAGTGGCTGGAGGTCAGCAATGCAGATACTTCCATCATCCTCTCCTTCATAAGTCAGAAGAGCAGAGTAACACTGTGGGTGTAGCTATCACCACCAATACAGATACGCTGTTGCCAGTTGTTACTGCTGAGATAGTTTCTCCCAGTAAGCAGGAACGGATTGAAGGAAATGTACTACTCGACTCCGGATCACAGTTGAGTATCGTGCGACAGGAAGTAGCTGACAGACTGAGACTGAAGGGAAAGAAAGTCTCTGTCACTGTCACCAAGATTGGCTGTGATGAGGAGCAAGTCCAGACGGAGATATATCGATTCCCTGTTCAAGCTATTGGTAGTAACCAAAGACATTATGTGACTGCATTAGGACTGCCACACATCAGCAATGATATTTCTGAGGTATCATTGAAGGAAGAATGTAAGAAGATGCACTTAAGTCCCCAAGAAGTGCATAGGAAGAGTGGTACAATTGATTTGCTAATAGGATTGGACCATGTACAGATGCATGCAGGTCAAACCAGACAGGGAGTTAAATGTATCGCCCGCAAGTCGCCAATTGGATGGGTGGTGTTTGGACCTCTCAGCACCAGACAGCAGTTACCAAGTAGAGTACTCCTTATGCAGGTAAACCAAGTGACTGATCTGACAGAATTTTGGAGTACAGAAAGTATGGGTGTTGAGTCTTCATCCTGCCAGTGTTACCCACCCAAACTGAGTAAAGTTGAAAAGGATGAATACGATGTTATCAATGCTTCCTGCCAGAAAGTAGGGCATCAGTGGATGATCCCTTATCCTTGGAAAAGGGATCCGAGTCACCTACCCGATAATAAGATACAGGCAGAGAGGATGCTTGCTGGAACTGAGAAGAAACTGGTCAGAAATCCCGAGTATGCAGAGGCCTAACAGCAAGCAAATGAAAGGGTCATTGTCTTAACGACTACTGGATGAAGGGACCGGATTTGCTGAAGGATCTGTTTGGAGTTCTGTTAAGATTCAGAGAGAGACCTGTAGCCATATTAGGTGACATATCCAAGATGTACCACCGTGTCCTCATTCCAGAAGCAGACCAACACGTGCATAGATATCTCTGGAGAGACTTGAACGTGAAACAAGAGCCAAATGTTTATGTGAAGACAGTGGTAACATTCGGGGATAAGCCTGCCCCCGCAATGGCCCAAATAGCCCTCAGACGCACTCCAGAGGAAGGAAGAAGTGCATATCCGGAAGCTGCAAGTGTAATAGAAAGAGACACTTACATGGATGATATATGCACATCAGTGTCTACAGTTGAAGAAGGTCATAATCTTACACACGACCTGGATGAGGTGTTGGATACTGGCGGTTTCAAGGTCAAAGGCTGGATATCCAATGTCCCACTGAAGGAGGAGACGGTTCCTAAATGCCAGACAGAGACAAGTTTGCTGGAGAATTTGACGGAAGAGAAGGTGCTTGGAGTTATGTGGACCCAGCAACAAGATGAGTTCTCTTATAAAGTCAAAGGAGAGAACTTTACTCAGCCCAGTGAGAAGCAGAACTCTGTGATGTGGACGAAGAGACGAATCTTGAGTCACATCGCTAAGGTATTCGACCCGATTGGTTTTGCTGCTCCTTTCTTAGTGAAAGCTAAGATAGGAATGCAGCGGCTGTGGGAGATTGGAGTCGGATGGGATGACGAGTTACCAGAGCAGATAAGTGCGGAATGGGATAAACTCTTCGATGAGATGAAGGCTCTGAATGACGTGAGGTTCCCGAGAAGTTTAACACCATCACACTCTGTAGGTGTACCAATGCTAGTTGTATTCTGTGATGCATCAGAAGAAGCTTTCGGAACATGTGTCTACATCAGGTGGAAGCTGACTGATGATGAATATGATGTTAGATTCATTGCTGCTAAATCCAGAGTGGCACCTCTCAAGAAGCTAACGTTGCCACGTCTAGAACTACAAACAGCAGTGATGACGACTAGATTGTACACAGCTATCAAAGAAGAACTTACTCTTGAGCTTGATAGTGTTGTATTCATGACGGACAGCATGATCGTTCTTGGGTGGATCCGAAGTAAAGCTAGAGCCTACAAGCCGTTCGTGTCTGCCAGAGTGGGTGAAATTCAGACAAATTCCAACCCTTCTTGGTGGAGACATGTACCCGGAGAGCAGAATTCTGCTGATGATATATCCCGAGGCATCCCTCCTGAGAAGCTAACTGAGAGATGGAAGAATGGACCAGAATTTCTCTACTGGCATGAGAATAGATGGCCAAGGACTGAGGAGACTCCTGACAGCAGAGAGTTAGAGAAAGAGAAGCGTAAAGTTCACCAGGTGGCCTTAGCAGAGGTTCAGTCAGAACCCGTCGACTGCAAGAAGTTTTCTAGATGGAGGAAACTTGTTAGAGTTACAGCTTATGTTCAGAGATTCGTCAGAAACTTGAAGGCGAGATGTAACAAAGCACCAGATACTGACATTCAGCCCTCTGATAGTAAGCAAATCTCACCATCAGAGCTAGAGAATGCAGAGACTCTTTGGATAAAGAGGGCACAGAGAGAACTACATGATAGATACAAGAAAGGAGAGTTCAAAACTCTCAGTCCCTACATCAAGGAGGGAATCATCAGAGTCGGCGGCAGGGTAGGAGAGAGAGTTGTTTCATATGATGAAAGGCACCCAGTACTGCTACCACGTCAGCACCATATTTCGACATTCATAGTTAGCTACTTTCACAAGCAAGGTCACGAAGGGGTAGCAACCACCGCCGCAAAAGTGAGACAGAAGTACTGGATTGTGGGAGTTCAGAGGATCGCCAAGACTGTGAAATACAAATGTGTGGTTTGCAGGAAATCAGAACATAGAATCCCAGTTTATGGCAGATCTTCCAAGTCATCGTCTAGCACCATGCACACCGCCGTTCTACTATACGTCTTGTGACTATTTTGGACCATACCAGGTTCGAGTTGGTAGAAACAAGACAACAAAGCATTACGGTGTGATCTTCACGTGCTTGAATACAAGGGCAGTGTATCTAGATGTCGCTGTCGACTGCTCAACAATGGAGTTCCTTCAAGTATTTCGCAGATTTGTAGCAGTCAGAGGTTACCCAGCAGTCATCTACAGTGACAATGGTACTCAGTTTGTGGGAGCTGAGAAGGAGCTTCGAGCTATGGTACAAGGCTGGAGTGAATCTCAGCTAAGAGAGTTTTGTGCCGAACGAGGAATCCAGTGGAAGTTTGTGACACCATCCGCGCCACATCAGAATGGGTGCGTCGAATCCCTAGTGAAGAGTTGCAAGATAGCGCTACGCAAAGCAATAGGAGATCAGATCCTTCGTCCCTTTGAGCTACTTACCTGTTTGACTGAAGTCGCAAATCTAGTGAATCAGCGCCCGATTGGCAGAGTGCCCAATGATCCAGACGACGGTTCCCTATCTTTCGCCCAATGACATGTTGTTAGGACGCGCATCTACAACAGTTCCACAAGGACCATTTCGGGAAACGCCTGATCCAAGGCATCGAGTGGAATTTGTACAGAGAATCGTGGACTCTTTCTGGAAGGTCTGGAATCGAGATGTATTTCCTCTTCTCGTTCCACGGAAGAAGTGGAATGTTGAGAAACGCAACGTTCGCGTTGATGATGTTGTGTTGTTGTCCGATCCAAACTCTGTTCGCGGAAAATGGACGCTAGGCAAGGTAGTTAATGTCTATCCAGGGACAGACAACAAGATCAGAAACGTTAAAGTAAAGACAATGAACAATGAATACCTAAGACCAGTGACAAAGATTGTGGTCTTATATCCTGTCGAAGGTTATGAGGATTAAACTTAATTTCAATGTTTATATGTTAATGTAAATGGGAACAAAGTGCCCATTGGGGCGGTGGATGTTTCGTTTAACATGTATTTTTCATATATATGTATTTCTTTTGATTTAGTTCAGAAGGTAGAATTTGAAGATACCATAGAAATTTACGTTGACCGTAAATTTGGGCTGTTAAGATTAGGCAGTAATCTACATGTGCAGCAGGCATGTTTTTAGCTGTTTCGCTGGAGTTTTTCAGGCAAATGACACCGTGAGGTGTCATTTCTGACTTTCTGAGTTATTGGTACTTTCCGCCAAGAAAGTGAGTAAAGTATGAGATAAACAGGATCCATATATGTAATGTACAAATGTGAAAATTTGGAACGGAAAGTGTACGAGTCAAGTGAAAGTTTTAACGCATGCATAAAGCGCCATTGCAATCGGCTAGGTTCAATGCTTGTATTTTCTTTTAGTGCGGTATTGGCAAAAGATTAAAAGATTGAAAGTCCAAAAGTTATACGATACACTTTCTATTCTGAATCTGCACATTTAGTTTATGAAACTATACGTTATGATACATGTAAAATGATAAACAGAAGCAAGATAATGTATTTGTTTTAAACTAGTCTGTAAATTATAAACAGACATAGGCCCTAGAAGTAATTTGTTTTTGAACAGAAAATGGGATCAACATTTTCAGGCATTGTAATAGATGAAGAGTATGCATGAGAATAATAAACAAAATTCCCATGCTTGATAAAAATAATGAAATTACAGTTTAAAAGCAAGAGTCGATATGAATATTGAAGATAACACATACATGTGTGTTCTTGCTCAATATCTAGGTTTAGAATTTATGAGAAATACACTCTTTGAATTAGTTGATTTTTAATAACAGATATCGCTTAAACCAAAAGTAAGGTTTGTGAAAGTAAAGGATTTCCAAATTTAGGAAAACAGAATATTTCTGAAAAAGGATAAATTATGCACCAAACATTAGAATTGCCTAGTCGCCTTTCAGTTTGATACTAGAAATACATGTACTTACTTGTATGTACATATCGATCTATGTATCGATAAATTTTGCTTTGGTCTCCTGAAAATTACGCTATAGAGTACAGGTGCACCGGATTGTTCTGCATATTTCAGCTCCGATTCTAGTAGGAATCTACCTCCCATCTGCTTGTGCATTTAAACACCGTTATCTAGTAAAAGTCTCTGTGAAAAAGGATCAGCATGAGCGACAAACCACCTCCATACAATCCGATTGAATAAACACAGTTACATCGGTTCTTCAGAGGCCAGCTCAGTTGACCGTTGTACGTATACAATCCCAAGCGGAATTTGCCATCTGTATTAGTTCCTTTTCGTCAACGATCCACAGGTGTTTATTCAAAGAATAGTTGAATAAGAGAACAATGCATATTTGGGATTTTCATTCAATGACTTGTCAAAACGTTCAGTTTTAATCCATACTTTAATCTCGCCAGTCGTCACGGAATACGATACTATTATTTCAGTATTATACGGCGACTGATGAGTTGTAATCAGCTGTTTGAAGTTTGTTACACAAGAGCAATGCGTTTAACAAAGTATAAACCATTTATCGCTTATAGATATCAAATAAACAAATAAGATTTATGCAACTGAAGAAACAGAGGGGCATTAAACGTTTGTTTAGTGGTGAATCTAAAATCTCGAAATGAAGGAGGCTCATGATCTGGACCTTCTCGTTTCCTTTGGACAAGACTGTTCTTTGAAATCAGTGCGAAAACTGACAGCATTTATTCATAGTTGAAGAAAGAATATTTATATCATCTTCAACGTAAAGAAACATACGAAGATAAGAAAAAGAATATTCTTTATTTGACCAAGATCCTATTCCGTTGTTTATACATGTAGTTGAATTTACAAAAATTGCTTACTAACTGTAACCAAGATGAATACGATTACGTCTACTATATGCCACCGACAATATTATTATTAACTTCATGACTCAAGATGTTTTGCATTTTGGTAATAAACAGAATTAAAACATTTTAATTGACCCCTTTTTGACCTTTGACCTAACAACCCTTAAGTCTGATCACTTTGTCTCCTCATAATCATTTATACAAAGCAGCTGAAATATTATAACAGTGACAGCAAAACTACATATCTTTGATTTCATGCATATTGACTCCTTGAACTCACCTACTAAACACAAATTCTAATCACTTTGTTAGCAACCCGTTTGGAGTTCACACCTCAAATGGTTCTTGAGGCTAAAACCTAAAATTTCATAAATCGACCTCTATGGCCTTTGACCTTTGACCTACATACCCTAGTATCTAATCAGATCGTCTTTCTGTGGAGATACTAGCACCAAGTTTGAAGTTCATACCTCAAAAAGTTCTTGAGATATCACGTTGACGAGAAAGCAGGACGTACGGAAGGACGGACAACCCGAAAATATATCGATGCCTCCGGCACCACCCCCGGTGGGAGTCATAAATACAAACCTAGATACAAAGTATCTAGGTTCATGGCTCAGTTAATAGTTAAACTTGTAACTATGCCTTGGCAGGGTGTACAAGACACTTTGCAATACAAAAACCACAAAGATCATTACAAACAGATGGAAGGGGAAAATATACAAATGTGAAATTAAACGACGGTTATTAACAAACACGACAAAATATTTTTCCTCATAATAAATGCTGGGTTTTTTTTTCAAAATAATACATTGATATAATTTCCATTGTAATAAAGCGGTAATAAGTTTTGTAAAATTAACGGAGGAAAAGTACATTTTCAGTCCATCCACGATCATTTCACAGACCTATTAGCGATCATATTGTATAAGGAAACTCTGTGATAAGAATGGAGCTCGATACAAAAAATATGAGTATTCAGAAATACATAAAACACGCCGGCATCTACTAAACTCATCCATTTACCAAAGTATAAAAACTGATGAGTCACTTGTAGATGAAAATAAACACGCTTCGTCACAATGCATCATGTTATCTTGTCAAAATAAGATTACATAAATATATCACATCCGTCATTCTGTCTTTTATCATGTTCGGGTTCCCCCCCCCCCCCGAACCTTATGTATAATAACGTCGATATATGCCTTTAATTTACAAATCCTCTATTGCAATATAAAGACCACGTAACCACCTCTTTATTTTTGAGATATCTAAACAATAAGATATAGCCCAGGTAATTTCGATCAATGTTACCTGTCTCGACATTTTGTTGTAACGTGTTAAATGAACTATTTCACCTTTATTTTAACCTTTTAAAAAAAAACAGAAATTACGGAAAGAAGAAGTCAACTAAGCTGGGGCAATAATAATATCATATAATTATTGTGATATCACTCTGTACAATCCAGACCAGAACAAGATATAAGACAAATCACTTGAGTTTATCATTATGTGGAGAAATTAATCAGTTGGGATTTTTGACTGGTGGAATATATAGAGCCTGTCTGAAGTACAGAAGGCTATCTCTCCTGATCGGCACTGTTGAAGGTAGTACCAGTTTCTCTCAGGTTTCTCAATCTTGAAATCAGAGATGAGAGTCTCCATATGCTTCAGCTCAGTGGTATACTCATCGATACTCAACAACCCTTCTTCATGCCTGACGGTCGCAATAAGGACTGAATTACCCTTAGACACAGCAGCGTAAAGCTCATGATCACTCGGTTTAGTAATCTCGTGCTTAATGTTATCCTTATTATCCATAATTATTACTGTATTCCTGCCCGGTTTACTGACCAAGACATCATCATTGCTGGTGATTTGCCAAGGCTTATATCCATCGCATGGTATCTCCCTGATCGCCTTCCCACCCGCTGGTGAGAATACCTGAATCTTCTCAGCTTTCCAGTAGCCGACATAGATTAGGTCATTGCTGTCTAAAGTGAGGCTACTAAACCCACCTTCATCACGACTCAGAGACTCGAACCCTGCATCCAGCTGCTCCCATGTTGATGTATAAAGCGTGATTGTGTTCCCTAGGTTGAGTACAACACACCGACCATCAGACAGGAATCCTACATCACTGATCTTGACATCCTTGAGGACTGTCTGTTGCAGCTGACCATCAGCAGAGTAGAAAGCAATTCCTCCATCAGAGTATCCCACTGCCATCACATTACCATCTGGTGATGCAGTCATGGCATTCATTTTGCCCTTCTTTGACAATTCTACCCCACATCTCAAATCAATTTGTAACTGAGCAGGCGATGACAAAAACTCGAATAAAACCAGAGAAAGAACGAGAAAGAAAACAGAGCCGAATCCAATTCCGAAAGCCTGTCTACAAATACTCGGCCACTCATTATTGCCAAGCGTAAACTTCAGTTGTTCCGCACGATCAGCTACATCAGTAGCACACTTCTTCTTTGGATCGTTCCTATCTAGTACATTCTTCAATTCACCACACAGTGAATCATGAATGAAAATGGTATCACCTGTAAGAGGAGCCTTCAAACTATGACCCACCAACTCACTTGCACTCTCAATACTCGCAGCCAAGAGTTCATCTTCAACTTTCATTTGTTCCAAGCTTTGGCACGATCTCTCTTTCTGAGCATCTATTTGCTTGTTTATTGTCGTTTTCCTCTCTCTTAGTTTGTCGAAAGCTTCTTCATATTCCCTGCTGATCCTAGCCTTCTCCCTGTAAGCATGATCGGTGACGCGTTTCAGCTGATCATCAACACATGTCATGTGATTCTTGACAGTGGCAGCTTTTTTCTTACCCCGAGACTGTAGGGATTCAATGTCCTCCTTTCTGGAAGCTTCGTATTCCACTGCAGCCTGAACTATGTGGCCCTTTTCTGCTTTGTGATACAGCGTGCGACATCTAAAACAAATGAACTTCTTACAAGGTTTAATGCAGACATCGCTACGGACTTCTTTGAGTCCATCTGATATATGTATTTGTTCTTGACAGTAGACCTTCTTTTCTAAGACCATCTTGCCCTCTCTGATGTCCTCTACTCTCACAACTTCATGATTGTTATGTAGTTCAAGACATTCGTTGCACATGTATTTACTACATGCACAGCAAAAATTTACAGCTCTTGATTGCATGTCACACATTTCACAAAAATGTTTAGAATTTCTGACATCATCAACGAGAGACTTAAGACGAGCAATCGTATTTAGATTCTCTATATTTCCCTCTCTTACATCTGTTATGCTTCGACATATTGGACAGCGTACAGTGTTTTTCTGTGTAGAGCATTCTAGAATATCACCGAGACATTTCTTACAAAACGTATGTGTACATGACAACTGCTTAGGATCACTGAGAAGCTCTAAACAAATGGGGCACTGCAAGTTACGAAAAACGATGTGTTCAAATGACGCCATTACTTACTCTTAAGATCAAATAAAGTTACATGCAATTTCTGTATCATTTATCCACTGCATTAGTCATAAATGTACCTAATTCCTTTATTAAAAAAGAACCACTTTCATCAGCTGATATCATGATATTTACAGAACATAAACTTAATTCAAAGAAATAGTTTATAGTTGTGTGCATTTACGGATTTTTGCTGTCGTCCTCTGCAATTCAAAGAAGATGTCTCCCATATGGACATGGAGTTCAGCATGTTCAGTGAATGTAGGTGTATACGTCGGTAGATGGTTGTGTGTATCCTGAAATTAATGGAAAATATACATTCATGGGGATAGGAACCGAGAAGAAAATAATGAAAGAAATGACAAATTTTAAAGCTAGGCAAGGAGAAGATGATCGAGAAGGGGGTGGCGCCAGGGAGAATATTGCAAAGAAATTATTTGAAATTCAGATGACTATAAAAGACCGATTTTTATGTTAAAAATCTTCCTCCTCAAGATCTCTGCTGCTGGGTGACCAATGCCCTCAAAAAATGCCACACATCCACAAAAATTGAGAGTAAGGCCACATTCTCATTTCGTTTCCGTAATTGTTGTTCTTGTTAATACAATTTTAAAACTGTTGATAAGGTTACAAAGAAGCTCATGATGAAGAGCCTTTTATTTTAACCCGCTTTCAATAAATGAAGTTTATAAACAATTTGACCAAACAAACCCAGTCACAAAAGTAGCTTCCATTTAGTTTGATTTTGAACTCGCTTTTCTCATTAGCATGATTAGAGGGTTTCTACATGAATATAAGGCCAATTATGCTACGAATTCTAAGCAATGAATCCTGATTTGTGAAACCAAGTCATTCATTCACAGTACCACACAATGATAAAATGAAGGCCTACACAATACCACCTGTTTACAACTGTATTATTTATATTCCTGTGGTAATTTTTGGTGAGTGTTAATGAGTACCATGGCAATACCACAGGAAGTCGGGAACACAAGAATACCACAGCCAGCCCCTTTAAAATTACCACATGGGTATATTGTGACAGTATAACATATCCATGTGGTATTTCTGGAGTAAACAATGCGTACCGCAACATGACCACAAGACTACCAAAGCCAGTGAAATACCACTCACGTATGCCAGTAGGCCTACTTACATGACTTAGAAAATAAGTACCTGATGTGGTAACATAATATTCCTGTGGTATTTCTGATGTTCATAATGTGTACCAAAGGAATACAACAGGACTACAAGAGTACCACAGCCAGCCCCTAATATTACCACACAGTATTTGGTAGTGTCTGTGGTAACATATATACCTGTGATATTTCTGATGTTCACAATGTATACCACAGGAATACAACAGGACCGTAAAAGTACCTCAGCCAGCCCCAAACATTACCACACAGGCATATGGTACAGTACCGCATGCGTACCTGTGGTAACGTACATGTATATTCCTGTGGTATTTTATGTGGGAAAAACAGGTACAACAGGAAATACCACACGACATACGGTACAGTACCACACGTGCACCTGTGGTAAAGTATATTCCTGTGGTATTTTGTGTGGTAAAGACAGGTACCACAGAAAATACCACAGGACATTTTTGTAAGGGATATAGGGTGAATATATTTAGTTTGAACCAAAGTTTGAACAGATGCGATATCTTACGCAATATAATCCTCCGGACTTTATCATGCTTGCTTCTAAATCCTTCATAAAGATTGACATGATTGACATACTAATCCGTAGATTCATTTTCCGTCTTGTTTATACAGGATTCCCCTTTTCATATTGAAGTCTTCACACTTGATTAACTATGAGCAGATTTATCATAGATCTGTCCCAGTTGATATCAAAAACAATTTTATGAATCTGGCCGGACGTTGTTCATTTCAATTCATTTAAATAATACGTAACAGATATTTCAAGTTTTGTAATTAAAACATCATTCACATCACTCACTTCAGTCTTGAGGTGATTTGCTATTGATGAATGTCAGGTACCATAGTCAGATGATAGTTCCTTCCCTAAGTAGGTTGGGCCTGAGGAATGATGAGCATAATTTATTACAGAATAGTGCATGATTATAAACGCGTATCTCTACATAGAAAGTTCAGGGTGTGTCAAAAGTGAGAGGAATCCTAAGGAAGCTTAAAATAACCACCGAGATGACGAGATAATTTAGGCCAAGGAGACTAGAAGACGAGATAAAAGATGGGAAATTAGCACTGAAAATAGACATACCTAAGCTTTTCGACATGCGCTCATCAGAGTAAAATCGCATGAATGACAGAAAGCCGAGAATCGAAACAATATATATGAGATGACGAGTTCTTGGAATTCGCGAAATATCCTAGTTAAGGACAAGAGACAAGATGACGAGTTCATGGAACTTGGCAGGTCGACTTGTTTGGAACGAAGAGACTAGATGACGAATTTTTGCATGCAATTCGGCAATTAGGACAAGAAGAAGAGATGACGAGTTCTTGGAACTCCGAAGTCGAATTGTTTGGGACGAGAAGACGAGATGACCGGGAGATGACTAGTTACTTGAACTCGGCAAGCCAGGGGGGCGTTTCATCAACATTTCTTGTCTGACAAGTTGTCAGATCTGACATCTTTCCTTGATTTTGATTGGCTGAGAAGCATCGTTCCTATGGCAACTGTCGAATAAAACAGAGTTTGTCGTATAAAACATCCGACAAGTCCTTTCATGAAACGCTCCCCCGGTGTTGTCACTCTGTATTGACTTCGTGTACGCATGATCGTTCGAAATTTCGCGTAAAAAGGGTTCTTTTTAAGCATGTTTTTTTTTTTTTTCGAAAAAAGGGTTGTTTTCATGTACTCGAAATTGAAAAAAAAAATGTGTTTTTGAGCTTGTAGACCCCTACTCGAAATTGAAAAAAGGGTGTTTTTTCCTGGTCCCAGTTACCCTTCTTGGCCTACACCACGTATAGTCCACTGCACTTGTCGAGTGCCAGTAACTAGTCATCTCGTCTTCTTGTCCCAAACACGTCGACTTGCTGAGTCTAAAAATCGTCACCTCGTCTTCTTGCTTGCCGAGTTCCAGTAACTCGCCACCTCCTCTTCTTGCATGCCATAAACAAGTTGACTTGCCGAGTTTGAATAACTCGTCATTTTGTCTTATAACTCGTCTTCTTGGCCTATTCTTATCTTGTCAGCTTGCTGGCACTTATAAGCTTCCCTAGAATCCCCTTCTTTTTGCTGCGCGTAAATAGGAAAACTTAAAACCTTTTATGAAATTCAAAGTTTCCAAATCATTGAAAACCAACTATGTGTTTTTGCCTGTTTGTCACCAGGGGCCCGTTGCACAAAATTTACTATAATAGTAACTTTGCTATTAAAGTAACCAATCAAAATCCAGTATTCCATGAAGAGTTACTATAATAGCAAAGTTACTGTTTATGCAACGGGCCCCTGGACTGCGAATTAGTCTACAGGCTAAGATTCTATCTTAAAACTTAAAAACAATTCCATAAAGCTTTGAGATGAGCTAAGCCCAAATTTCTTAAGGTATCTGACTGTGTCATTAGCAGCTGCAGTATAGGGTGTGTTGCCTGCAGTCTCCTTAGTCTCATATTTCAGACCTTTTGTAAAGCGTTGTGACTGACAAAGGTTTGTGCTTGCAGACTAGTACTAATGAATTGCTGGCATGGGAACCATTCATGTTCCCTCGTCATGCATGGTAGCATATGGAATGCTTCATAACAAATTCTTATCATCAGACTTGGACTTCAACCCCTTCATTTCAAAATACACGTATTTTTTTTTCTTTAGTGTTAAAAATGTGATTTCCACCTTTCCTTCTAGAACAATGGCCTATCCAGAAATCGATGAATGCGGGGGGGGGGGGGGAGGGGGGGAGGGGGCATGTCAGTGGGCAATTCAAATATAATGAACTGGATATAAAGGTACATTCAATAAATTTTTCCCCCTAATTTGCATATTTTTCTTTTACATTTTTGTTATGACACGACCAAGACAGTTAAAAAAAGTGTATAACCAGTCTCGTCATTTTACACGTTTCTTTTTGGTATGTCACTGTTGTAAAACAGCGCAGATTTTCCGGCTCCTTATGTGATTAACCTCTTGTTGAAGCTCACAGATTAGTATCATTTCTTGTTATGTCAGTGTAAATACAAAACAAACTTATATAATATAAACCCAGATAATCTATATTCGTGCTTCGAAATAAGAGGCTCAAACATCGACATTCACTTGCGATTGCCTTTCAAATCTTATTCCCATGAAAGTGATTTCAAGTCTATTCCATGCATTCTAGACTACGACCGACTCACATGAGGCTTTTTTTTTTGCGTCAGGAGAGCGTCAGCGAATGGAACGTATTTAATCTGATCAAGAGAGTAATTTTTCTTTTTAATGAGTGCAAAATAAAAAGCTCAAGCAGTACAGTGCTTTCCATTCCTTGAGTATGAGTTAATGTCTCTACTATCTCGATTAGCACAAGCAATGACGCAATCAAAGGGATACACCTTGTGTGAGCCAGGCTTTTCTCTCATGGTCGTACGTTGCACATGCGTCATTTGCCTGACGTAGGGCTGCGTCAGTGACTTTCATAATACTGCCGTTCTTTGCGAGGGTCAGGTTGTTCCCCCCCCCCCAAAAAAAGAAGAAAATGACAAATGGACCCACTGAAGTAAATTACAGGCATTAGGGTGATATCTCGGTCTGATTCTCGCAGTAAAAATAATATTACATTTATCATGCAAAATTCATCTGTCTAAATGGGTATAGATGCCTTCTACTTACCACAATAGACAATATTCTCTCGTCCGCTGAATATGGAACAGTTGCCGTTCGTCATAAACACGGTTCGATGTTGAAGTTTGGTCCTCTCTAGCTGACTCACTGGACATTAATGTCATGAAGAAGACTCGACCAGTTTCCAAATTTTTAGTTTAGGTGTGCTCCTTTTCCACGATCTTTCCTTTACCTCTTCCTTTTCAAGCAACAGTTTTCGGGAGAGCTCTTCTTACCCTGGGCCTTGCTCCCGGCCAACACCCAGTCACAAAGAGTTTGACGTTTTTGCGTGGAAGCTTCTAATTGGACAAATCTATCAGAAGCTATCTTACTCCCCCGTTATATACATAATGTGACTTCATATGGGGACTGTTTATGAACAGTTTGTACCCAACGACATCAATAGCCATATTTGCATAATAACAGAAAATGTTCATATAAGCATGAAAAACGGATGAACTGAACTTGATTATAAATGATCTGATTTGCTGTATGGGGTATACAGACAGGAACCCAGAGTAGGAAAATACACGTTAGGTTTATAGCGTTATGTTAACGATTTATATTCGTTATCTGGAACGGAGAACTCTGCCCATGTCGTCATCCTTTAAGCAGACCTACGAACTTGATACAATTTTGTTAAATTTTACATTTTACAAAAAAGACTAGTCTGCAAAGTAGATTCAGATTTTGTGCATCCCTCCCAAACATTGTCATCCTCTTCCTCTTCTTCTTCTTCTTCGACATACCCACTGCCATTCACCATCAACATCATCACTATCATCATCATCATCACCACCACGATCACCATAATCACCATCATCACCATCATCACCATCATCACCATCATCACCATCATCACCATCATCATCATCATCAATGCCTTCATTTACCCAATCGTCATAAATATTGTCTTCGTTCTCTTCCTCTTTCTCTTCTCCCTGCTCTCATTATTAAAATCATCATCATCATCGTCATCATCATCATCCATCATCATCATCATCCATCATCATCATCATCATCATCATCATCATCATCATCACTGTCATCATCATCATCATCATAATCCATCATGATCATCATTATCATCATCATCATCATCATCATCATCACTGTCATTCTCATTCTGTTCATCACCATAAATACCGTTGTCCTCCTCCTGCTCCTCCTCCTCCTCCTTATCCTCGTCATCATTATAATCATCATTATGATAATCGTTATCTCAGTACTGGCTCTATGAGCATGGTGAGAGTGTTCATGTCCATTTCACACTCTACTAAGTGATCTCGCTGGACTGGTAGGAAATACATTAACATTAACATTCTGCTGCAAATATATTTACGTATCTTCGTCCTTTTTTCTAGAAAAATGTAATATTAGTAATTGACAGTCCACACGCCATGGTCATTAATCCTGCCACGCCCCCTCCATCCGAAAATATATACCGCCACCAGTGTGTCAACGTCACCACTCAAACAAGCATCAATGCCATAATTTTCTCTTTTAACCTTCCAGCTACTATTCCAAAGGGGAAAAGGAGACAGTGTAGAGTTTTTGATTGTTCGTTGATAATTGCTATTTATTTCATTAGTAATTTCATGCATTAACAAACAAAATATAAACGACGTACAAGGAATGGGTATACACCAGAAAGTTGTGCCGACCTACCCTACTCAAATCCGAGGTTAACAAACTAGAGACAGTTTTTTTTTTGTTTTGTTTTTTGTCAAGGAATAAGAATACTCTCAAAAACGTTCTCTCTGAAAATGAGGGCCAGAGCTATGTCAAAAACAATAAACCGTGGTGAACAGCTATCCTATGAAATAAATCTTTCGAAGAGTGATTTAAGACATTGTGAACGATAACATTAATGATGATAATGAATTCCAACTGATTTCATAAAACACTTGTATCTCTATAATGAGTTATGTATATGTAATAATTATCAAAAATGAATTTGTTATAAGAATAACACAATACATAGTGCAATACGAAATCTAATGCAATCAAGACATGCAGTTTCTATCAAAGATTAAGCAGTAATAACACTCTCAAAACATAATTACACAGAATAACAAAGAACGTATAACCTTATAATGCGATAATCTACTAAAACAAGAACAGAAAACGTGCATACTGTGTAATACCAAACAAAATCTATTGTGAAGAGGTCTGAATTTTCAATGATAATTCAATTTCTTTACTACATTACGAGAAAACTAACAGAAATCAGGTGTTTATTCAAAGAATAGTTGAATAAGAGAACAATACATATTTGGGATGACTTCTCAAAACCTTTAGTTTTAATCCATACTTTAATCTCGCCAATCGTCACAGAATACGATACTATTATTTCAATATTATACGGCGACTGATGAGTTGTAATCAGCTGTTTGAAGTTTGTCACACAAGAGCAATGCGTTTAACAAAGTATAAACCATTTATCACTTATAGATATCAAATAAACAAATAAGATTTAAGCAACTGAATAAATAGAGGGGCATTAACCTTTGTTTATTGGTGAATCTAAAATCTCGAAATGAAGGAGGCTCATGATCCTATTCCGTTGTTTATAAAGTAGTTGAATTTAGAAAAATTGCTTACTAACTGTAACCAAGATGAGCGCGATTACGTCTACTATATGCCACCGTCAATATCATTATTAACTTCATGACTCAAGATGTTTTGCATTTTGGTGATAAACAGAATTTAAAAAAAAAACCAAACAATTACATTTTAATTGACCTCTTTGACCTTTGACCTAACAACCCTTAAGTCTGATCACTTTGTCTCCTCATAATCATTTATACAAAGCAGCTGAAATATTATAACAGTGACAGCAAAACTACATATCTTTGATTTCATGCATATTGACTCTTTGAACTTACCTACTAAACACAAATTCTAATCACTTTGTTAGCAACTCGTTTGGAGTTCACACCTCAAATGGTTCTTGAGGCTAAAACCTAAAATTTCAGAAATCGACCTCTATGGCCTTTGACCTTTGACCTACATACCCTAGTATCTAATCAGATCGTCTTTCTGTGGAGATACTAGCATCAAGTTTGAAGTCCATACCTCAAACAGTTCTTGAGATATCGCGTTGACGAGAGAGCGGGACGTACGGACGGACGGACGGACAACCCGAAAACATATCGATGCCTCCGGCACCACCCCCGGTGGGAGTCATAAATACAATGAAGTATCTAGGTTCATGGTCAGTGAATAGTTAAACTTGTAACTATGCCTTGGCAGGGTGTCCAAGACACTTTGCAATACAAAAACCACAAAGATCATTACAAACAGATGGAAGGGAAAAATATACAAATGTGAAATTAAACGACGGTTATAAAAAAACACGACAAAATATTTTTCCTCATAACAAATGCGGGTTTCTTTTCAAAATAATACATTGATATAATTTCCATTGTAATTAAAAGCGGTAATAAGTTTTGTAAAATTAACGGAGGAAAAGTACATTTTCAATCCATCCACGATCATTTCACAGACCTATTAGCGATCATGATTATGTAAGGAAACTCTGTGATAAGAATGGAGCTCGATATAAAAGATATGAGTATTCAGAAGTACATAAAACACGCCGGCATCTACCAAACTCATCCATTTACCAAAGTATAAAAACTAATGAGTCACTTGTAGATGAAAATGAACACGCTTCATCACAATACATCATGTTACCTTGTCAAAATAAGATTACATAAATATATGACATCCGTCATTCTGTCTTTTATCATGTTCGGTCCCCCCACCCCCGAACCTTATGTATAATAACGTCGATATATGCCTTTAATTTACAAATCCTCTATTGCAATATAAAGACCACGTAACCACCTCTTTATTTTAGAGATACCTAAACAATAAGATATAGCCCAGGTAATTTCGATCAATGTTACCTGTCTCGACATTTTGTTGTAACATGTTAAATGAACTATTTCACATTAACACTATTTTAACCTCTTTTAAAAAACAGAAATTACGGAAAGAAGAAGTCAACTAAGCTGGGACAATAATAATATCATATAATTATAGTGATATCACTCTGTACTATCCAGACCAGAACAAGATATAAGACAAATCACTTGAGTTTGGCTTACTTCGAACCATCGGGTCTTCGCGTCGGGCCGTGTGATCGCGTAACGCGACCTTTCGTGAAAAAAAACCCCCTTTATTTACGAAAGGTCGGGTTCATCATTTGAGAAATATACCAGTTCAATCTACGAAAAGTCGGGTCCATTAACCCGACACTTCGTAGAAATCAGCTACGGTAACAAATATACGAAGAGTCGCGTCCTTAACGCACATTTCTACAACAAATAATTTGACGAAAAACGGCTTGAATAAAAGCTAGTATTTGACTCACACAAAGTCAGCCTTTGCCTTGGAAAGTCCAGAGGTGAGTACAGTTTAAATTTCGCTAATTTGTCAAAAAAATAGAATCTATTCATAATGAGTTCTACATTGTGCCAAATCTGCGTTAATTTCTTTATATTTTCAAAGAACTCTCCTGAGCTGTATGTCATGAAATTATGTGCTATAATGTGCTATAAACTCACGAACTTTTCATCGTCGGCAGCTCATGTTACCGCTGCATTACGCTAAGCACCCTGTCACGACGCAACATCTTGCCCAGACTTTCGGGCGGATTGCCTGTGACTGTAAATGCAATGCAAAAACGTTTGACAGTGAGATTCAACGTTTATTTTATCCCACCTTTATGCATAGTGTGTTAGCGAGTTGACGAATCGGTTATCCTAAATTGTTGCATGATGTATAGCTGTGTAAAGCAACGGGGAGGGCGAGACGGGGGTCTATGACTGTGTGTACAGTTTAAGCTCAGATTTCAAAGACAGCATAAGGAAGCATAATGACACTAGGTATGATTTAATCCAGCGGTGTAACAGGGCTGCGTTTCACAGCACCGTCATAAGTCTTACTTTATGGACATCCCATAGAAACGCGTGTTAATTCTACAACACGCGTTTCAATGGGTTGTCCAAGAAGTTAGACTTATGACGGTTTCGTGAAACGCAGCCCTGGTTCCTGTTATCGGGGGGGGGGGGGGGGGGGGAGCCCAAAATTTCTAGTAACTCAGGCAAGAATCAGTGGCATAGTTAGGATTTCATTTGAGGGGGCAGTAGTACACAAAGCATTCAAAACACTGAGCGCGCAAAGCGCACTCCGTAGGGGGGAGGGTGCAGGGAGGGAGAAACTACTGCCCTCTTAAGTGAAATCCTAGCTATGCCACTGATTCTAAATTTACTTACCAGGAAATTTTTGGCTCTGCCCCCCCCCCCCCCCTTTCCTCTTTTTTCGATATTCTTCTTCTTTCTCCCTTTTCTTCTTTCTTTCCCTTTCTCCCTTCCTTTCCCTTTCTTTCATTTTTTTTTTGGGGGGGGGGGTGGTTTGGTGCATTTTCCCGCTGAAATCCTTCAGGGGGCACTCTTTCCCTCCCTCCCATGCCCCTGGTTGTTACACCACTGATTTAATCTTGCTTCTACTTCTTCACGGATCGTTGATATATCTATAGACTCCAACAGTGTACGATGAAAAATTATTTTCTTTTTTGAGAGGTAGATCAGAGCATCCCATTCATTTATTTGTTTTGACTTTGTTCATCAGATTGAACATGCCTAGGTTGAAACTTAATGCTGCATTTATGTCTGCATCCACATCATGTTGGAGATGTAGGTGATGATTGCTTGTTGACTGAGACTAAAGAAAGTTTGTGCAAGAAATGAGTTAGTCTACCACTCCAGTTATGGAAGGTAAGTGAATTCTGCATGAATTTTATAAGGTTGCTACATGTACAGGTATGTCAATATTCAGCCAGGGTTTAGCATCATTTACAAGGCCATTGGCCTTGGTTGCAAATACACCCATTCTTGAATTCATTTGTAACATTTTATTATTATTATTATTGTCTCCTTTGAAAGTTTCATCAGTCTGGCATGATGAATATTTTTCTTCCTTGAGTTTCATGGGCACCAGGATCAAAATATCTCACCAACATTTCTTACTTACACTTCATTAAGAAATGTATTGCTTAGTTAAAGCTAAATAATTGTTCAGCTTTACTTGTTCATTTTTGCTATACAAGCAGAAACTATATATTTTTTTCTGATTTCCTCTCATTTCATTTGCAAGTTTGTTTTTTATTATTAAATTTCAAGTTGCAATATTTATTGTTCAATGTGTGTATTGTTCTAAATTTCTGTTGTGTAAATTTCAATTGTATTTTGAGTTCTGTGAAATAAACTAAAATGATTTATAAACCTTGGTCTGCAAAGGTAAATATTTAGTGCTCCTACTGTCCATAATTTGTACATGTACTTTGCATTTATCCTAATTCAAGTTAACTTTCAATCTCATCTTGTTTTCTTTAACAGAAAGAATTCAGCTTCTACTCTTCATTGCACTGGACCCCTGCTTTGGAGATCTGGGGCCCGTTTCACGAAACCGTCATAAGTCAACTTCTCAGCTAAGATCGCCGCTAGTGGGCCAGTTGTCTGCTACGTGTTTCACGAAGCCGTGTTTACCAAGATCAATGCCAACATCCCGACTAAGAACTTATGACGCCTCTGACCCTGTCATATCTTTTTTCGTTGATGTGCAGTGCCATCACATGCCACTAATTTGGTAGATTATGGCTGGCCAAAATGGAAGCTACATGATGTAAAAAATAATTCAAATCTACCTTTTCTAAGGGTTCCGGCAATCAGTAATTCATCCTTGCTCATGTATAAATATTATATTTCATGTGTCATATGAAACGATCTGCAAAAAAAGGTTTCCTAGGGGTTTCTCCCGTGATTGTATATCTCTCAAAAGAACACAATTCTGCCATGTCAGGCAAGGCATAGTCAAAGGGATAGTCTGTAGATTTCAGACCCATATTCATTCAAAGATAATTTATATCGTAGATTTTTAAACAAAATACTTTTTAAGACCCATATTTTAGCTTGTAATTTGCCAAAATTATGCATATCAACATTTTGGTCAAGACGTGACGCTGGATAAATATTTAATTTGCCTCCTTTTTCCGATCATGAACGTAAGGGTGTATTTTGCAAATCTAGTGTCCCGGGGGTACCCATCTTTCGTTCAAAACGACAATGAACTTAATTACTAAAAATAGAATCTTATATGTTTTTCTTTGGTGTAATCTGCCTTCTTTGAAAATATCTTGCATCTATAACCCCCTACTACTATTTCTAAGCTTTGCCCTCATCAGATCACTCAAATAATTGCAATTCTGATAACTTTTTGTTTACAAAATGTATGTGTCATTTTGATCAAGGCTGTGTTGTCACATTTCCTCATCGATTCACGAGATATTTAGCTAGCATGCTCTTCGTGAAACGGTTTAGCAAGATTAGAGTCATCTCCGTAGTTGGTGGACAAAGATATGACTAACTTGGCGTTGATTTCCAGAAACAGGCCCCTGTCTCTCAGTGAGTGAGGAGTCATGGCCCTGTACGCAGCAGGGGGGGGGGGGGGGACGGGAGCAGTAGCCCAACCCACAATTCAATTCAATTCAATTCAAATTTCTTGATATGCAATCAACAATTTTGGATTATTATTGACATACAAAATGTTTTACAATGTCATTAAACAAAGTTATAAAACAAATAATTGCAATATTTTTGTTTACCTAAACCCCTCCCCATAGGTGTGTGCGAATTATTTGAAACTCTTACAGCAGATTATTGTTTCATTTGAGGATTTGAAAATTCATAAATTCAGTACAGTGTACTAGTAATTCGAATTGAATGATGAGTATGTAAGTCTCAAAATTACTGTTTTCAGTTGCATTTTAATTAATTTTATTAATTTCTTCTAAAGGGATGTGGAATAGCTCATTCTTCCTGAGTTGTACACAACATCTGACTATGAGCTCTGTTAATGATTTATTTACTAGTATTATTTAAAGTAGAAAAGGATTCCATTGGGCCTTGCTACAGGTTGGCAATTTGAATTACTAACATTTGAATGGTAGTGATGTAAAACTCTATAGTCTATTCTATTTTGTTGTAAGTTGTGAACAGAGTATATGATTTTTAAAAATTGTTATGAGTAATATAAAAAAAAATATATTATACTTTTAAGTAATGAATGAAGGCTGATGTAGTTTCCTTTTTTATCGGAATGAACCTATTTTAACATGTACATTACTGTAATCACCATGCAGAAAATAATCATTACATAGCAAATCCCTTTTTTTTTTACTACAAGTGTACTTTGATATTGATTGTGTAATCCCCAGCAATTTTTAAAAGAATGTGATAATTGTAATACATGTATACATGCACAAATAAGAAAATACTGAAGCCCCCTCTTATGAAATGAATATGGGGGTAGGTGAAAAATGAAGCAACCAAGAGGGTGTGTTCAAGAGAGATGGAAAGGGTTGGAAAGAGAAACAGAGATAGATACAGGAAGAAAGAGATGAAAAATCAATTCGGGCGAGAATTATTTGATGAAAATTCGAGGGTGTCCGAGAGAGAGATAGAGAGGGGGGGGGGGGGGGGGGGGGCAGAGAATGGGAAAGGATGGAGCAGTGGAGAGTTTGTGGAGGAGATAATTGCAATGTATACGTGTTTTGTGTTGATTAAATTTATCAGATTTTCAAAGTGCATTATCTTTTGAAGATCAAGGTCGTACATCTACAAGCCATATACCTTTATGGATATTTATTTTAAAAATTCTTTGGTATAGGCAGTGGCGTAGACAGGTTCTTACATCTGGGGGGGGGGGGGATAATTTGCCGTTCACGAGAAATCGAGGATCAATTTCTTATACAGATAACACACACGCACACACACACAGGGCTCTACGCAGAATTTTTTCCTGGGGGGCAAGATGCGTAAAAATTTTCGAAGAAAGTGAGGGACCGAAGTGACCAAGTTTGTCACGGGGGCGCTTTTGCATTTTTGAAAATGAAATTGAAGGATTTGGTGAACACTTTTGTTGAATTTTGTGAAAATTTTCAGTAAAAAATGTAAGTTTTCAAACTGTCCCCCCCTGTCCCCCCCCCCCCCGCTGCGTACAGCCATGCACCCACACACCCCCAATGATCGATATAGTTATGATAGTAATCATCATTTCAGTCACATTAACGATGATGATGATGATAACTATCATTATTATCATAAGCATAATGATAATGCATTACTAATTATTATTATTATTGTTGTTGTTTTAATAATTGTTATTCTTCTTATTATTGCTGTTCCTATCATTTGTAAACATGTTAATTCAGTTTAATTGTAAGCAAACATCCTTCCCTAAAACCTGGGGGGATGATTGTACATGTCATCCCCCCACCTTGTGAGGTTGGGGGGTGCATACCCCTCATCCCCCCCCCCCCCCCCCCGCTGTCTACGCCCCTGGGTATAGGTCTTCCCACTCATTCACCCAAATTTTATCATCTCACCCCCCCCCCCCCCCCCCGCCATGATCAGTGATTGTAAAGAAAAGATATATATTTGGCATTTCCATGGAAGTCTGTTAATACGTAAAAATTCGACAGATTGGAACCTAATTATAATGAAACTGAAGTACTAGCATATCATAAATGGGTTAATATCAAAATTTATTTTTTTTACCCGATACTTCGTCATTTGAAGGTAGTTTTCTCACGAATATTCGCGTAAAAGATTAGTCTTATGTCAATGACCACAATTGCTAAAAATCAAATTTTTACCACACGATTTACCCGACCTTTCGTAAATCAGGGGGCCGTTTTCACGAAAGGTCGGGTTACGCGATTACACGGCCCGACGCGAAGACCCGATGGTTCGAAGTAAGCCCTTGAGTTTATCGTTATGTGGAGAAATTAATCAGTTGGGATTTTTGACTGGTGGAATATATAGAGCCTGTCTGAAGTACAGAAGGCTATCTCTCCTGATCGGAACAGCTGAAGGTAGTACCAGCCTCTCTCAGGTTTCTCAATCTTGAAATCAGAGATGAGAGTCGTCAAAGGGTTTAACTCGGTGGTGTACTCATCGATACTCAACAACCCTTCCTCATACTTGACGGTAGCAATAAGGACAGAATTACCCTTAAACACAGCAGCGTAAAAACCATGATCTTTTGGTTGAGATAGCTCGTGCTTAATGTTACCCTTATCATCTATGATTATTACTGCATTGATATGTTTAACGATCAAGACATCATCATTGCTGGTGATTTGAAAAGGTATATATCCATCGCATGGTATCTCCCTGATCGCCTTCCCACCCGCTGGTGAGAATACCTGGATCTTCTTAGCTTTCCAGTAGCCGACATAGATTAGGTCATTGCTGTCTACAGTGAGGCTACTAATCCCACATTCATGAATACTCAGAGACTCGAACCCTACATCCAGCTGCTTCCATGTTGATGTATAAAGCGTGATTGTGTTCTCTGTGTTGAGTACAACACACCGACCATCAGAGAGGAACCCTACTCTCCGGATCCCGACATCCTCGAGGACTGTCTGCTGCAGCTGACCATCAGCAGAGTAGAAAGCAATTCCTCCTGTCCAGTATCCCACTGCCATCATATTACCATCTGGTGATGCACTAATGGAATCCATTCTGCCCTTCTTTGACAATTCTACCCCACATCTCAAATCAATTTGTAACTCAGCAGGCAATGACAAGAACTCGAATAAAACCAGAGAAAGAACGAGAAAGAAAACAGAGCCGAATCCAATTCTGAAAGCCTGTCTACCAATACTCGGCCACTCATTATTGCCAAGCGTAAACTTCACTTGTTCCGCACGATCAGCTACATCAGTAGCAAGCTTCTTCTTTGGATCATCCCTATCTAGTACATTCTTCAATTCACCACACAGTGAATCATGAATGAAAATGGTATCAGCTGTAAGAGGAGCCTTCAAACTATGACCCACCAACTCACTTGCACTCTCAATACTCGCAGCCAAGAATTCATCTTCAACTTTCATTTGTTTCAAGCTTTGGCACGATCTCTCTTTCTGAGCATCTATTTGCTGGTTTATTGTCGTTTTCCTCTCTCTTAGTTTGTCGAAAGCTTCTTCATATTCCCTGCTGATCCTAGCCTTCTCCCTGTAAGCATGATCGGTGACGCGTTTCAGCTGATCATCAACACATGTCATGTGATTCTTGACAGTGGCAGCTTTTTTCTTACCCCGAGCCTGTAGGGATTCAATGTACTCCTTTCTGGAAGCTTCGTATTCCACTGCAGCCTGAACTATGTGGCCCTTTTCTGCTTTGTGATACAGCGTGCGACATCTAAAACAAATGAACTTCTTACAAGGTTTAATGCAGACATCGCTACGGACTTCTTTGAGTCCATCTGATATGTGTATTTGTTCTTGACAGTAGACCTTCTTTTCTAAGACCATCTTGCCCTCTCTGATGTCCTCTACTCTCACAACTTCATGATTGTTATGTAGTTCAAGACATTCGTTGCACATGTATTTACTACATGCACAGCAAAAATTTACAGCTCTTGATTGCATGTCGCACATTTCACAAAAATGTTTAGAATTTCTGACATCATCAACGAGAGACTTAAGACGAGCAATTGTATTTAGATTCTCTATATTTCCCTCTCTTACATCTGTTATGCTTCGACATATTGGACAGCGTACAGTGTTTTTCTGTGTAGAGCATTCTAGAATATCACCGAGACATTTCTTACAAAACGTATGTGTACATGACAACTGCTTAGGATCACTGAGAAGCTCTAAACAAATGGGGCACTGCAAGTTACGAAAAACGATGTGTTCAAATGACGCCATTACTTACTCTTAAGATCAAATAAAGTTACATGCAATTACTGTATCGTTTATCCACTGCATTAGTCATAAATGTACCTAATTCCTTTATTAAAAAAGAACCACTTTCATCAGCTGATATCATGATATTTACAGAACATAAACTTAATTCAAAGAAATAGTTTATAGTTGTGTGCATTTACGGATTTTTGCTGTCGTCCTCTGCAATTCAAAGAAGATGCCTCCCATATGGACATGGAGTTCAGTGAATGTAGGTGTATACGTCGGTAGATGGTTGTGTGTATCCTGAAATTAATGGAAAATATACATTCATGGGGATAGGAACCGAGAAGAAAATAATGAAAGAAATGACAAATTTTAAAGCTAGGCAAGGAGAAGATGATCGAGAAGGGGGTGGCGCCAGGGAGAATATTGCAAAGAAATTATTTGAAATTCAGATGACTATAAAAGACCGATTTTTATGTTAAAAATCTTCCTCCTCAAGATCTCTGCTGCTGGGTGACCAATGCCCTCAAAAAATGTCACACATCCACAAAAATTGAGAGTAAGGCCACATTCTCATTTCGTTTCCGTCATTGTTGTTCTTGTTAATACAATTTTAAAACTGTTGATAAGGTTACAAAGAAGCTCATGATGAAGAGCCTTTTATTTTAACCCGCTTTCAATAAATGAAGTTTATAAACAATTTGACTAAACAAACCCAGTCACAAAAGTACCTTCCATTTAGTTTGATTTTGAACTCGCTTTTCTCATTAGCATGATTAGATGGTTTCTACATGAATATAAGGCCAATTATGCTACGAATTCTAAGCAATGGATCTTGATTTGTGAAATCAAGTCATTCATTCACAGTACCACACAATGATAAAATGAAGGCCTACACAATACCACCTGTTAACAACTGTATTATTTATATTCCTGTGGTAATTTTTGGTGAGTGTTAATGAGTACCATGGCAATACCACAGGAAGTCGGGAACACAAGAATACCACAGCCAGCCCCTTTAAAATTACCACATGGGTATATTGTGACAGTATAACATATCCATGTGGTATTTCTGGAGTAAACAATGTGTACCACAACATGACCACAAGACTACCAAAGCCAGTGAAATACCACTCATGTATGCCCGTAGGCCTACTTACATGACTTAGAAAATAAGTACCTGATGTGGTAACATAATATTCCTGTGGTATTTCTGATGTTCATAATGTGTACCAAAGGAATACAACAGGACTACAAGAGTACCACAGCCAGCCCCTAATATTACCACACAGTATATGGTAGTGTCTGTGGTAACATATATACCTGTGGTATTTCTGATGTTCACAATGTATACCACAGCAATACAACAGGACCGTAAAAGTACCACAGCCAGCCCCAAACATTACCACACAGGCATATGGAACAGTACCACATGCGTACCTGTGGTAACGTACATGTATATTCCTGTGGTATTTTATGTGGTAAAAACAGGTACCACAGAAATACCACAGGACATTTTTGTAAGGGATACAGGGTGAATATATGTAGTTTGAACCAAACATGTTTGAACAGATGCGATATAATCCTCCGGACTTTATCATACTTGCTTCTAAATCCTTCATAAAGATTGAAATGATTGACATACTAATCCGAAGATTCATTTTCCGTCTTGTTTATACAAGAACCCCCTTTTCATATTGAAGTCTTCACACTTGATTAACTATGATCAGATTTGTCATAGATCTGTCCCAGTTGATATCGAAAACAATTTTATGAATCTGGGACGTTGTTCATTTCAATTCATTTAAATATCATGTGACGGCTATTTTAAGTTTTGTAATCAAAATATCATTCACATCACTCACTTCAGTCTTAAGGTGATTTGCTATTGATGAATGTCAGGTACCATAGTCAGGTGATAGTTCCTTCCCTAAGTAGGTTGGGCCTGAGGAATGATGAGCATAATTTATTACAGAATAGTGCATGATTATAACCGCGTATGTCTACTTAGAAAGTTCAGGGTGTGTCAAAAGTGAGCGGAATCCTACGGAAGCTTAAAATAACCACCGAGATGACGAGATAATTTAGGCCAAGGAGACTAGAAGACGAGATAAAAGATGGGAAATTAGCACTGAAAATAGACATACCTAAGCTTTTCGACATGCGCTCATCAGAGTAAAATCGCATGAATGACAGAAGAAGAGATGACGAGTTCTTGGAACTCCGAAGTCGAATTGTTTGGGACGAGAAGACGAGATGACCGGGAGATGACTAGTTACTTGAACTCGGCAAGCCAGGGGGGCGTTTCATCAACATTTCTTGTCTGACAAGTTGTCAGATCTGACATCTTTCCTTGATTTTGATTGGCTGAGAAGCATCGTTCCTATGGCAACTGTCGAATAAAACAGAGTTTGTCGGATAAAACATCCGACAAGTCCTTTCATGAAACGCTCCCCCGGTGTTGTCACTCTGTATTGACTTCGTGTACGCATGATCGTTCGAAATTTCGCGTAAAAAGGGGTCTTTTTAAGCATGTTTTTTTTTTTCGAAAAAAGGGTTGTTTTCATGTACTCGAAATTGAAAAAAATTGTGTTTTTGAGCTTGTAGACCTCTACTCGAAATTGAAAAAAGGGTGTTTTTTCCTGGTCCCAGTTACCCTTCTTGGCCTACACCACGTATAGTCCACTGCACTTGTCGAGTGCCAGTAACTAGTCATCTCGTCTTCTTGTCCCAAACACGTCGACTTGCTGAGTCTAAAAATCGTCACCTCGTCTTCTTGCTTGCCGAGTTCCAGTAACTCGTCACCTCCTCTTCTTGCATGCCATAAACAAGTTGACTTGCCGAGTTTGAATAACTCGTCATTTTGTCCTATAACTCGTCTTCTTGGCCTATTCTTATCTTGTCAGCTTGCTGGCACTTATAAGCTTCCCTAGAATCCCCTTCTTTTTGCTGCGCGTAAATAGGAAAACTTAAAACCTTTTATGAAATTCAAAGTTTCCAAATCATTGAAAACCAACTATGTGTTTTTGCCTGTTTGTCACCAGGGGCCCGTTGCACAAAATTTACTATAATAGTAACTTTGCTATTAAAGTAACCAATCAAAATCCAGTATTCCATGAAGAGTTACTATAATAGCAAAGTTACTGTTATAGTAAATTTTATGCAACGGGCCCCTGGACTGCGAATTAGTCTACAGGCTAAGATTCTATCTTAAAACTTAAAAACAATTCCATAAAGCTTTGAGATGAGCTAAGCCCAAATTTCTTAAGGTATCTGACTGTGTCATTAGCAGCTGCAGTATAGGGTGTGTTGCCTGCAGTCTCCTTAGTCTCATATTTCAGACCTTTTGTAAAGCGTTGTGACTGACAAAGGTTTGTGCTTGCAGACTAGTAGTAATGAATTGCTGGCATGGGAACCATTCATGTTCCCTCGTCATGCATGGTAGCATATGGAATGCTTCATAACAAATTCTTATCATCAGACTTGGACTTCAACCCCTTCATTTCAAAATACACGTATTTTTTTCCCTTTAGTGTTAAAAATGTGATTTCCACCTTTCCTTCTAGAACAATGGCCTATCCCGAAATCGATGAATGCGGGGGGGGGGGGGGGGGCATGTCAGTGGGCAATTCAAATATAATGAACTGGATATAAAGGTACATTCAATAAATTTTTCCCCCTAATTTGCATATTTTTCTTTTACATTTTTGTTATGACACGACCAAGACAGTTAAGGAAAGTGTATAACCAGTCTCGTCATTTTACACGTTTCTTTTTGGTATGTCACTGTTGTAAAACAGCGCAGATTTTCCGGCTCCTTATGTGATTAACCTCTTGTTGAAGCTCACAGATTAGTATCATTTCTTGTTATGTCAGTGTAAATACAAAACAAACTTATATAATATAAACCCAGATAATCTATATTCGTGCTTCGAAATAAGAGGCTCAAACATCGACATTCACTTGCGATTGCCTTTCAAATCTTATTCCCATGAAAGTGATTTCAAGTCTATTCCATGCATTCTAGACTACGACCGACTCACATGAGGCTTTTTTTTATTGCGTCAGGAGAGCGTCAGCGAATGGAACGTATTTAATCTGATCAAGAGAGTAATTTTTCTTTTTAATGAGTGCAAAATAAAAAGCTCAAGCAGTACAGTGCTTTCCATTCCTGGAGTATGAGTTAATGCCTCTACTATCTCGATTAGCACAAGCAATGACGCAATCAAACGGATACACCTTGTGTGAGCCAGGCTTTTCTCTCATGGTCGTACGTTGCACATGCGTCATTTGCCTGACGTAGGGCTGCGTCAGTGACTTTTATAATACTGCCGCTCTTTGCGAGGGTCAGGTTGTCCCTCCCCCCCCCCCCCAAAAAAGAAGAAAATGACAAATGGACCCACTAAAGTAAACTACAGGCATTAGGGTGATATCTCGGTCTGATTCTCGCAGTAAAAATAATATTACATTTATCATGCAAAATTCATCTGTCTAAATGGATATAGATGCCTTCTACTTACCACAATAGACAATATTCTCTCGTCCGCTGAATATGGAACTGGTGTTGCCGTTCGTCATAAACACGGTTCGATGTTGAAGTTTGGTCCTCTCTAGCTGACTCACTGGACATTAATGTCATGAAGAAGACTGGACCAGTTTCCAAATTTTTAGTTTAGGTGTGCTCCTTTTCCACGATCTTTCCTTTACCTCTTCCTTTTCAAGCAACAGTTTTCGGGAGAGCTCTTCTTACCCTGGGCCTTGCTCCCGGCCAACACCCAGTCACAAAGAGTTTGACGTTTTTCCGTGGAAGCTTCTAATTGGACAAATCTATCAGAAGCTATCTTACTCCCCCGTTATATACATAATGTGACTTCATATGGGGACTATTTATGAACAGTTTTGTACCCAATGACATCAATAGCCATATTTGCATAATAACAGAAAATGTTCATATAAGCATGAAAAACGGATGAACTGAACTTGATCATAAATGATCTGATATGCAGTATGGTGTTGTATGTATGTGTACAGACAGGAAGCCACAGTAGGAAAATACACATGTTAGGTTTATAGCGTTATGTTAACGATTTATATTCGTTATCTGGATCGTGGAACTCTGCCCATGTCGTCGTCCTTTAAGCAGACCTACGAACTTGATATTATTTTGTTAAATTTTACATTTTACCCCAAAAAAGACCAGTCTGCAAAGTAGATTCAGATTTTGTGCATACCTCCCAAACATTGTCATCCTCTTCCTCCTCCTTTTCTTCTTCTTCGACATACCCAATGCCATTCACCATCAACATCATCACTATCATCATCATCATCACCACCACGATCACCATCATCACCATCATCACCATCATCACCATCATCACCATCATCAATGCCTTCATTTACCCAATCGTCATAAATATTGTCTTCGTTCTCTTCCTCTTTCTCTTCTCCCTGCTCTCATTATTAAAATCATCATCATCATCATCGTCATCATCATCATCCATCATCATCATCATCATCATCATCATCATCATCATCATCACTGTCATCATCATCATCATCATAATCCATCATCATCATCATTATCATCATCATCATCATCATCATCATCATCATCACTGTCATTCTCATTCTGTTCATCACCATAAATACCGTTGTCCTCCTCCTGCTCCTCCTCCTCCTCCTTATCCTCGTCATCATTATAATCATCATTATGATAATCGTTATCTCAGTACTGGCTCTATGAGCATGGTGAGAGTGTTCATGTCCATTTCACACTCTACTAAGTGATCTCGCTGGACTGGTAGGAAATACATTAACATTAACATTCTGCTGCAAATATATTTACGTATCTTCGTCCTTTTTTCTAGAAAAATGTAATATTAGTAATTGACAGTCCACACGCCATGGTCATTAATCCTGCCACGCCCCCTCCATCCGAAAATATATACCGCCACCAGTGTGTCAACGTCACCACTCAAACAAGCATCAATGCCATAATTTTCTCTTTTAACCTTCCAGCTACTATTCCAAAGGGGAAAAGGAGACAGTGTAGAGTTTTTGATTGTTCGTTGATAATTGCTATTTATTTCATTAGTAATTTCATGCATTAACAAACAAAATATAAACGACGTACAAGGAATGGGTATACACCAGAAAGTTGTGCCGACCTACCCTACTCAAATCCGAGGTTAACAAACTAGAGACAGTTTTTTTTGTTTTGTTTTTTTTGTCAAGGAATAAGAATCTCTCTCTGAAAATGAGGGCCAGAGCTATGTCAAAAACAATAAACCGTGGTGAACAGCTATCCTATGAAATAAATTTTTCGAAGAGTGATTTAAGACATTGTGAACGATAACATTAATGATGATAATGAATTCAAACGGATTTCATAAAACACTTGTATCTCTATAATGAGTTATGTATATGTAATAATTATCAAAAATGAATTTGTTATAAGAATAACATCATACATAGTGCAATAGGAAATCTAATGCAATCAAGACATGCAGTATCGATCAAAGATTAAGCAGTATTAACACTCTCAAAACATAATTACACAGAATAACAAAGAACGTATAACCTTATAATGCGATAATCTACTAAAACAAGAACAGAAAACATGCATACTGTGTAATACCAAACAAAATCTATTGTGAAGAGGTCTGAATTTTCAATGATAATTCAATTTCTTTACTACATTACGAGAAACTAACAGAAATCAGGTGTTTATTCAAAGAATAGTTGAATAAGAGAACAATACATATTTGGGATGACTTCTCAAAACCTTCAGTTTTAATCCATACTTTAATCTCGCCAATCGTCACGGAATACGATACTATTATTTCAGTATTATACGGCGACTGATGAGTTGTAATCAGCTGTTTGAAGTTTGTTACACAAGAGCAATGCGTTTAACAAAGTATAAACCGTTTACCACTTATAGATATCAAATAAACAAATAAGATTTATGCAACTGAAGAAATAGAGGGGCATTAATCTTTGTTTAGTGGTGAATCTAAAATCTCGAAATGAAGGAGGCTCATGATCCGGACCTTCTCGTTTGTTTCCTTTGGACAAGACTGTTCTTTGAAATCAGTTCGAAAATTGACAGCACTTATTCATAGTTGAAGAAAAAATATTTATATCATCTTCAACGTAAAGAAGAATACGAAGATAAGAAAAAGAATATGCTTTATTTGACCAAGATCCTATTCCGTTATTTATACATGTAGTTGAATTTACAAAAATTGCTTACTAACTGTAACCAATATGAATACGATTACGTCTACCATATGCCACCGACAATATTATTATTAACTTCATGACTCAAGATGCTTTGCATTTTGGTGATAAACAGAATTTAAAAAAAACAACTGGAGTTACATTTTAATTGACCTCTTTGACCTTTGACCTAACAACCCTTAAGTCTGATCACTTTGTCTCCTCATAATCATTTATACAAAGCAGCTGAAATATTATAACAGTGACAGCAAAACTAAATATCTTTGATTTCATGCATATTGACTCCTTGAACTTACCTACTAAACACAAATTCTAATCACTTTGTTAGCAACTCGTTTGGAGTTCACACCTCAAATGGTTCTTGAGGCTAAAACCTAAAATTTCATAAATCGACCTCTATGACCTTTGACCTTTGACCTACATACCCTAGTATCTAATCAGATCGTCTATCTGTGGAGATACTAGCACCAAGTTTGAAGTTCATACCTCAAACAGTTCTTGAGATATCGCGTTGACGAGAAAGCGGGACGTACGGACGGACGGACAACCCGAAAACATATCGATGTCTCCGGCTCCACCCCCGGTGGGAGTCATAAATACAATGAAGTTTCTGGGTTCATGGCTCAGTAAATAGTTAAACTTGTAACTATGCCTTGGCAGGGTGTCCAAGACACTTAGCAATACAAAAACCACAAAGATCATTACAAACAGATGGAAGTGAAAAATATACAAATGTGAAATTAAACGACGGTTATAAACAAACACGACAAAATATTTTTCCTCATAATAAATGCGGGTTTTTTTTCTCAAAATAATACATTGATATAATTTCCATTGTAATTAAAAGCAGTAATAAGTTCTGTAAAATTAACGGAGGAAAAGTACATTTTCAATCCATCCACGATCATTTCACAGACCTATTAGCGATCATGATTATATAAGGAAACTCTGTGATAGGAATGGAGCTCGATATAAAAAAAATATGAGTATTCAGAAGTACATAAAACACGCCGGCATCTACCAAACTCATCCATTTACCAAAGTATAAAAACTAATGAGTCACTTGTAGATGAAAATGAACACGCTTCATCACAATACATCATGTTACCTTGTCAAAATAAGATTACATAAATATATGACATCCGTCATTCTGTCTTTTATCATGTTCGGTTCCCCCCCCCCCGAACCTTATGTATAATAACGTCGATATATGCCTTTTTATTTACAAATCCTCTATTGCAATATAAAGACCACGTAACCACCTCTTTATTTTAGAGATACCTAAACAATAAGATATAGCCCAGGTAATTTCGATCAATGTTACCTGTCTCGACATTTTGTTGTAACATGTTAAATGAACTATTTCACATTAAATTTATTTCAACCTCTTTAAAAAAAACCCAGAAATTACGGAAAGAAGAAGTCAACTAAGCTGGGACAATAATAATATCATATAATTATTGTGATATCACTCTGTCCTATCCAGACCAGAACAAGATATAAGACAAATCACTTGAGTTTATCGTTATGTGAAGAAATTAATCAGTTGGGATTTTTGACTGGTGGAATATATAGAGCCTGTCTGGAGTACAGAAGGCTATCTCTCCTGATCGGAACTGCTGAAGGTAGTAGAACTTTCTCTCAGATTTTTCAATCTTGAAATCAGAGATGAGAGTCGTCATATGCTTTAACTCGGTGGTGTACTCATCGATACTCAACATCCCTTCTTCATGCCTGACGGAGGCGATAAGGACTGAATTACTGTTAGATACATCAGCGTGTAGTACATTGTCAGTTGGTTCGGTAAGCTTATGCATAATGTTACCCATTTTGTCAATTATTATTATCTGATTGCTATACGGTTGAACAATCAAAACATCATTATAACTGGTGATTTTAGCGGGTTCATATCCGTCGCATGGTATCTCCCTGATCGCCTTCCCACCTGCTGGTGAGAAGACCTGGATCTTCTGAGCTTTCCTGTAGCTGACATAGACCTGATCATTACTGTCTACAGTAAGACCACCCATCCCGCCTTCTTCTACAGTTAGAGTTTCAAACCTTACATCAGTCTGCTTGTAATCGAGTGTGTAAAGCGTCATCGTGTTCTTGCCATCACATACAACTATTCGCCCATCTTTGAGGAATCCTAGCTTAAGGATTCCAACATCTCTGATGGCAGTCTTGTGCAAGTTGCAATCTGCAGAGAAAATATTAATTCCTCCAAAACTTGACCCTACTGCCATCCTGTCATCTGGTGTAGCAATCATGGCATTCATGCTATCTTTCTTTGGAAGTTCTACATATTTAATACCTTGGCCGAGGGCCGTTACTGCTTGACGGTGTAACAGGCCAGTTTTGGAAGCAAGTGACAGGTCGAATATGTATATGCTATCTGAAGTACAGAAAGCTATCTCTCCTGATCGGAACTGTTGAAGGTAGTACCAGCCTCTCTCAGGTTTCTCAATCTTGAAATCAGAGATGAGAGTCGTTATATGCTTTAACTCGGTTATGTACTCATCGATACTCAACAACCCTTCTTCATGACTGACGGTCGCAATAAGGACTGAATTACCCTTAGACACAGCAGCGTAAAGATCATGATCACTCGGTTTAATAAGCTCGTGCTTAATGTTACCCTTATCATCAATGATCATTACTGCGTTGATATGTTTAACGATCAAGACATCACCGTAGCTGGTAATTTGCATGGGTTCATATCCATCACATGGTATCTCCCTGATCGCCTTCCCACCTGCTGATGAGAAGACCTGTATTTTCTGAGCTTTCCTGTAGCCGACATAGACCTGATCATTACTGTCTACAGTAAGATCACCAATCCCGCCTTCTTCTACAGTTAGAGTTTCAAATCTTACATCACTCTGCTTGTAATCGAGTGTGTAAAGCGTCATCGTGTTCTTGCTATCACGTACAACTATTCGCCCATCTTTGAGGAATCCTAGCTTAAGGATTCCAACATCTCTGATGGCAGTCTTGTGCAAGTTGCCATCTGCAGAGAAAATATCAATTCCTCCAAACCTGGACCCTACTGCCATCCTGTCATCTGGTGTAGCAATCATGGCATTCATGCTATCTTTCTTTGGAAGTTCTACATATTTAATACCTTGGCCGAGGGCCGTTACTGTCTGACGGTGTAACAGGCCAGTTTTGGAAGCAAGTGACAGGTCGAATATATACATGCTATCTGAAGTACAGAAAGCTATCTCTCCTGATCGGAACTGTTGAAGGTAGTACCAGCCTCTCTCAGGTTTCTCAATATTGAAATCAGAGATGAGAGTCGTCATATGCTTCAGCTCGGTGGTGTACTCATCGATACTCAACAACCCTTCCTCATGCTTGACGGTAGCAATAAGAACTGAATTACCCTTAGACACAGCAGCGTAAAGCTCATGATCACTTGGTTCAAATAGCTCGTGCTTAATCTTACCCTCTCTATCAATTATTATTATCTGATTTCTATTCGGTTTAACAATCAAAACATCATTATAACTGGTAATTTGAGCGGGTTCATATCCATCGCATGGTATCTCCAAGATCGCTTTCCCACCTGCTGGTGAAAATACATGTATCTTCTGAGCTTCCCCGTAGCCGACATAGATCTTGTCATCACTGGATACAGCGAGGCTGCCGTAACTTTTTTCATCGTTGCTAATAGTCTCGAACCTTACATCAAGCTGCTTGTAATCGGGTGTATAAAGTGTCATTGTGTACATGATATCAAGTACAATACACCGTCCATCGGACAGGAATCCTAGTCCTGAGATCATTACATACCTAAGTAGTGTATCCTGCAGCTGACCATCAGCAGAGAAGATATCGATTCCTCCTCCATAGTATCCCACAGCCATCCTGCCATCTGGTGTAGCAGCTATGGCATTCATAATATACAGCTTTGAAAAGTCTACATATCTGATTCCTTTGCTAACGGTCATTAAGACATGACGATGTAACAGGCCGGTTGTGGAATCAATAATTGACAGGTTGAATATATATAGTCTGTCCAAGGTGCAGAAAGCAATCTCTCCTGATCGGAATTGTTGAAAGTAGTACAAGCCTGTCTCAGACTTTTCTATCTCGTAATTAGATATAAGCGTCTTGATGAAAGTAAGCTCACTGGTCACTTCATCGATGCTCAGTAATCCTTTTTCATGGTTTATCTGGGCAAGCAGAATTGTATTATCATTAGACACAGCCCCGTATATTAAGTAATACCCTGCTGCCTTGTGTTTGATATTGCCTTCTTTATCTAAGGTTATTATCACATTGCTATACTGATGAACGATCAGTAAATCCCGGTAACAAGTGATTATCCATGGTACATATCCATCGCATGGTATCTCCCTGATCGCCTTTCCACCTGCTGAAGAGAATACCTGGATCTTCTGAGCTTTCCTGTAGCCGACATATATCAGATCAGTACTGTCTACAGAGATGCTACAACACCCTCCTTCTTTGAAACTCAGAGTCTCAAACATTAAGTCAAGCTTCTTGTAGTAGGGTGTGTATAATGAAATGGTGTTCATGTCATCAAGTAGGACGTATTGGCCATCAGAGAGAAAAACTACTTTTAAAAGGTTGACGTCTTTGAGCACCGTTTTTAGCAGGTGACCATTAGCAGAGAAAATATCTATTCCTCCACAATATTTCCCAACCGCCATTCTACCACCGGGTGTAGCAGTCATGGTAGTCATACTGTCTTTCTTTGGAAGTTCTACATATTTAATACCTTGGCCGAGGGCCGTTACTGCCTGACGGTGTAACAGGCCAGTTTTGGAAGCAAGTGACAGGTCGAATATATAGAGCCTATCTGGAGTAGCGAAGGCTATCTCTCCTGATCGGAACTGTTGAAGGTAGTACCAGCCTCTCTCGGGTTTCTCAATATTGAAATCAGAGATGAGAGTCGTCATATGCTTCAATTCATTGGTGTACTCATCGATACTCAACAACCCTTCTTCGCGCCTGACGGAGGCGATAATGACTGAATTACTGTTAGATACATCAGCGTGTAGTACATTGTCAGTTGGTTCGGTAAGCTTGTGCATAATGTTACCCATTTTGTCAATTTTTATTATCTCATTGCTATACGGTTGAACAATCAAACCATCATTATAACTGGTGATTTTAGCGGGTTCATATCCATCGCATGGTATCTCCAAGATCGCTTTCCCACCTGCTGGTGAAAATACATGTATCTTCTGAGCTTTCCTGTAGCTGACATAGACCCGATCATTACTGTCTATAGTAAGACCACCCATCCCGCCTTCTTCTACAGTTAAAGTTTCAAACCTTACATCAGTCTGCTTGTAATCGAGTGTGTAAAGTGTCATCGTGTTCTCGACATCACATACAACTATTCGCCCATCTTTGAGAAATGCTAGCTCACCGATTCCAACATCTCTGATGGCAGTCTTGTGCAAGTTGCCATCTGCAGAGAAAATATCAATTCCTCCAAAACGTGACCCTACTGCCATCCTGTCATCCGGTGTAGCAATCATGGCATTCATGCTATCTTTCTTTGGAAGTTCTACATATTTAATACCTTGGCCGAGGGCCTCTACTGCCTGACGGTGTAACAGGCCAGTTTTGGAAGCAGGTGACAGGTCGAATATATACATGCTATCTGAAGTACAGAAAGCTATCTCTCCTGATCGGAACTGTTGAAGGTAGTACCAGTCTGTCTCAGGTTTCTCAATCTTGAAATCAGAGATGAGAGTCGTCATATGCTTCAACTCGGTGGTGTACTCATCGATACTCAACAACCCTTCTCCGTGCTTGACGGTCGCAATAAGGACTGAATTACCCTTAGACACAGCACCGTAAAGATCATGATCACTTGGTTCAGATAGCTCGTGGTTAATCTTACCCTTTCTATCAATTATTACTATCGCATTGCTCCATTGGTTAACGATCAATACATCACCGTAGCTGGTAATTTGCATGGGTTCATATCCATCACATGGTATCTCCCTGATCGCCTTTCCACCTGCTGGTGAGAAGACCTGTATTTTCTGAGCTTTCCTGTAGCTGACATAGACCCGATCATTACTGTCTATAGTAAGACCACCCATCCCGCCTTCTCCTACAGTTAAAGTTTCAAACCTTACATCAGTCTGCTTGTAATCGAGTGTGTAAAGTGTCATCGTGTTCTCGACATCACATACAACTATTCGCCCATCTTTGAGGAATGCTAGCTCACCGATTCCAACATCTCTGATGACAGTCTTGTGCAAGTTGCCATCTGCAGAAAAAATATCAATTCCTCCAAACCTTGACCCTACTGCCATCCTGTCATCTGGTGTAGCAATCATGGCATTCATGCTATCATTCTTTGGAAGTTCTACATATTTAATACCTTGGCCGAGGGCCTCTACTGCCTGACGGTGTAACAGGCCAGTTTTGGAAGCAGGTGACAGGTCGAATATATACATGCTATCTGAAGTACAGAAAGCTATCTCTCCTGATCGGAACTGTTGAAGGTAGTACCAGTCTCTTTCAGGTTTCTCAATATTGAAATCAGAGATGAGAGTCTCCATATGCTTCAGCTCGGTGGTGTACTCATCGATACTCAGCAACCCTTCTCCGTGCTTGACGGTCGCAATAAGGACTGAATTACCCTCAGACACAGCAGGGTGAAGGTAAGTACCTTTCGATTTAGTCAGCTCGTGCTTGATATTACCCTTTTCATCAATGATTACCACCCCATTTTCACCTTTATTAACGATCAAGACATCATCGTAGCTGGTAATTTGCATGGGTTCATATCCATCGCATGATATCTCCCTGATCACCTTTCCACCTGCTGGTGGGAAGACCTGTATTTTCTGAGCTTTCCTGTAGCTGACATAGACCCGATCATTACTGGCTATAGTAAGACCACCCATCCCGCCTTCTTCTACAGTTAGAGTTTCAAACCTTACATCAGTCTGCTTGTAATCGAGTGTGTAAAGTGTCATCGTGTTCTTGACATCACGTACAACTATTCGCCCATCTTTGAGGAAACCTAGCTCACGGATTCCAACATCTCTGATGGCAGTCTTGTGCAAGTTGCCATCTGCAGAGAAAATATTAATTCCTCCAAAACTTGACCCTACTGCCATCCTGTCATCTGATGTAGCAATCATGGCATTCATGCCATCTTTCTTTGGAAGTTCTACGTATTTAATACCTTGGCCGAGGGCCGTTACTGCCTGACGGTGTAACAGGCCAGTTTTGGAAGCAAGTGACAGGTCGAATATGTACATGCTATCTGAAGTACAGAAAGCTATCTCTCCTGATCGGAACTGTTGAAGGCAGTACCAGTCTCTTTCAGGTTTCTCAATATTGAAATCAGAGATGAGAGTCTCCATATGCTTCAGCTCGGTGGTGTACTCATCGATACTCAACAACCCTTCTCCGTGCTTGACGGTCGCTATAAGGACTGAATTACCCTTAGAGACAGCAGCGTAAAGATTATGATCACTTGGTTCAGATAGCTTGTGCTTAATCTTACCCTTTTCATCAATGATTACCACCCCATTTTCACCTTTTTTAACGATCAAGACATCACCGTAGCTGGTAATTTGCATGGGTTCATATCCATCGCATGGTATCTCCCTGATCGCCTTTCCACCTGCTGGTGGGAAGACCTGTATTTTCTGAGCTTTCCTGTAGCTGACATAGACCCGATCATTACTGTCTATAGTAAGACCACCCATCCCGCCTTCTTCTACAGTTAAAGTTTCAAACCTTACATCAGTCTGCTTGTAATCGAGTGTGTAAAGTGTCATCGTGTTCTTGATATCACGTACAACTATTCGCCTATCTTTGAGGAAACCTAGCTCACGGATTCCAACATCTCTGATGGCAGTCTTGTGCAAGTTGCCATCTGCAGAGAAAATATTAATTCCTCCAAAACTTGACCCTACTGCCATCCTGTCATCTGGTGTAGCAATCATGGCATTCATGCTATCTTTCTTTGGAAGTTCTACGTATCTAATACCTTGGCCGAGGGCCGTTACTGCCTGACGGTGTAACAGGCCAGTTTTGGAAGCAAGTGACAGGTCGAATATGTACATGCTATCTGAAGTACAGAAAGCTATCTCTCCTGATCGGAACTGTTGAAGGTAGTACCAGTCTGTCTCAGGTTTCTCAATATTGAAATCAGAGATGAGAGTCTCCATATGCTTCATCTCGAGGGTGTACTCATCGATACTCAACAACCCTTCTCCGTGCTTGACGGTCGCAATAAGGACTGAATTACCCTTAGACACAGCAGCGTAAAGATCATGATCGCTTGGTTCAGATAGCTCGTGCTTAATCTTACCCTTTCTATCAATTATTACTATCGCATTGCTCCATTGCTTAACGATCAATACATCACCGTAGCTGGTAATTTGCATGGGTTCATATCCATCGCATGGTATCTCCCTGATCGCCTTTCCACCTGCTGGTGAGAAGACCTGTATTTTCTGAGCTTTCCTGTAGCTGACATAGACCCGATCATTACTGTCTATAGTAAGACCACCAATCCCGCCTTCTTCTACAGTTAAAGTTTCAAACCTTACATCAGTCTGCTTGTAATCGAGTGTGTAAAGTGTCATCGTGTTCTCGACATCACATACAACTATTCGCCCATCTTTGAGGAATGCTAGCTCACCGATTCCAACATCTCTGATGACAGTCTTGTGCAAGTTGCCATCTGCAGAAAAAATATCAATTCCTCCAAACCTTGACCCTACTGCCATCCTGTCATCTGGTGTAGCAATCATGGCATTCATGCTATCATTCTTTGGAAGTTCTACATATTTAATACCTTGGCCGAGGGCCTCTACTGCCTGACGGTGTAACAGGCCAGTTTTGGAAGCAGGTGACAGGTCGAATATATACATGCTATCTGAAGTACAGAAAGCTATCTCTCCTGATCGGAACTGTTGAAGGTAGTACCAGTCTCTTTCAGGTTTCTCAATATTGAAATCAGAGATGAGAGTCTCCATATGCTTCATCTCGGTGGTGTACTCATCGATACTCAGCAACCCTTCTCCGTGCTTGACGGTCGCAATAAGGACTGAATTACCCTCAGACACAGCAGGGTGAAGGTAAGTACCTTTCGATTTAGTCAGCTCGTGCTGGATATTACCCTTTTCATCAATGATTACCACCCCATTTTCACCTTTATTAACGATCAAGACATCATCGTAGCTGGTAATTTGCATGGGTTCATATCCATCGCATGGTATCTCCCTGATCGCCTTTCCACCTGCTGGTGGGAAGACCTGTATTTTCTGAGCTTTCCTGTAGCTGACATAGACCCGATCATTACTGGCTATAGTAAGACCACCCATCCCGCCTTCTTCTACAGTTAGAGTTTCAAACCTTACATCAGTCTGCTTGTAATCGAGTGTGTAAAGTGTCATCGTGTTCTTGACATCACGTACAACTATTCGCCCATCTTTGAGGAAACCTAGCTCACGGATTCCAACATCTCTGATGACAGTCTTGTGCAAGTTGCCATCTGCAGAGAAAATATTAATTCCTCCAAAACTTGACCCTACTGCCATCCTGTCATCTGATGTAGCAATCATGGCATTCATGCCATCTTTCTTTGGAAGTTCTACGTATTTAATACCTTGGCCGAGGGCCGTTACTGCCTGACGGTGTAACAGGCCAGTTTTGGAAGCAAGTGACAGGTCGAATATGTACATGCTATCTGAAGTACAGAAAGCTATCTCTCCTGATCGGAACTGTTGAAGGTAGTACCAGTCTCTTTCAGGTTTCTCAATATTGAAATCAGAGATGAGAGTCTCCATATGCTTCATCTCGGTGGTGTACTCATCGATACTCAACAACCCTTCTCCGTGCTTGACGGTCGCTATAAGGACTGAATTACCCTTAGAGACAGCAGCGTAAAGATTATGATCACTTGGTTCAGATAGCTTGTGCTTAATCTTACCCTTTTCATCAATGATTACCACCCCATTTTCACCTTTTTTAACGATCAAGACATCACCGTAGCTGGTAATTTGCATGGGTTCATATCCATCGCATGGTATCTCCCTGATCGCCTTTCTACCTGCTGGTGGGAAGACCTGTATTTTCTGAGCTTTCCTGTAGCTGACATAGACCCGATCATTACTGTCTATAGTAAGACCACCAATCCCTCCTTCTTCTACAGTTAAAGTTTCAAACCTTACATCAGTCTGCTTGTAATCGAGTGTGTAAAGTGTCATCGTGTTCTCGACATCACATACAACTATTCGCCCATCTTTGAGGAAACCTAGCTGGCGGATTCCAACATCTCTGATGGCAGTCTTGTGCAAGTTGCCATCTGCAGAGAAAATATCAATTCCTCCAAAACTTGACCCTACTGCCATCCTGTCATCTGGTGTAGCAATCATGGCATTCATGCTATCTTTCTTTGGAAGTTCTACGTATCTAATACCTTGGCCGAGGGCCGTTACTGCCTGACGGTGTAACAGGCCAGTTTTGGAAGCAAGTGACAGGTCGAATATGTACATGCTATCTGAAGTACAGAAAGCTATCTCTCCTGATCGGAACTGTTGAAGGTAGTACCAGTCTGTCTCAGGTTTCTCAATATTGAAATCAGAGATGAGAGTCTCCATATGCTTCATCTCGAGGGTGTACTCATCGATACTCAGCAACCCTTCTCCGTGCTTGACGGTCGCTATAAGGACTGAATTACCCTTAGACACAGCAGCGTAAAGATCATGATCGCTTGGTTCAGATAGCTCGTGCTTAATCTTACCCTTTCTATCAATTATTACTATCGCATTGCTCCATTGCTTAACGATCAATACATCACCGTAGCTGGTAATTTGCATGGGTTCATATCCATCGCATGGTATCTCCCTGATCGCCTTTCCACCTGCTGGTGAGAAGACCTGTATTTTCTGAGCTTTCTTGTAGCTGACATAGACCTGATCATTACTGTCAATAGTAAGACCACCAATCCCGCCTTCTACTACAGTTAGAGTTTCAAATCTTACATCATGCTGCTTGTAATCGAGTGTGTACAGCCTCACCGTGTTCATGCCATCACGTACAACATATCGACCATCTTTGAGAATTCCTAGCTCAAGGATTCCAACATCTTTGATTGAAATTTGCTGTAACTTGCCATCTGCAGAGAAAATATCCATTCCTCCAAACTTAGACCCTATTACCATCCTGTTATCTGGTGTAGCAGCCATGGTATTCATACTGTCTTTCTTTGGGAGATCTACATATTTGATTCCTTGCCTGACGAACAGTACTACCTGGAGATGGAACATGCCACCTGTGGAAGCTTTGGACAGGTTGAATATATAGAGCCTATCTGGAGTACAGAAAGCTATCTCCCCTGATCGGAACTGTTGAAGGTAGTACCAGTCTCTTTCAGGTTTCTCAATATTGAAATCAGAGATGAGAGTCTCCATATGCTTCAGCTCGGTGGTGTACTCATCGATGCTTAACAACCCTTCTTCATGTGCAACGGAGGCAATTAAGATTGAATTATGCCTAGAAACAGTAAAACATAGGCTTAGATCATTCGGATATGATACTTCATGTATTACATTACCCCCTTTTTCAATCATTATTATCGTGTTGCCATACTGCTGAATAATCAATACATCATTATAGTTGGTGACTTGCATTGGCTCGTATCCATCGCACTGTATCTCACTGGCTGCTTTCCCACCTGCTGATAAAAATGCCTGGATCTTTCGAGCTATCCTGTAACTGACATAGATCTTATCATTGCTGTCTACAGAGAGGCTACCAATTCCACCAACCTCAAGACTCAGAGTCTCGAACATTACATCCAGTTTCTGATATTCCTTTGTGTACAGGGTAATTGTGTTCATAACATCAAGTAGAATAGTCCGACCATCGGAGAGGAATCCTAGTTCACGGATTCCAATATCTTTGAGGACAATGTTCTGTAACTTGCCATCTGCAGAGAAAATGTTAATTTCTCCCAACCTTGATCCTACTGCCATCATGCCATCTTGTGTAGCTGCCATTGTATTCATACTGTTTTGAATTAACAGTTCTTCATCTTTTATTTCGCCTGTTAAGGACTGTTCCATCTGTTGGTCTAATGGGACTAGCGTTGGGAAATAGTATGATAAAATCAGAGATAACGAGAAAACGAAGAGTGTTTGAAATAACGTGTTTTCAAATATCGCCATTTTAAGTTCCTGAATGTTTTTTTTTACAAGCGATACTAATATACAACTTTAGAATGATAAAAACAAAGTAAACTAGATGACACATACAGAAGGAGCTAGTTAATAAACATCGTCTTGTCCAGAAGCTTAACCTTTATAACGGAGCCCTGTGTGTTGATAAATCGGAAGACAGCCTGGCGGACAGTCGAGATTGGTCAGTTGGTGGAGAATTAATTCTTTGGTTTTGGAAATATGGATGAGTCGGGATTCTCCCTGAAATGAAAAAAAAAAAAAAAAAACAATTATAATCGTATCCAAACAATGCCGATACTCGAAAAGAGAAATAGCGTATGGAAAGTCAAAGGAATTATAGCTATAGATTAAGAGTTTGGGATTAAAGAGCATGGAATGAACAAAGGAGCTGACGAGGGGCAGATGAACACAAGCAAAACAGTGAAGTGTATCTATTTCTCATTTCCACACAAGAAAACATGAAAATGTCAGTCTCTGCTGCTTTTACTATACACTCAGATCACTGTGCGCTACATGGAAAAAGACCCGACTCGCGGCTCGCTGCACCTAACTATATATTAAAACTATTTTTCTATCTCCTCTAAAAATGGGGTGTGGGAGGAGAAAATTAATTTTATAGAAAGAAGAAGAGTTGCGATTTTCTTTAAATGTGATAAAAATGAGAAGTCAAGAAATGTCTTTCAGGCTGACATTAGGAGAGAAAAATATTAAGTGGAAAATTGTGCTAGAATCCACAAGAATTACCAATTAACATAAAGATAAAGGAAGATGAACTACAGAAAATAATGAATTAGATTGTTTTTAATGGTAAAAGAAATGAGGAAAGAAGGGGGAAAATAAGGGCACAGAAAGAATTAGTTGTCGAAGAACGATTAGAAGATGGTTTTAAAAACACATTGTTAAAAACAATCGATAAATTTCAAATAAATTTTCCCCAGCGCGTATAGACCAATTTCACGGCCGGTTTATGTATTTGGCCCTCTATCGGCGACGCCATTGCTGCTGTGGGCAAGCGCGCTGACCGCGATTGGCTCTGTGTACAAAATGAATGTAAGATATGAGATATGCCCCGATATTGTTCCATTTACTTTATTCTAGATCAATAAAATAAAGCATGGATACATAGGTATATGAGGTAAGACAATGGTCATATCTGACGGATGAAGGTATGATGTATTTTTGTAATTTCGATGGTTTTTCAACTTAGTTTTGTCAATAAAAGTTCGATTGCAGCATAGAAGCCGTAGTAAACGGGAGCCCTAAATCTTACCCTGTTTACAAAGTCAAGTTTTCACTCATTAAATTTTACGCCAAAGTACATAATGATAATGTTTCTTGACTTAAAAGTCCCTTCTGTTAATGTTTTTACCCACTGGCGACGAATTCCTTCACATTGCTTACGGAAACCTGTGTAGGGAGTACGGCTTCTCACACAAACAGGCTTCATGAGTCAAAAGCGAGTGAATTTCGCATTCAGTTAGCTTCCAATTTTTAAACTTTCTCTAATCCTCGTGGCATTTGAACACCGCACAGCTGCGACCTGAACTTCCCTGATAATTTCTCATTGCAAATATTACAGTAAATCTGCATATACTGGTCAAAATAGACAAAAAATCGAACGAATGTACATAACGCGCTATTGACTTGTGTACTATAAAAGTTGGAGCGCCCACCCCAGTATGTCGAACTCACAGAAATAGGGGGAAAATATTTCTCTACAGGGGCTTTTTCCTGCTTCTGTTCAATTCATTCCGAATTACATTTTGTATTGAACCTGACAATTTTATGGGGGCTCTTTTGCATCTTACAAGGGCTATTTTTTACATTTGGGGGGCAATTCATCTGTAGCCCTCCAGTAATTTTTCCCCTACTAATTCCCTACTAAGTAATTAATTGGAGGTTCATAGCGTATTCCCTAATTTATTACTTGTTACTTGCCAATGTGTTTGCCAGTTTCTACATCACAATTTTAACGTTATTGCTGTTACTGATAATGTGGACCTCGAATTTTTCTTGGAGGAAAGAATAAACATTGAACGTTACTTAATTGAAATAATCTATAGCCTGTTAAATTTTATTTGGGTGGCATAGTTTCGCAAATTCTCTTTACATATAATATCTTTTGTCCTTTTGGTTGTTTGTATGTGTGTTTGACTGTTTGACTGTTTGTTTGTTGTTGTTTTTTGTGAAGTGCGCTGAAATATATGAAGTTGATTGAGTAAATGTTTGTTTAAGCATTTGTGTAATGAAGAATGACATCGTGTGTGTGAGTTTATATGTGGTGTTGGGAGGACTGAGCACGTGAATGATATTCCATGTGCATGTACTGTGATTGTGTGAAAGTGACTCATAAGTCCCCCCCCCCTCTCCCCTGAGGGAAAAAAATCAAACTTTAATCGACTTTTTAAATTTAGATTTTCAAAATCAGGGGGTATGAATGAATTTGGACAAATTATGGTTAGGATGTTCATTGAACTACATGTACAAATCACATCCCTCCAGCTCTGTTTTTAAAAATGAAAAAAAAAACAAAAAAACAATAAAACAATACTTCATTCCACGTATTTCTTTTTATTTTATGAGAAGCTCCCTCCCCAAATATTAAAAAATCAAATTAGATAAGGAAAGAAAGAGAACCCAAACTTAAAGAAAACTGACAAGAAAATTATAAGGAAACTAACTGTTAAAAAGAAACTTAGGTACTAAAATGGAGAATAACGTATTATCCTGAAAGAGTTAATTAGAAGCTTTCTTTATTCATCTTGGCAAAAAATAATAACTTATACTACCGGTGTGCAAGTAAATGATGCACACGATCAATTGGCTTTTGAATAGGTAGGCCAACCTCAGAATGATGGCCTATTTGGAGAAAATTTCAAAACAGAAATTGACAGTGTCATATACGGTCGAGTGAGCTTGCCGAAGAGACCGAGGATTAAGCAAGATGGCGGCGTGTGCACTCAAGCGAATCGCCCAGCGGGTCCGACGGCGATACCGCGATGCGTGCTTTGTGAATGGGTATGCGCCTTCTACGTCTTCTATTTCTGTGGTCGAACTGTGTCGAACAGTCTGCTGCCCTCTCGCGTGGTGAAATTGGTCTATACAGCCGATTTGAAAGCGACCCGTTCCCAAGCGCAATGCGACCCGAGTTTTTAATATCAAAAGTCGTCTCTGCACACCATTTTTAAAAAAACGTTTCTTGAAAGATTCTTTATGTATAAGGGATAAAGTAAGCAATCATTATATGAACTGGCCCATTTGGAGTCATGCTGATATTGCTGAAAATCATTTGCTTACTTACGTTCTTGGTTGGTTGGGCTTGTTTATACTGACATTATAATTTGGTGGGTTTTAGCTTCAGGCTATTACTTCCAGTAATTGGTTACATAAATGTCTTTACAAGTCTTATCAATAAAGAAAAAAAATCAGCCGTATATGCATTATAGATGCAATCGGATTGTCCTTTTTATTATTTTTTTTCAGAGCGTTGTTTTCCCAATACAAAGTTCATCTCTGCCCTTTTTTCCAGCTTATATACGGAAGTCCAGTAATGATCACGTTGTCAACAATTCGCACCTAAAAGGATTTGATAACGTGATTTAATTTCGGGGTGTTTTTTTCTAATTATTTTCTTATCACACCGAAGCTATCTTTTATTTGAATGGTCTATTGAAGATTGGCTGTGTCTACAGAATGTTTTCAAAGATGAAGGCGGTCACAAACTTTCACCCATCATGCCTTTTTTCATATCCTCTCTTCCTGTACCGTACCCTCATCTTTATCTGACTCTTAAAAAAACACCTCCTTTTTACTCTTAAACCTCATGCAATGTTCAAAGTTACAAACGCAGCGGGGGGGGGGGGGGGGGGGGGGGGGGGGACAGGGAGATGCGTCCCTCTATTTTCCATTCACATGGAAATAAAAAAAATTACTCACTTGCAATGCTATTGAGAAAAAAAAGTCCAAGAGAAGTCAGATCTCGAATCTTGTTGCTCTATTCAAAGTGGATCTGAAGAAAAAAAGGAGCACACCTTTTGTCAAAAGAAGTTATGAAAAACTGGTTTTTCCAAGGACACGGATAATGAAAAGCATTCGCCTAATAGGCCTAAGCTTTCGCAATCTAGGACGAAGAGAAGGAGAAGTCGAGGAGAAGTGGAATACAGCTCAGTTTTGGTTAAAGTCTTGTCTTATACCTGCTTGCGGACACATTATGATCTAAATATTTGGAATATAGGCCCAGCATATCTAGAATTTAGAATCAGGATTGATTCCTTGACAATTTCACCTGATGGCTTCTAAAGGGTGGATATCAAGACCTGAAAAAAAATCAAGTTAATGAAAAATAAGGTCAGTCTATCGCATTAGGGTAAGGGCACGGGCACTTCTTTGAGAAGGTCTTGCCTCTGAGAAGTGTATATATTTCAAATATTATGAAAAATATCATATTTACTAAAGTTGATCGCTTTATTTATAAAGTATTTACACATTATCGACTCTTGGTGTATTTGCTTTAACAATCCATCATTTCTATTCTACGGGGGTACATGAAAACTAATGTCCGAAAAAATCACAATTATAAATTGCAAGCCTATTAAATTATATCCAAGAAAAAATGATTAAATACCTAAAGAAAAATACCTATCGGGCATGAGTATAAATCACACAGGGTATGAGCAGTGGCGTACCGTTGGTCAACACATGGGGGGGGGGGGGGGCACCGAGCATGGCCGTACACAGAACTTTTTTTTGGGGGGGGGGGGCAAGGCGCGTAAAATTTTCGAAGAAATACAAAAGCGAGGTCATGAGGGCGCTTATGCATTTTTGAAATTAATTGAAAATTAAGGATCTGGTACACACTTTTGGTGGATTTTTTTGGACAATTTTCAGTAAAAAAAAGTTAAGTATTCAAAATTTTCTGTGGGGGGGGGGGCAACCTTCACCTTCCCCCCTGCTGCATACAGCCAGGGCACCGGGTGGAAAGTTTGTGCGGGTGTGTGTGGTTATTTTTATCATGTTAACAATAACGACAGTAATCTCGAACCAAAGCGTCTTGAGGGATGTGAAAAGTTTTAAAATTTTGGGAAAATGATGCATCTTGCTAGATACCACCCTGTTCTTAAATTTTGCGAGCGGGCGAAGCGAGCGAGACAAAAACTTACAACTTTGCTTGCAGTAAAAGACATATTATTTTATTATCAAAATATACTATCAGACCACTATAGGCCTATGTGATATTTCAATTAAATATCTAGTCACCTCGCTGCCAATGACTCTATTTTAGCACGTCCCTTGTTTTCTGTCCGAAACTACCATGTCTCTAACCATTAAGAGCGAGCGAAGCGAGCGAGGAAGCACATACCAACGCCTTCAGTAAATTACATTGTGAGCAGTCGAAACATCTGAATTATTTATGTGCTCACTTCATTCGCCCAATTCGTTTGCTTTAAAAACCATTTAATAGTTTTTTAACGAGCGAGCGCAGCGAGCGAGGAAAATTATACTCTTTATTCATTATAGAAGTGTTATTTCTCATCGAAATATAAATATCTAAATAATCTATTCGATACCATGTGTGCTGAATATGAAGCCGTTTAGGTGCCTCGCTCACCGTCCGAAACCATTCTGTTTTTTTTTACAAGCGAGCAAAATCAGCGACGCCCCCCCCTCACCCCACACACACAATATATATATATATATATATATATATATATATATATATATATATATATATATGTATACGTATTTACTGTATAAGTATTGATTCGTCAGCAAAATACAGATGTTTTTGGTAATTTTGTGAACCTCCTCACTGCCCAAATATTATACTCTGCTAACTCGCTTTTGAAATGTGATTGCCGTGCCAGAAATCATTTTGTTTCTAGCTTTTCCTAGCGTGAGTAGCGAGCTAACGAGCAGATGGGAATTTTTGTTTTTTTGTCTAGGCCATCTACTGAAGAGCCCCTTTTAGGTTAACTTCTTTGAGTGAAATCCAGAAGTGGTTATTACTAACATTCTATGAGTGGAAAAATAGCAGCCTATGAAATCAGATTGAGACACAAGACGCAAACTGATTCCTTTCATAAGAATAGTAATTAGCATCGGTATTGTTTAAGTTACTTAAGTGATAGCGAGCGAAGCGAGGGAGCGCTTCCTGATGAACCATTTTTCTTTTCCTTGTTTCCCCTTTTCTTTTCTCTTTCCTTCTCCTTTCTTCTCTCTCTCTCTCTCTCTCTCTCTTACTTAATTTCCAGCCGATTGGGGGCACATGCCCCCCGTGCCCACCCCCCGTAGTTACTGGGAATGAGTAATTTTTGCTATCGATTGTTTTATGTTTCTTTCAGTATAGCCCAGCCTAAAATTCCGCTCCTTACACAGTGATTACTGATGTTGTTGTTGAATCGTGGTTAGCCCGCCGCACACTATACGATCTGTCTGCGATCTGATTTTGGAAAAATGCATTATATTATACAAATAATGAATGTTTATGAGTGCAATGGACAGAATATTTCATGAGGTGGAAGATGAAATATTCTGTCCATTGCACGAATGAAAAAAAAAACATTCATTATTTCTTTTATATGACACCTAAAAATAGATCAAATCGCAATAAATCAATAGGGCTATATACGCTAGCGCGCTGTTCACTGCAAACGCAAGCGTTTTACGTATGTAGTGTGGAGCAAATCGTATGGTCCAAGATTGCACGGTAAATGGAGCCACAATTGCACGAATGATGACGTCATAGTGCAACGGAACAAATGATCAATATCAAACAACCAATCAAATGACAGGGATCTACTAAGGTGTTATATAACATTTGATATGAACATTCAAACAGGTAAAATCTTAACGGTCAAATTCCGAATAGTCGTATAAATGTTAAAATCGAAATCCCGGGCTATTGCGAGCCTCCCGTGTAGGAATAAAAGGGAATATTCCGAATCGCAGTGGCGGCATAGCAATCTTGCGATCGGCTACGATGTGAGGCCGATTTGGTCTTTACTCCCACCACAAGGCCTGCGGTTAACCAAAATTTCGATTTCAGTATTCCTACCATTAGTTCGAATTTCAAATAAGATCATTTTACTGTTTAAACTTTCAGATTTAATGCAAAATGGCATTTGTTCGAAAATCGGGTCGCAGTCGAATCGCATAGAAGAGAACGGGAAAGAGTTATAGAACTAAAGAAATCATGATCACACATTGCCCCATTTGCTGTACATTCTACTAATTCCATTTCTGCTCTCATACCCTTTAGTCTCCACTCATTTTACTATTAAAAATACTTCTTTTCAAGATATCCACTCTTTTTTTTAATCGACACAGTTGTTCACTTTTTTTCTCTTGTAGCTTTCCTAAAGCAGTTTAGATTTGACACATCACTTCTATCTTTTCACCTTCTCAAGCCTTTACACTTTCGGTTTACCTTCATGGCCGTACACAAGTAGGGGGTAGTTGTCCCCCCAAAAGAATTTTTCAACCCCCCTTTTATTTTTTCTCACTTTTTATTTTCTTTTTTTGAAATGCCCCAAATTACACGCAGATCATTCTCTTTCAATTCTAAAAATGCAAAAGCTCCCACACGGTCACTTTGTTCCCTCGTTTGCACGTTTCCTCAAAACTAAACAAATTCTTGCCCCTCTCCAGAAAAAAATTCCTGCATACGGCCTTATTTACCTTTAACAACCCTTCACATTGTAGGTACAGTGTATTAACCCCCCCCCCCCCCCCCTCACAAGCATACTTTCTTAAGGGATATGATTTTTGGTAAACAATATTTCTTAAGATGCTATAAAAACAGGTTAATAAAAATAGGCCATTCAGTCATTTTCGGATAGTAAATTTTTAAGTAGAATAATAATTGAATGATTCAACACATTTCAATTTCAAACATGCAAAACTGAAGTTACCTCGATGTAACATTTGCAAGCATCTTGCCAATCCTCATAGAAGTCTAGGGGCTAATGAATTCTTACATTCTTTGATTTAGATTCCTATAAAGCAAATATAAAGTAAAAGCCGTTCTTCTCATTTATAAATTTGAGATAGCCGTTGACATTGTGTCCTTTTCATTATGCACATATATAACTCATGGTGTTGTGCGCTTAACTGGCCGCCAGCACATTGTAGAGGCTCTGTATATTTTCATCAGTCTACTTGTTTGTATTGATTATCCTATTCTAAGATTTGTATTGTGGTGAAATAATAAGGAACTCACATGAAAAATTTCATATGATTCTATCTTGGGACGGAAGAGATAAATCTGGAAACGTTTCTCCAGTCGGTGCTGCACATGATTCTACACTAACCTCCATGATAGTACACCTCTATGTATTTGGCTGGAGATGTTCACTGAAGCTTATCTGTTAAACAAAGGACATTTAAGTCTACTATACCATCGGAACTTTTCAAGTTGTAAGCCTCACCCTCTATTGACAACATTCCTATCGTCCCAGGGAAAGTCAATGATATAGGATAATGGGTTGGTCTAACCTCTTCATCTTTGTTGCTATTGTGCTGGTCAGTGGTCAACTTTGTGATGACTTTAATACTAGCCCTGTACCATGGTATGGATCTCCGTGTGCATCTAGACGGTGTGGCTATGGAATTGCATCAAGAGGGTTTGTAGGATCTCCCAGAACCTACTATCCTAATTCAACATCATCCTTCCAAATACAACTAATGGAATGTGGCGATGTCAGTCCCAATCCTGGACCCACTATGTCCAGCTACAGTGACCGGACTGGCTTGAAGCCTGAGATTGACATTGACATTGTCGTGAGTCCTGCAAAAGTACATGCACGTCCTGTCTATGATGTGTCATACCTATTGCAGTGTAACCCTTCCTTGTACGGCATCCCATCATCTCCTCTTCATCCAGGTGTGATGTGTCTAATTCGTCGTCTTGGAATATCAAGGGAAGGGGCATGAAGAAGAAGTAGGAAAGCCCGCCATGGAAAGAAAACGCATCGTAGAAAGAGAGCAGGAAGAAGGAAACAAAGACATAAATTTGTTATTACTTTTGATCATTCTCCTCATGCCGATGCTGACAGTGCTGATCCTCAAAGCATCAACCACAGTAACTCAATAATCCTCCATGAACATGATGAAGCCCATATCTCTGATGCCGAGGTAACTGCTAGTACCTACTTCGACAAAAGACCTAGCCTTCGGCCTTGCGATGGACCGCAGTCAGTCATTGGAATGCTCGTTCGATGAATAAGAAAACTACTCCTATCTGTGATTTCATTACTGAGAACAGGATTGACATTATGATTGTGACAGAATCATGGTTAAGAGGAGACAATCGTGATCACCACATTATAGCTGATATCAACATGATTATTCCCAATTATTCTGTAGTCCACTACAACCGTTCATCTCGTGGTGGTGGAATCTGCATAAATACATAGATCGTGTTTAATCATACGGATAGTGGAACATTCTCAGGTTTCTCATCTTTTGAACTTATGTATTTGACTGTGCGAGTAACACCGAGGGATGTATTTGAACTGTGTGCAGTTTATCGACCTCCTCCATCTCGCAAAAACAACCTAAGGTTTGACACATTCATGCAGCAATTCTCCACTCTTATTGAGTCCACTACATCATCTGAATGCAGAACTATTCTGGTTGGAGATTTTAATATCCATGTCGATGATGTCCACAACAGAGAAGCCAAGGCCTTTCTTGACATGATCGATGATGCTGGTCTAAAACAGCTTTTCACATCTCCTACTCACGAAGCTGGTCATATCTTGGATATTTTTCTATCTGAGAAAACAAGTGACTTAGTTACTAACGTTGAATTGAAGTCTGGGTTCCCTTCAAATCACAAAGCTATTATCATGGTGTTGAAATTTCATCGTCCACGGGCTCTGAAAAAGTTCATCAAGTGCTGGAAGCTTTGTGAGATAAATCGTGATGACTCTAGGAGTGCCATACGACGTTCCAATCTCCAACACAGTAGACCAGAGGATCCATCGCTTCTCGCAGACAAATTTATCTGTGTCATGCGTGAACTTCTGGACAAACATGCACCAGAGCACACAATTCCTGTGTCTCTTCGACCATCTGCCCCCTTGGTTCAGTGATGAAGTTCGGGAGGCGAAGCGGCTACGTCGTCGAGCTGAGCGTAAATGGATGAAGTCTAATCTTGAAATAGACAGACAGCTGTATCGTGTACAGTGTCGCTTGTATAACCAACTTCTAATGGAATCTAAGTCCCACTACTTAACATCAACGATAGAACAATGCAACACTAAGCAGCTGTTTAGATTTGTGAATAAACTTACTGCACCTGCATCGGAACACATCCTTCCTGACAGTGCTTCTGAAGTGCAGCTGGCTAATGACTTTGGACAATTCTTCCACCAGAAAGTTCTAGACATCGTGTCTTCCTTAGGTGGTAATTGCATTGTTGCTGACGGCTCGTCTTCATGTGACCACTCTTTCAACGAATTTGATCAAGTAACCGAGGCAACTGTGCGGAGAACTATCACTGATGAGAGTCCCTCCAAGTCATGCAGGCTTGATCCGATACCAACAACTCTCCTTAAGGATTCTACTGATGAACTTGTTCCATTTATTACTAAGCTTATTAATCAGTCATTGAGTACTGGTACTGTGCCAAGTGTGTTTAAAACATCTCATGTAACAACTCTTTTGAAAAAGCCACATTTAGATCGTAATGAATTAAAGAATTATCGCCCTATTGCAAATCTTATGTTTTTTGCTAAAATCCTGGAACGTATTGTAGCCACGGGCGTCGCTAGAGGGGGGGGGGGGGGGGGGGGGGTGTGGGGGTGTGACACCCCCCCCCCATTAAAAATTCCTGTCGGCAAATTCGCGATCGCTGTCGGCAAAAAAGAGAGAGAGAGAGAGAGAGAGAAAGGAGAGGGAAGAGGAAGGAGGGGAAAAAGAAAAAGAAAGATGAGTAAGGTGCCCAAATAGAGTCATATTCAGCTTATTTGCTTGTGCATTTTGACGACGAAATAACACTGGTAACACGAAAGAGAGCCTATTTTTCCTCGCTCGCTGCGCTCGCTCGTATTATATTAACATACAGGATGTTTTCGGAAAGCAAACACATTTGCCAAGTGAAATAAACAAATATATAATTTGGATATTTTGGGGCCCATCATGTATTTTGTTGAAGAATTATCACCTCTATACCATAAAAAAGAGTAAATATATTTTTCCTCGCTCGCTGCGCTCGCTCGTATAATATTTAGATAAAGGATGGTCTTTGAAAGCAAATAGATTAGGTAGGAGAGGTGACCAAATATATCACAATAGGTATGTTAAAGGCCCATCGTGTATTTTGATGAAGAACTTTCACTTCTACCATGAAAATGAGTATTTTTCCTCGCTCGCTACGCTCGTTTGTACAATATACAGATACAAGATGGATTTGGGAAAGCAAACGAATTCGGCAAGCGAGGCCCATCATGTACTTTGATGAAGAGTTATCACCTACCATAAAAAGAGTATATATATTTTTCCTCGCTCGCTGCGCTCGCTCGTATGATATTTAGATACAGGATGGTCTTTGAAAGCAAATAAATTAGGTAAGGGAGGTGACCAAAATATCAAAATAGATACCTTAAAGGTCCATCATGTATTTTGATGAAGAACTTTCACTTCTACCATGAAAAGGATTATACGATAAGGAGTGTATAGATTTTTTTCCTTGCTCGCTGTGCTCGCTAGTATAATACATGTATTACGATTTAGGATGGTCTTTGAAAGCGAATGAATCATGTGACAGAGATGACCAAATATATGATTTAGATATCTTTAAGCCCATCATGTAGTTTTGATGAAGAACTATCACTTCTACAGAAGAGAGTGTATATTTTTCCTCGCTCGCTGCGCTCGCTCGTATTATATTTAGATAGAGAATGTTTTCGGAAAGCTAACACATTCAGCAAGTGAGGTGAACAAATATGATTTAGAAGGAAAATATAATAATGGCACACAATTGAACATGCCTCGTGGGCTTTATACAGTTGAATTTGTCGACGTTGGTCGTCGGCAATCGGAGGCATAATTTGTCGGCAATCTGGCCTCTACACCCCCCTTTAAAAAAAGTCTAGCGACGCCCCTGACTAAAGGAATCACAAGCCGAGAATGACACATTCTCTGCGTGCTTCCTCAATCAAGCTGCGAGTCAATCGTCACACCTAGGCATTTGTATTCAGACAGACATTCATTCTATACTTTTTTCGTTGAGTTTAACAATTAGTTTCCTATTAGTTAGTGTGAACAATTCCTCTCTTGATCCAATTATCACTGTCTTTGTTTGTTCAATATTGAGTTACAACTTGTTTGCAACAATCCAGTTGTAGGCATTTTTCATAACCCTTTAAAATTTTTTTCTCTAAGTTTTATTGAAAACTGATAACACAGCAGCATTGTATATATAAACAGATTCGGATTATAACGAATAATGAAAAAAAAAAACACAGTCCAATTCATATACCAAATATCGATCCGAATGATCCTGACAAATATAAAGATATTGCTAACTATATCAATCAACATTTTTAACCGCTGCACACGATCTCCCAAGTCTAGACAGGAATGACTTACCTGCTAACTTACCAGCTCAGAAAACCTGTCCTATTTTACAACCTTTGAAGTATATAGACAGTTGAATACCTTGAACCAGCAAAAATCTGGTATTAGTGATGACTTACCCATTCGAATCCTTGGTGAGTTTGCATTGGAATTGTGTTAACCTCTTACTAATATCATGAACAATTCCATTCATTTGTCAGTTGTACCATGTCAGTGGAAACGATCTGACATTATACCCATTCCTAAAAGTTTACCAGTAACAGTACAGAATTTAAGACCCATAGCACTAACTAGTTATTTTGCAAAAATAGCAAAGTCGTTAATATGTAAATGGTCATTAAAAGATCTTTCGAATCGCATGGATGTTAACCAATATGGAAGCCGCCAAGGGCTACCAACAAATCATTATTTAGTTCGATTACTTCACAAAGTATGGAAATGCATTCTCAGTCTATAATCTACACGACTTTTAAAAAGCGTTTGACAGAATAGATCACTATATCCTTGCTAAAAAGTTACTTGCCCTTGAAGTAAGACCGACCTTGCCTTATTTCATGGATTTTAAGTTTTCTTGAACATCGACTACAACGATTCAGATACTTTGGTCAGTTTTCAGATTCGTCAATGTCACATGCAGGTGTAGCTCAAGGTACAAAATTGGGCCCAATTCTCTTTCTAATAATGATCAATGATGCATGTATTAACTCTGAAGTTTCATATTTCAAATGTGTTGATGATCTCACGTTAGTCATGTTAGTTGAAAGCCGTAAACAATCGCAACCATCTAAATTACAAAATACTGTGTCTGATTTTCACCGGTGGTCTGTTTGAAATAATATGACACTTAATCCATCTAAATGTCACTGTATGCATGCTACTTTTTCGAAAACGTTGTCGAACAGAGACCTGTTGAAATTGGGAATGACAGTTTGAAGACAGTGCAAAAAGCTAAGATATTAGGAGTCATTGTACAGTTTGATTTAAAATGGGATAGTCACATATCAGATCTATGTCGTAGTAACAAGAAACTTCATATGCTTCGTTGTCTCAAGACATACAGACTACCACTTTGTGATTTGATAACCATGATAACGGTCTACAAGGGATACATTCGCCCAATATTTGATTATGGAGTACCAGTTTTTAACCCATTCGTGACAGGAATTATTTAAAGCCTAATTCGATCAGCTTTTATTCTTCAAGTTGGCAACACCAACATTTTTATTTCATTGCTACATTTTATTTATAAAACGTCATGTATCAGAAATGAATATAAATTGACAGAAATTATGATGAGAAGTCAAAAAGTTGCCAATTTGCAGGGGAAAACGGTGATTTTAAACTTTCTGTCACATTGCCAATTTAAGGATTTTAATGCTTATTTTCCTTTTAAAAATTTTCAGCATCAAACAACAAATATTGACGCAACCAAAATGGGCACAGTTTGTGTAGAATTTTTTGCTCTTTCTGCTCATGTATTTGGTATGATTTTTAGGGCTTTGCATCAAAAGATATTAGGCCAAACCACATAATGTGGACCTCTGTCACGAATGGGTTAATGGAAATCTAACTCAGAACCAAATCTTATGTTAAGAACGTATTCAAAAAAGAGCATGTAGACTTATGTTAGGTAATCAATACATTAACTATGGCAATGCTCTGGAAGTGTGTACTTCACAATCTTTGTCTGAAAGACGAAAACACTTGTCATCCTTGTGTACAAACTTTGCCGTATACCTTGCCAATAGCCCATTTTGTAATCATTGGTTACCTGCTAACAATGATGTAGATTATCCTTTCAACATTTGTTTGATACTTTAGCCCTTTTTGCAAAGTTTTCTGGCTGTCGAATCAATGTAAATAAATCGGAAGCTGTGCATATTGGTAAATTGAAAGGTAGTGATTTCATCCCAATAACTGCTCAGGGATTGACCTGGGGAAAGAACACATTTAAAGCTTTAGGAGTAGTATTTTCTCTAAATACAAAAGCGCTTTATGAATTTAATTATGTCCCCAGATTGGGCATTATTGAGCAAATTTTGAACTGTTGGAAGCACAGAAATTTATCTCTTTTGGGCAAGATTGCAGTTGTTAAGTCTTTGTTACTTCCCCAGTTGTTGTATCTGTTTAGTGTTCTGTGTATCAATCTACCTAACACTTTTTTTAAAAGACTTAATAGCATGTTGTTTAAGTTCATTTGGAGCAATGGAAACGACAGAGTCAAGAGGCATTTTTTGTGCAATGACTATGAGGAAGGGGGGTTGAGAATGATAAATCCTCTGGTATTTGCACAAGCTCAGAAAATGTATTGGGTTACTAGACTTTTGGATGACAATTATAAGAGTGCTTGGAAAGTAATAGAAGTGAATATTTTATCTGATTTTTGTGAAGACAATTTAGCCCTTTTTAGGGCAGATGCCCCAGACATCGTTTTGTCTAAGTTAAAAAATTGTCAACTGACAGAATCTATCAAAGCTTGGTATCTGTATAGGCAAAATATGCTTAATGAATTTGGTTACAGCCAATATCATTTACAAGAATTTATTTGGTGGAATAGGAATGTGAGGTTAAAGCACAGGTCTTATTTTTATTATCCAATATGGTATGCGAAAGGTATTTATTCCATCTCACAATTATATGATGGTGTTGGTAATGCAAAATTATTTGAAGATTTGGTTATCGAATTTGACATTCCTATTAGGGACCGTAGAAAATATGATTCTCTCATGAATGGAATCTATCTCAGCTGGTTTGATGATGCTGTGCACACAGATGAAGATATTTTTAGGAAGATTGTTAATAATTTATTGATTCAAAAGAAAAAACCTAAACATGCATATCATATGTTACAAAAAAGTATTGTACTTCCAATACTAAGAGGGAGAGTAAGTGGGAAGAGCTTTTTGGGCGCCAGCCTAAAGAGATAGACTGGTCCATAATACACAGGGATAATTTTAGATGTACAATAGAAACTCAACTGAGAAGTTTTTATTTTAAGATTTTTCACAATGCTATTGGAGTTAATGCCTTTTTGTTTAGGATAAGGAAACGAGATTCCCCCGATTGTTATTTTTGCTCAGAAGAACCTGAAACATTGGATCATTTATTTTGCAACTGTAATAAAGTAGTCCCTCTCTGGGAAAATTTGATGGATAAAATATATACTAATTCTGACATTTCCCGTGAATTAGTATTCTCAAAATTCAATTATTTGTTTGGTGTACATACGGGAAGTAAACATGACTCTTGTATTAATGTTCTATTTTTGTATTTGAAATTTTACATTTACTCTTGCAAATTTCAGGAGAAAGAACTGAGGTTTGAAGCTTTTATCTCAATGGTTAAATCAAAACAAAATGTAGAATATAAGATAGCTCAAAAAAAGAATAAGCTGAGTGCTCATTTTAAGAAATGGACCATACAGTTTTAAGGAAATTTATCCTGTTTCAATTATTTTACTTATTTGATGTAATTTGTACTTGTTATGCAGTAATGAGGGTCCTCTTTTATAACATAGGAAAGTATGAAGAAAGTTAAACTTTATACAAGCTTTTAACGTTGGGAAGACGTGCGTGTGTGTGTGTGTGTGGGTCTGTGTATGTGTGAGAGGTATGTTGTGAGGATGGATGTTTGTGGCTGATTATTAAGTTAACTTTAGATAATTTAGCTTGTTAATGTGTTTAAATAGCCTTGAACTTATTGTCAGCCTATATTGTTTGTTACTGTTATTTTATGAAAACCAATAAAAACAGAAAAAAAAAAAAAAAGATTGTGCATCGAAGGAGGAGGTGGACATGTGGACCATTGAACTAGCAGACTTTGATTTTTAGTTTCCATTATCAGTTATTTTCCCCTTTTTTTCTCTCATGTTCATTTAAAAAAAAAAAAAAAAAAAAAAAAAAACAATGATGTAGATTACTCATTACGGAGTAGGTCAAAGTGTCGACAGTTTCATTGTGAAACTAAACGTTATAAAAACAGTCCAATGCCTTACCTAATAGATCTGTTAAATGCTGAACTGAATTAGGATGTATTTGTCTCCATATGCAGGCTTTCTTCATTAATTGTATAGGTCGTTGAGGGGTACCCAGCGACAGGGGCGTCGCTAGACTTTTTTTAATGGGGGGGGGGGGGGGTGTAGAGGCCAGATTGCCGACAAATTATGCCTCCGATTGCCGACGACCAACGTCGACAAATTCAACTGTATAAAGCCCACGAGGCATGTTAAATTGTGCGCCTCTATTATATTTTCCTTCTAAATTATATTTGTTCACCTCACTTGCTGAATGTGTTAGCTTTCCGAAAACATTCTCTATCTAAATATAATACGAGCGAGCGCAGCGAGCGAGGAAAAATATACACTCTCTTTCGTAGAAGTGATAGTTCTTCATCAAACTACATGATGGGCTTAAAGATATCTAAATCATATATTTGGTCACCTCTCTCACATGATTCATTCGCTTTCAAAGACCATCCTAAATCGTTATATTATACGAGCGAACACAGCGAGCGAGGAAAAAATCTATATACTCATTATCATATAATCCTTTTCATGGTAGAAGTGAAAGTTCTTCATCAAAATACATGATGGGCCTTTAAGATATCTATTTTGATATTTTGGTCACCTCTCTTACCTAATTTATTTGCTTTCAAAGACCATCCTGTATCTAAATATCATACGAGCGAGCGCAGCAAGCGAGGAAAAATATATATATACTCTTTTTATGGTAGGTGATAACTCTTCATCAAAGTTCATGATGGGCCCCGCTTGCCGAATTCGTTTGCTTTCCCAAATCCATCTTGTGTCTGAATATTGTACAAGCGAGCGTAGCGAGCGAGGAAAAATACTCCTTTTCATGGTAGAAGTGAAGGTTCTTCATCAAAATACACGATGGGCCTTTAAGATACCTATTGTGATATATTTGGTCACCTCTCCTACCTAATCTATTTGCTTTCAAAGACCATCCTGTATCTAAATATTATACAAGCGAGCGCAGCGAGCGAGGAAAAATATATTTACTCTTCAACAAAATACATGATGGGCCCCAAAATATCTAAATTATATATTTGTTTATTTCACTTAGCAAATGTGTTTGCTTTCCGAAAACATCCTGTATGTTAATATAATACGAGCGAGCGCAGCGAGCGAGGAAAAATAGGCTCTCTTTCGTGTTACCAGTGTTATTTCGTCGTCAAAATGCACAAGCAAATAAGCCGTATATGACTCTATTTGGGCACCTTACTCATCTTTCTTTTTTCTTTTTCCCTCCTTCCTCTTCCCTCTCCTTTCTCTCTCTCTCTCTTTCTCTTTTTTGCCGACAGCGATCGCGAATTTGCCGACAAGAATTTTTAATGGGGGGGTGTCACAACCCCCCCCCCCACACCCCCCCCCCCCCCTCTAGCGACGCCCCTGCCCAGCGACCGATCGGACGTGCTTTCACACCGCCGTCAAAATTTGGTCAGGCCCAGAGCGATCGGTCGCTGTATAGCTGACCTAGCCGGAAGCGGAAGTAGAGATAGCGCGTGGGCATGTATGGGGGGGAGGGGGGGGGGGGGGGGGTCATTGCATTTCGATCGGTCGCTGAGTACGATGTGCTTTCACACCAAGGTCGCTGAGTACGGTCGCTGAGATACTTCAGCGACCGTACTCAGCGACCGTACCTTGGTGTGAAAGCAGTATCAGTTGTGCATGTTGCGGTCGATAATCAGATTTTTTTATTACTACCTCAAAAATCCTCAGATTTACTGACGGTTATTTTTACAGATTTTAACGCCTTTTTAATGTCACAATTGAATAAGGTTTTCAGGTGATTTACAATGTTTGCTGTAACTCATATATACAAAGAGGAAATGATGTTTAACTTTTTAATCCCAATATTTATATCTCCTCGTATAAAAAATTACTGGTTGTGGCAGTGCAGTTGTTTATTTCATTCTACAAATTATGTTAACTTCGACATTTCATGTACATGTATAAGTAAGGAGGAGTCTTGGGATGGGCGAGCAGTCGGTTTTGTTTTGTTTTTATCCCTACTTCTTTTTAAGAGTACGATGTGAGATAGGTGAGAGCTGAACGAGAGGTTTGAATGTTTAAACGTAAGTTGTCGTAAATGTATTTGATATTTTGTTTATTTGAGTAAGAGAGTGATATGTATAAGGAGTGTGGTGTGAGAAAGAGTTTGAAAACGTTTAGCAAGTGATTGCATAAGCAATGCACAGTGCCGTCGGTGTTCGCTGGCTTCGCCTGCGAAGAGCAATGTAGGCCATGGGCTAGTGGGGGTCATAGTGCACCCCCGGTGTGACTTACGGAAATGGTTATTTTCATGTAGCCCAGGGTCTAACAATTCAGAAAATTGATGTTGCCAGCAAAAAAACTGGGATGGAAGATACCCCCCATGAACTTTTTGACCACGCCCACTTTTACAGCTGACTGTAGAAAATTAGGGGTATTGATAGTTTGTAACTGCTCTAACTTTGCAATTCTTCACATATATATGTTGTATGACCCCTTAAAATGTCGGTCTAATTGAGTTCTACAAGTTTGTGCTGCGTTTTATGCAATTTTTATGGTGAAAAGGTCACCAGAGGTCAAAAGGTCACAAATTTTGACTTTTATATCTTTAAAATAGAGCAAATGCACGGATTTTTTTATTACAAAGACCCTATAACAATTTTTTTTATTGAAATTTGATTAAAATTGAATGTTACATATGTCCAGTCATGTCTTTATTCAATACCACAAAGTTAATGTTGCCAGTCAAAAAACTGGGATGGCAGATGCCCCATGACCACGCCCACTTTTACAGCTGATTGTAGAAAATTAGGGGTATTGATGGTTTGTAACTGCTCTAACTTTCCAATTCTTCAGAAATATATATTATATGACCCCATAAAATGTCGGTCTAGTTGAGTTCTACAAGTTTGTGCTGCGTTTTATGCAAATTTTTATGGTGAAAAGGTCACCAGAGGTCAAAAGGTCACAAATTTTGACCTTTATATCTTTAAAATTAAAGCAAATGCAGGGACTTTTTTATTACAAAGACCCTATAACAATTTTTTATTGAAATTTGATTAAAATTGAATTTTACATATGTCCAATCATGTTTTTATTTAATACCAGAAAGTTAATGTTGCCGGTGAAAAAATTGGGATGAAAGAAACCCCCATGACCACACCCACTTTTACAGCTGGTTGTAGAAATTTAGGGGTATAGATAGTTTGTAACTGCTGTACGTTTGCAATTCTTCAGAAATATATATCATATGACCCCTTAAAATGTCGGCCTAATTGAGTTCTACAGGTTTGTGCTGCGTTTTATGCAAATTTTTATGGTGAAAAGGTCACCAGAGGTCAAAAGGTCACAAATTTTGTCCTTTATATCTCTAATATAGAGCAAATGCTGGGATTTTTTTTTATTACAAAGACCCTATATCAATTTTTTTTTTCATTGAAATTTGATTAAAATTGAAAGTTGCATATGCCCAATCATGTTCTTATTCAATAATAGAAAGTTGATGTTGCCAGTGAAAAAAACTGGGATGGCAGGTGCCCCCATGACCACGCCCACTTTTACAGCTGGTTGTAGAAATTTAGGGGTAAAGATAGTTTGTTACTGCTCTTACTTTGCAATTCTTCAGAAATATATATCATATGACCCCTCAAAATGTCGGCCTAATTGAGTTCTACAAGTTTGTGCTGCGTTTTATGCAAATTTTTATGGTGAAAAGGTCACCAGAGGTCAAAAGGTCACAAATTTTGACCTTTATATCTCTATTATAGAGCAAATGCAGGGATTTTTTTTTATCACAAAGAATCTATAACAGACTTTTTTTCATTGAAATATGATTAAAATTGAAAGTTACACATGTCCAATCATGTTTTTATTAAATACAGAAAGTTAATGTTGCCAGTGAAAAAATTGTGATGGAAGATACCCCCATGACCACACCCAGTTTTACAGCTGGTTGTAGAAAGTTAGCGGTATTGATAGTTAGTAACTGCTCTAACTTTGCAATTCTTCAGAAATATATATCATATGACCCCTTAAAATGTTGGCATAATTGAACTCTACAAGTTTGTTCTAATTTTTATGCAATTTTTTTTTTATGGTGAAAAGGTCACCAGAGGTCAATAGGTTACAAAATTTGACCTCTACCTATGAAGTTTGAAGTTTGAAGTTTCTTTATTTCCACATAATGTAAGTAATACAATCAAATAAACATACATATTCTTATTCTTGGAATAACAATATTTGAAATAAATTTGCATATGAAAAATAATACATTTTACTGTTTGTAAGTATTAAGTTAAATTAAGAAAAAATAAATCAGTGGAGGAGTCTATTTAAAGAAGCAAAGCTTGTATTGTATAGACCCCTATGATACAGAGCAAATGCATTTTTTAAATCACCAAAACCCCTTAACAGATTTGTTTTTCATTGAAAATTAATTGAAATTAAAAGTTACATACTGCAATCATGTTTTTACTTAATATCAGCAAACAAATGTATGAAGAAGAAGAATTAGAATCAACAATCTGGTACTTATCTTCTACATGTTCTATGGATTATTTGTAAGTTTTGACATACATGTGTCAAAAAGGAACATAACACTTCACAATTCCTTGCTGAAACACCCTACAATCAGTCATAAAGCAGGTAAAATCAGTCAAAGTCACAAAGCTAAGAGCAGTACCAAATCAACATAAGAAGAACTAAAAATATGTATATTATAACTAAAATGAGAAACTCAAAATGAAGATATCGACAAGCTGAATTCCATCGGTGCTCTTATTTATTTTCCTGCAATAATGCACACCTCACATCACGTTGGTATTACAAACAAAAATAACTCAAATTACAGAGAAATTAAATCAATTCAGAAACAAATAATGGAAGAACCGAAAAGGAGAACCAAGGGTGGAAGAAGAATGTTCTGAATAAAAAGGAAATGGTGAGTAAAAAAAAGTCATGGACTGAATAGAAATGATGGAAAAATAAATGAAAAGGAACTGAGGTCTTGATAACCGAGCCCACTTTTATAGATGGTGTAGGAAAATTAGTTTATAACTGCTCTAACTTCGAAATTCTTCACTAATATCTTCTCTGCGACCACTTTAAAAAGTTGATTTACTAGTCCTACAAATTTGTGATACATTTCATGCAAACTTATGTTGTGGAAAGGTCACCAGAGGTCAAATGGTGGCAAACTTTGACCTAAATTTACCTATGATATATAGCAAATACAGTTTTTTTACCACCATAATCCTATAACACAGTTTTTATACTGGAAATGAATTAAAATGAGCAGTTTCATAGCTGTAATTATGTTTTTGTTTAATATCAGCAGATGCTTGAAAAAAGGTGGAATTTAGCATTTGGTATGTAGAATGAAGGGATTTCATTGATAAAGGAAAGGTAATATACATGTACAAGCTGGCATTTGTTTTATTCATTGAAATCACGTTCATTTCGTAATGATGATGTATAACAAACTGCATTGTCCAAATATTAGTTGTGAACTCATTCCATAAAAGATTTGAGAGTAACATTTGCTATAAAATATTCCTTGATCTGATGACAGTTCTTCGAATTACTATCCCTTCATTCTACATACCAAGCATTTGCCTGCTGATATGGTCATGTGGTATCTTCCATCCAAGTTTGTTTTTTGTTTTGTTTTGTTTTTTTTGTTTTTTTTTTTGCTGGTAACATTAACTTTCTAGTATTGAATAAAAACATGAATGGAGAGATATAACGTTAAGTTTAATTAATTTTCAATGAAAAAGTCTCTTATAGAGTCTTTGTGATAGAAAAGTCCCTGCATTTGCTCTATATTAGATGTTAAGGTCAAAATTTGTGACCTTTTGACCTCTGGTGACCTCTTCACCATAAAAAAATGCATATAACGCAGCACAGACTTGTTGAGCTCAATTAAGCCAACATTTTAAGGGGTCATATGATATATATTTCTGAAGAGTTGCAAAGTAAAGAGCAGTTACAAACTATCTATACCCCTAAATTTCTACAACCAGCTGTAAAAGTGGGTGTGGTCATGGAGGTATCTTTCATACCACTTTTTTCACTGGCAACATTAACTTTCTGGTATTAAATAAGAACATGATTGGACATATGTAACTTTCAATTTTAATCAAGTTTCAATGAAAAAAAATTGTTATAGGGTCTCTGTGATGAAAAAAATCCCTGCATTTGCTCTATATTGGAGATATAAAGGTCAAAATTTGTGACCTTTTGACCTCTGTTGACCTTTTAACAATAAAGATATTTGCATAAAATGCAGCACAAACCTGTTGAGCTCAATTATGCCAACATTTTAAGGGGTCATATGATATATTTTTCTGAAGAGTTGCAAAGTAAGAGCAGTTACAAACTATCTATACCCCTAAATTTCTACAACCAGCTGTAAAAGTGGGCGTGGTCATGGGGGTATCTTCCATCCCAGTTTTTTGACTGGCAACATTAACTTTCTGGTATTAAATAAAAACATGATTGGACATATGTAACTTTCAATTTTAATCAAATTTCAATGAAAAAAATTGCTATAGGGTCTTTGTATTAAAAAAATCCGTGCATTTGCTCTATATTAGAGATATAAAGGTCAAAATTTGTGACCTTTTGACCTCTGGTGACCTTTTCACCATAAAAATTTGCATAAAACGCAGCACAAACCTGTAGAACTCAATTAGACCGACATTTTAAGGGGTCATACAACATATATATGTGAAGAATTACAAAGTTAGAGCAGTTACAAACTATATATACCCCTAATTTTCTACAATCAGCTGTAAAAGTGGGCGTGGTCAAAAAGTCCATGGGGGGTATCTTCCATCCCAGTTTTTTTGCTGGCAACATCAATTTTCTGAATTGTTAGACCTAGGGCTACATGAAAATAACCATTTCCGTAAGTCACACCGGGGGTGCACTGTGACCCCCACTAGCCCATGGCCTAATGGATTTGATTCACCAATCCCATTGTTCTGGTTGAATGGTGTGGTGGTGGCTCAGTGATTTCTGGCTGGCACTGTGCATTGAATTTGACTGCTCGCTCATCCTTGGACTCACTTCATGTCACCTGTTCTAGTATTTTTTTTTTAAATTTAAACGTCCATTAAAACGCAACTCCCCCACCCCAGTGTAATTTTACCTTTTCCTTTTGGTTCGCATTTCTCACGTTTTATGTCGAGTCGCAATAGTTTGCTTTTTATATACATGTTAATTGGTTTCAAGTTTGATGTTTTAACTAGTTCTGTACATCATGAATATTTTTGTAAAACCTGTAAATTATACACAATTCAGCCTGCCTGCCTCGAATAATTTTGATGAATGTTACTTTGATTAAGCCGATCATAACAGAGCCCAATTTGACCGCAGACTAGAGCGGAATTCTTTTGTTCCACCAATCCTTTCTAATTCTACCGTCCCTGTAAAAACAAAATAACGGGCATGGAGAAGCCGATAAAACCGGCTTATGTCGAAAGGGTGCGTGCGCGGAGCGGGATGGGAGCGGGGAGGGAACGGGGATGGCCGCACCCTTTCAAGAGAAGCCCCCCCCCCCCCCCGGTTTTCTCGAAAGGGCGGGTTGCGCGTGTGGGGAGTGAAATTAACGCACCCATTCGTGGAAACCGGGGGGGGGGGGCTTGTCTTGGAAGAGTGTGTTGAGTAGTCCGTTTTTTGTTAATGTAAGTAAAAAAAAAAAAAAAAAAAAAAAGAGAAAAAAAAGGTAGGAAAGGAGACAGGCAGTTGGCTGTCTAAGGATCCCCCAAAATATACATGTGAATTCCCCCCTTTTCTGTCTGCTAGAATATTATGGTGGGTTGCATAAAACGGGAAAAATGTGTGCCCCACACCCCCCCCCCCAAGAAAAGTCAATAGCCATTTTGTTTATGAGTATTCTGACACTCAAGAACGCAGAAGCAATCTTCTGCATCCGCACACACACACCCGCACGCACACACACACACACACACACACAAGCACTTTCCACTCGGTGCCCCACCCCCCCCCCCCCCCCTCCCATGCGTAGACCCACGGTACGCTACTGGTCGCTTTTCTCCCTCAGAAAGGTCCAATATTTCCATTTTTCACCTCCATAAAAATCCTAGTTACGGGCCTGCTCTCCTTACTGTTGATTTCAGATATGCATTTTTTTTTTCATTGTACAAATAATTTTTTGAGCCAGTTAACATTTTCCGTTAACATTTGTTTACAAGCTATGAATTCCTCCCATCAAGCTTCTTCATTTACTATCTATAGTCCACTGCAGACCGTTGCATATTAATGAGTCAGAAAGAAGAGGATCTTGGGTATTTGTTTCCAGTTCATCGTGACTTAGCCGTGAACCAGAATAGCCTGCTGGTTGAGTCGCTGCCCGGTAAGCAGTAGATGACAGGTTCGAATCCCACTGGTTCCATTTTTTCTGACTTGTGATTTTCATTATAGATCGAGCATACGATCTTTAAAACTGGGAGTAATGCCAAGAATTTGTTTACAAAATTCCTCCCATCAAGCTTCTTCATTTACTATGGGAAGGTCTAGTCCTAATGAGGCCCTACATAATATTGATTTTAGTACTCATTGAATGAATTATCAATTATTCATGTTTACTGTACATCTAGTTACTACTATACGATTCTTATTTAATTTAGGGGTGGGTTCTGTTCATTTTAATTGATGATTGCAACATATATGTGTAATTGTTTGAAAACAAAGACAGATATGTACGGGTGTATACAGTGTATAGTGTATATTGTATAGGTACTGTACATATCCAAAGCTAATACATCTAGTTTCTAAAAACATATCCCTTTTCTTTTTTTCTTTTTTCTTTTTTTTTTTTGGGGGGGGGAGGGGGTACCATGGGCGACACCAATTATATCTTTCAAGTGCAAAATTGTATTGTATGAAGAAAGCAGAATTCATTAGCAAAAACAAAAACAAAAACAAAAATCTGTTCTCATGGTTCTAGAATTGATTAATTGCCAGGCTTTGCCTAACAATTTGGAACAAGTTTTATAAGTAAACAAAACAAGAATCTAAATGTAGTATCTGCCAAGACATAAAATATATGAATGTTATATTTTTTCTTTAATTACAAATTATGTGAATAGATTTACATCATGTATGCACTTGGTTTTTTTTTCTTTATTCTGAAGCTTACATAATTTGCATTGAAAAATGAAAGGAAGCATTAAAAATAATATTACATTGACCTGAAGACTTAAACTTGAAATAAACAATTTGATATGGAAATTCAATTTCTCTGCAGTTTGCTGCCCTCTACAGATCAAACGGAAGAAGTTTAATCTCGGCCACTACTTTCTTCCTATAATTTGAACCCTAGGCAAGATTTCTGTCAAGGTGTCCAAATAAAATACACAATTTTGAAATGTGGTAAATTTGTCCACCTAGTTATACCATTGATCTGAAACAAGGCCATATCCATAAAGATAATATGTACACATTTATTTATTGCAGGTATTGACCATGTATGTAGTTCAGTGGTATTGACAAGTACGGAGGAGAATGATGGACCTAATTTAGGTCACTGCTGCAAGCCACTTTTTGCGATTAGTGGATTACGTTTAGCACCAAGTACGATATAAACCATGGGGCCCGTTTCACGAAACCGTCATTAGTCAACTTCTCAGCTAAGATCGCCGCTAGTTGGCTAGTTGTCTGCTACGTGTTTCACGAAGCCGTGTTTGCCAAGATCAACGCCAACATCCCGACTAAGAACTTATGACGCCTCTGACCCTGTCATATCTTTTTTCGTTGATATGCAGCGCCATCACATGCCACTAATTTGGTAGATTATGGCTGGCCAAAATGGAAGCTACGTAGATGTAAAAAAAATAATTCAAAACTATCTTTTCTCAGGGTTCCTGCAATCAGTAATTCATCCTTGCTCATCTATTAATATTATATTTTATGTTTCATATGAAACGATCTGCAAAAAAAAATGTTTCCTAGGGGGTTTCTCCCGTGATTGTAACATCTCACAAAAGAACGCAATTCTGCCACGTCAGGCAAGGCATAGTCAAAGGGATAGTCTGTAGATTTCAGACCCCTTATTATTCAAAGATGATTTATATCGTAGATTTTTAAACAAAATACTTTTTAAGACACATATTTTAACTTGTAATTTGCCAAAATTATGCATATCAACAATTTGGTCAAGACGTGACACTGGATAAACATTTAATTTGCCTCCTTTTTCCGATCATGAACGTAAGGGTTTATTTTTCAAATCTAGTGTCCCGGGGGTACCCATCTTACGCTCAAAACGAAAATGAACTTAATTACTAAAAACAGAATCTTATAAGTTTTTCTTTGGTGTAATCTGCCTTCTTTGAAAATATCTTGTATCTATTACCCCCTGCTACTATTTCTAAGCTTTGCCCTCACCAGATCACTCAAATAATTGCAGTTCTGATAATTTCTTGTTTACAAATTATATGTGTGATTGTGATCAAGGCTATGTGTTGTCACATTTCCTCATCGATTCACGAGATATTTAGCTAGCATGCTCTTCGTGAAACGGTTTAGCAAGATTAGAGTAATCTCCGTAGTTGGCTGACAAAGATATGACTAACTTGGCGTTGATTTCCAGAAACAGGCCCCATATTTCGCATTCTTGAAAACATCAAAAAGTAGCTAATTTAGTTAATAAATAACTTACGGCTGTCTATCAAAGGCAAAACCGGGTATCTGATAGTTTTTATTGCTCCGTGACAAATTATTCACAAATTTCACATGTACTATAATAGAATGCCTTGCTCGAATGCAGGACTGATAAGAGTACAATATATGATTATCATCAATTAACCAAGATAGCTGATGATGTTTAGTCCTCTTTATGACTTTGCTTACAATGGAAAATGTTGCAATTAGGCGGTAATTGTTTGGATATATGGTACATGCAACCCTTTGGTACACATCCCGAGGACAAAGATTCGTTTATTAATATCGCTAATGATTCTGCTATCATATATTTTGTCATTTTGAAGTCAACAAGAAATATAATCGGCGCCAATAGTTGCATATTTGCTCATGTCATCAACTGAGATAAAACCCCCAGATACAAGTCCAAAACATGTAGAGTTAAACTGAATATCAGTTGCAGTAGGAATTCCAGGTTTAAACCATTTTATCATATTAGAAGCGCAGGTAATATAATGGTTGTTGGAAGCATTAGCTACGACAAGCCTATTAGATGTGACAGGCCTATACGAGCACCATCAATAAATTAATGTTACGAAAAATCCCAGTGGCGTACCGTGGGTCAACGCATAGGGGGGGGGGGGGGGCACCGAGTTGAAAGATGTGTGAGGGTGTGGGTGTGGTTGTGTGTGTAATAGTATGTTATTTCTATCATGTTAACAATAACAACAGTAATCTCGAAACAAGGTGTTTTTAGGGACGTGAAGCGTTTTACAATTTGGGGAAAATGACGCCTCTTGCTAGATACCACCCTGTTTTAAATTTTCCGAGCAAGCGAGCCAAAAACTTTATTTGCCATGAGAGACGTGTTATTTTGTCATCAAAATACACTATCGGACCACTATAGACCTATTTGCTTTCTCATTATTCTGGTCACCTCGCTGTCAATCATGGGTGTCGATTGTGTTCGCGGTTGGGGGGGGGGGGGGGGGGTGACTGATGCCGAATTTTCTCGACCGCGGAGCTAAGCGACCGATCGGGGAAAGGATTTGTATAGGTTCAAACGTGAAGGATAGATTTAATATGCATGGGGAGTGGGGTAGGACCTGTTTTTGCTACCCATATCTCTGTATTATTAGCCTAATCTAACGTTCCTCCAATTAACCGCACAAAAATTGTTTTCAAACATTATCGCAGAGGTACATTGTCATAACTTGAATGAGAAATGTAGGGGACTTGAACCTTTACTTAGAGTATGAACCATCCCGGTTTTTTATATATATTTTGCGAGCGAGCGATGCGAGCGAGCCGAAAATTCCACTTTTTACCTTTAAAAGAAATGTTATTGTCCTCAAAGTACACTCAAGCAATATAAAAAGTTTGACTAATTCAGCACCTCGCTGTTCCAATTGTTACTTTCCTAAACCACCCTACTTCAAATATTACAAACGAGGGAGACGAGATAGGGGGAAAACACGCTATTTTAGTGATGAAGTGTTATTTTGTTATAAAAATCCACTATAGGTCTACATTACATATTCGAGTGAGCGCAGTGAGCGTAGAAAAATTACATTTTTTGATAGCCTAAAAGATATCTAAATAGTTTTGATCACCTAATTGCCAAATATGATGCTTAATTGGTGCCTCGTTTGCCATCTAAAACCATTTTATTTCTATGAGCGAGCGAAGCGAGCTACCGACAGAAACTCTGTTTATTTCTAGTAAAACGTAGAATTTCCACGAAAATAAATTAGATGAATTTTATGATCTACCATTTACCTGTATTCGAGAAAAGGTTTACATCTCGCTGTAGAAATATTACAATATTCGGACTTGCTGCTGAGGGAAGAAGACCGCTTGACTCCTGATCTTGTTTCTATGAGCGAGCCGAGGGAGAAGCCAGAAAGGGCTATGTTTTTAATACTGAGAACAGCTGAGGTTCTAGTGTACTGTTACTCCAGTTCTATGATTTTAATAATTCACATTTTATTAGCATCCGATCCTCATATTTGGTAAGATAGGAATAGGCTACCGGTCACAGGCTATAATTCCATGAAAATGCTTCTGTTCTGGGTCTCCTTCCTGTTCAACTCCTTACAGTTATATTATAACAATACATGTATAACATTGGGTAGAAAGACAAGATGCAAATCAGATAATAAACCCTGATAAAAAATATCAATTGGATTGGTTAAGGTAACAAAAGATATTATATGCGAGCAGAACAATAATAACATATTATTTAATAGAATTAATTTCATAAAGATAGATTACAACCTCACTGGTTGAAATACTGAAAGCCATTTCCTTTTCCTTTCCTTTAAAAAATTGCTTCTTTGCTCTTATATTCTCCTTGTCTTTGTCTTTACTTTTGTTTTTTTTTTCTCGAGGATTATAGGAGGCTATGTAATTTTTCATTTTTTCCTAGTGAATTATTGGGGGGATGATCGTACAGGCCATCCCCCCTGACCAAAATATATCCCCCATCCCCCCGGGATCGACACCCATGCTGTCAATGACTCTACACACTAAGAAATTAGGGTGCAATTCTACACCCTAATTTCTTAGTGTGTATTTTGGCACGTCCCTTGTCTGCTGTCCGAAACCACCCTGTTTCTAAATATTACGAGCAAGCACTCTTTTTTTATGGCAGAAGTAAACTGGGTTCCAGAAATACTTATCACATTTTTACAGAACTAAATTTCACTCAGTAAAAATGAACAATATTTCTACAGGTTGTCTTCAATTACCTTTAAGAATGCACATACTGTCAGTAATCAAGAGATTGGTTCAGTCATAACAGAGGCTATAGGAAGTCATATCAAAAAGTTTCTGAATCCAAATTCACAAAAAAGCAAAACAAAAAGCTGATAAAATCTAATGAAAATGAGATGGGATTAAACAAACTTCTGAGTTGATTCACTACATATATGGCGTGTGTCCTCCCCAAGCATTGATGCCCGCTGCACATCTTCTACGCATACTTTGCATTAGGCGTCTGATGCAGTCCTGAGGAAGTCTGCCCCATTCCTCTTGCAAGGCTGTGATGAGTGTCTCCCCATTGACAGCTGGTGGTCTCCTCAATGCAACCCATCGACCAAGTTCATCCCACAAATGCTCAATGGGATTGAGATATGGAGAACAAGCAGGTCATGACATTACTTCCAGCCCGTGTTCATGGGGGAAGTTGACTTGCCGCTCGATTTCTTGGAGTGGTTCCTCGCCCGGTGCTGAAAACGACCCCATTTGTACGTTTTTGTTTACGCGGATGATGTATGGGCTTTAATGAGACATATCCCCCCGGGGTGTGGACCTATGTAGTGATTTTGTAAGTGGTAAGGACCGAATAAACTGAGAACATATAAAAATTTTAAGCAAGATATTCAAACAGATAAATACTTATTCCATGTCAAAACCGCAAATTACGAACTATATGTCGACATATACGAAATATATGTCGACTTAGCATCAGCTCTCACAACTTACCAGTAGAAACCGAAAGGCATAGACGCCTAGTAAACATCCGTCACATTTACGAATATGATATGATTGCAATATGGGAAACGTGAGAGATGAATTTCACCTAATGAAATGTACAAAATATAAAATAGAAAGGAAGGCCCTCTTTGATAAAATAAATGAAATATATGTAGAATTTAAAGGTGAAATTCAAAGAAAATCACGGAATAGGGTTAATTATATATGGATGGAAACGGGGAAGTATATAGAAGACAGTGGTGTTCATTACTGCTCCTGTAAATTCCAAGAAATTATCTAAAAACACATTTTCCGAAAATTCCCCTCTGATTCTCAGAACCCGGAAGTGGCTGCAAGCGAAACGGGTCCCCAATGATGACGTAGGCACATGGACGATCTGCGGCGAGCTAGCGCTTGCACGTAATAAAACATTGTGCATTGAGATGATCGCATGCAATTTTGATGGATTTTAGATGCTGTTATTAAGAGAGGAGGCAAAACTGCAGTGGCTTAATATTCAAATTACCTCACTGATGAGTCGATTTTCTTTTCTTTTTTTGATCAAATCAGAATTTAAAGTAGGAAATTGACATGAAAATGACAAAGAAAACCGAACCCGGCCGGGATGCAAACGTCAAACTACGTCCCAAAACGACGTTGCATCAAATTCTCAGAGACAGAACTGATTAAGGGACGCGCTCGACAATCATGATTGTATGTAAAAGTTACCTAGATAATATTGTTGTCTAAGGAAATTTGATGCTTGTTGTAGAGACTATCTTGATCTACAACATTCCTCTTTACTAAAATCTCGTATTTATTATGACAGGAATGGCTAGCTAGCGTATACAGAGACTGGACGTCACCACCGATCTCAGATAGTGTTTTTCCGAAGAGTTTTTCATGTTGACAGATGCACAGGGGGCTCATCATCAATTGCCACTGCACAAAACAAATTTCAATTTACGCTTGGCCGAACACTGACTGTTTATGTTCAGGGTGTGAAAAATGACTTGCGCCAAAATGAAAGAAGAGGGACAATTAAACCAGCGGTCTAAATAATATTCACATTCAAAGAAATTGCTCTTTGCCACCGACTGTCTGACAGGTTGACTGACTGATCGATTGCTTGGACATTTTATTTGTCAATAATGTGATCGATCAGTTGATTGATTGGCTGTTGATTAAATGATTACCTTATTGATTGACTGGTTAGCTGAATGGTTGAATGACTGACTGACGCATTGACTGATTGATCGATCAGCTGATGTATCAATGGGCTGATTGTTGATTGATTTTTTGGATTGACTGATTGATTGATTGAATGAATGATATGAAGAGTTATTAATTTGGACTTTTATTCTTGACTGAATGACTGGCATGTAGATTTGATGTGTCTATGAGTAGTGAATTGTGTGCTTTAAAGATCTTGATGTAATTTTGCACATTAATTCTCACCCATGCATAAAGCAGTGAAATCACTAAAATTATGATAAAAAATGATTCAAGCTTCCTAGAATACCGAAATTTTATCACAATTTTATGCAAAAGAGTAATTTGTTTGAACAGGATTACTTATTCGGACTGCTAGTCCCTCTTTTCAGTCATTAGGCGCAACTGATAGATCAATTAGTAAATGCATCAGTCAGTCATCCAACCATTCAGCCATTCAGTCAGTCAGTCAATCAACCAGTCAATATGGTAACCATTTAATGAACAGCCAATCAATCAATCAATCAATTAATCAACTGATTGATCAAATCATTGATAAATGAAATGCTCAAACAATCGATCATTCAACCATTCATTCAGTCATTCAGCCAACCAGTCAATCAATAAGATAATCATTTAATCAACAGCCAATAAATCAACTTATTGATCAAATTATTGACAAATAAAATGTCCAAACAATCGATCAGTCAGTCAACCTGTCAGGCAGTCCGGCAACTCTGTGGCAAAGAGCAATTTCTTTGAATGGGAGTACTTTTTAAACGCTGGTTTAATTCTCCCTGTTCTTTCATTTTGGCGCAAGTCATTTTTCACACCCTGAACAAAAACAGTCAGTGTTCGGCCAAGCGTGAATTAAAATTTGTTTTGTCATGTTTGTGGGTGGCACTTGATAAATAAGCCCCATGTGCATCTATCAATATGGAAAACTCTTCGAAATATTGTGAAATATAATTTTTATAAATGATTCAAAAGAGTAACGTTTTTATTGATACACACTGTATATAATGACATCTTGTATTCTATTTTAGATTCACCCTGTATTGAAAGTAAGCATTGCTTCATAATGGGTGACTTCAATATAGATTTGCTTCATTATCATGAACAGCCACACTACCAGGAATATCTAGATACAATGATTTCCAATTCTTTCATTCCTTGTATTGCAAAGCCTGCTCGAATTTCCGATGTTTCAACAACGCTTATTGATAATATTTATACAAACACTAACTGTCATTTAGACCAAGGTATCATTGTTTCTGATATAACAGACCACTTTTCGGTCTTTATTTCTACCCCTCACATTAACAGCTCTAAACGAAATGGATCTAATTTTCGAGGTACACGCTTCATGTCTGAGCGTAACATTGAACGTTTTAAAGAAAATTTATCTCATGTTGACTGTTCAGCAGTCCTCGAGGCAAGCAATGCAAATCACGCTAACAATAATTTTTTTGATATAATACCACTTTTATATGATCTTCATTTTCCCCTACGAACATCATTTAGGTCAAATTACAAAAACATGAAAAAGGTACCCCGTTCTCCTTGGATCACAAAGTCCTTACTAAATCAATTAATAAGACAAATACTTTTTATCATAAATACAAATCTTTGGGTACAATTGATGCTAAATCAAAATACACTACCTATAGAAATGTTTTAACATCTGTCCTAAGGCAAGCAAAAAAAAAAAAGAATTATTTTTTCTCTTTATTCCAAGCTCACAGAAATGATATCAAGTCAACTTGGAAAGTAATTAATAGTGTTTTTAAAAACGGATAGAAAGAATATAGATATTCACAAAATAGTTCACGAGGATAAAGAATTAAGAGATCCTCCATATGTTGCTGAAGCTTTCAACTCTTTTTTTTTTGGTGTAAATATTGGCCCAAACCTGGCTAATGATATCCCTAATACAAATAAACCTTTTCATTCATTTCTAACAAATCGAAATTCACAATCCATCTTTTTTTTCCACTGGTTATTGAGTCTGAAATCATAAATATAGTTAATATTCTACCGGCGAAAAAAGTTCGGGTTATGACGGTATTTCATATGATCTTCTTTAAAAAAATTTACATGCAATTTCTTGCCATTGACACATATTTATAATTTATCTTTACAGGATGGTGTTGTCCCCGACAAAATGAAAATCGTTGAAGTAATCCCTATCCATAAAAAAAGGTACAGAGGATGAATTAGGTAATTACCGTCCGATATCCCTGTTGACTTCATTCTTCAAAATTCTTGAAAAAGCAATCTACTCTTGCACTTTGAAATTTCTTACCACTTGTAACATATTTAGCAATTCTCAGTTTGGATTTAGTCAAAAATATTCAACTGTGCATGCCATAATGTTATTAATAGATAAAGTTGTAAAGGCGACTGACAGCAAGTCACACGTTGCTGGTATCTTTCTGGACTTCTCCAAGGCTTTGACACGATCAACCATGAAATACTTTTATATAAGCTCTCTCATTGTGGAATTCGTGGAAGGGTCTTGGAGTGGTTCAGAAGTTACCTTACAAACAGGATTCAATTTGTGACTCTTAACAATTTTAATTCAAACAAACAACCTATTATTTGTGATGTACCTCAAGGTTCCCTTTTGGGTCCTCTTCTGTTTATTTTATATATCAATGACTTTCAAAATTCATCCTCTATACTCTCTTTTCTTCTCTTTGCGGATGACACAAGTATATTTTTTTACACATAATAATCCTCAATTCCTTCTTGATAAATTAAATACTGAATTACGACCTGTATGTGATTGGGTACAAGCAAATAAGTTGTCTCTCGATTTTAAGAAAAAAGAAATAAATGTTTTTTAGTAATACCGTGCATACTTTACCAGGTCAGGTTTTAATGAATGGTAGTGAGTTAAAACAAAAAGATTCTACAAAATTTCTTGGTCTAAATATTGATTGTAAACTATCTTGTGAAGTCCACACCGACTACTTATGTAAGCCGCTTTCAAGAAATCTTGGAGTTATCAATAAACTAAAACAACATCTTCCTCATCATATTTTAAAAACACTATATTCTACTTTATTATTACCCAATTTAAGTTATGGAATATTAGTCTGGGAAAATTCTTCTAAGACAAAAATTGAATCTATACAGAAAATACAAAAAAGAGCCGTTAGGATAATTTCTTCTGCAGATTTTCTGGCACATACAAATCCATTATTTCATGCCATTGGTTCCTTGGAAGTAACAGACTTGTACCATTATTTTGTCGGAATATTTATGTATCAACTTAATAAAGGCGAGTTGCCGAGTGTTTTCACCCACGTGTTTGTTAGAAACAATGAAATTCATTCCTGTCCCTGGTCAGGCATTTATACAATTTTCATCTCTCCCCGTACGTACTGTTCTTGCTCTTAAAAAATAACCCACAAAGGACCATCATTTTGGAACAGTTTAGAGACAAGGATAATTCAATCACCCTCGTTGTATTCATTCAAGCGTACACTTAAAGAGGTTATTGCAGTCATATGCATAAGGTTCTTTCTCGTTGTTTACTGCCTCGCTCGAGTGACTACTGCTATTTAACTGTTACTGTAGTTAATATGTATCACTTATTTCCTAAAAGATTGTCCGTCTCTCAAAATCGCATTAGAAATTTAATACAACCTTGGGTATCTTTTGGGGAACCTATAATATACAAGCTTTGTTTTTTTTAATAGGTTCCTCATATTTCACATGATTGTGTTTATATTTATAACCATTATTTTTGTTAATATGCTTTTTCTTTGTTGAATAATTATATGAAAACTGTTGTTTTGTGGAATGTGAAACAATAAATCAAATCAAATCAAATCAAATCTAATCAAATCAAATCAAACTCAAAATGAACATTCACAAATGACAGCTGGTCATTTTTTTCTTCAAACACAATGAAAAAACATGAACAGTATATTTTTGAATGAGTCATATATAAATATTTGCACAAACCAAGTAATTTTTTTTTCATATTTGTTTCTGCCCGTGTACTCTTTAATCTGAAACGGACTATAAAGTAGTGGTACATGTAAGCATAGTAGCTTCATGATGTAAGTATGTGAGTTTAGAAATAAGCCCACAACTGACGTGTAACATGACCCGAACCAGTCAACAACAAAAAATCACAATATTTTAGAATCATTTTTGAAAAAGAAAGAACAAAAACAAACCAAGAAAGATTATGGGAAGTTACAGTTTCTTAATCTGGTGGCTTTTCTGCGGTTAATGATTTAAATAATAATAATAGTTTAATATTGCTATCATTATCTTATTATTGTGATTTATTACGCAGGTAAAACCACTGGGGCAGGTTGTAACACCCAGTTTCCATGTGCCCCTGTGAGTCAGTATATACAATTATCATGGTTTTTTTTTTCAAAAACAAAGCCACGTGCCATCACACTTTAACATGCCAAATGTGTTTGAAATACCAATATTTCGCACCATACCTTCCATTTGTTTACCATTTCGAAACCTTTACCCACTATGACAAAAATACTGCAAAGTTCAAATTATACTTTCCAAGCTCAAAAACATTATTTTGAGATAACTTTACTTTTCTGTATCATTGCTGCCGATTTCTTGTTCGAAGCAAAATTGGTCAAGGGTCAACATATCGGGTTAGTTTGAAACGCAGGTTTGGCATCTATGATGGAGTAAAAATGCTGTGTTAAGCCTTACCCTTGTTCCTTTAGCCCCGGTCTCCCCTAAGGATTAAGCTTAGTGATATGTTTGGGTTAGATTTTATGTTTGGATTATGGTGCATATTTTCCATGGTTATTGTAGCCGAGGCAAATGTCATGGAACCGAAAAAAGAATGTAATCTATTGAAATTCACAATAGAATATTTGAATTCGGAGATGTAATTACGCACGTTATATCATCTTTTATTACTCTATTATTATTATTTACTTAAATTCATCTCTTTTTGATAAATTTTAGCGAGCACTGCGAGTGAGGAACTTCATAATTCGTAATTTCAATTAAAGCGGGTAGCCCAAAGTAAAACAAATCTTACCCTCGGTTGAGAGCGCAAACCCTCAGTTGAAAGAACGATTTGGAGTTCGGAAGCTAAAGAGATAACAACTACACAGATACTGGTTGTTGGATAAACTTTACTGAACAGTTTTCTTCAAACTCTGGATGTCAGCTCCTAAGCAGTTTCCTCTCCTTTTGTTGACTAACACATGACTGGTCTCTCTGTTGGCTTCGCGCTTCCTATATACTATTATCATGATAATAGGCGAACTCAAACGTCATGCGGGCACCCATAGTCGGAACGGAGCGTCCCCATGCTCACACATGATTTGCCATGCGATTGCTCTTGATCCGTTGTGGCTATAAAAGTCTTATAAATAAAGTGCTGGTGGTTCTTTATCTTTCAGAAAGCGGTCTCAAATCGTTGGTAAAAGACATGAATTTTAGGATTTTTTATATGTTCTGTGACAGTCGTCTTTATCTCAAGCAGATTTTCCCCCACATTTTAGTATTCATGGAATGCATCACTCTGGGTGAAAATGTACACCGTTGAAAATATAGTACTAGATAATCACCTTTCAGGTATCAAACTCCTGACAATTGTAGTGCTACATTACATTTGCCGAATGGCACGGGGAGAGGGTACTTACCAAAATGTCTTTTAGATTTAGACAGAAATAGAGTTTGCCCACCCCTTTGGATGATATGTAGTTGTTTTTTTTTTTGGGGGGGGGGGGGAGGTGACTCCTTGATTCGCCATCTGCTTTCTGAAGGTAAGAAAACACGGAGATTAGAAAATAGTAAATAACATTTTTAAAAGTCCACTTTTTTCCTTTTCAATGTTTAGCTTGTTCTCTTTTATACCTGTAACTTTTACCTTAAATGTGTTACCTGTTTTAATATACCTGGTTTATATTTTTTGTTTAGCTCCTTATGATTTTCCCTCCTACTGTGAGGTGGTTGAATAGGCTAATGGGAACCGGCTGGACCTTGTACATAATGAGAGGATTTACTGATCAAATTTCATTAACATTTATGATCTTGAAACGTTTTACAATGTAACTTCTTACTGTTCTCATTCCATCCGTTTTTCTATTTGGAAACTTAGTTATAAAAGTGAATGAATTCAAAATAGGCAATAAATTCCGAATTTCTATTTTATTTGAATTTCGCTTTCTAAAATGAATTTCGGCAGTAATGTGAGGTAACTTAATAAAAACGTTACAGGCAAAATATATTCTACTGACAATAAGAGTTTTAAAAAATGCTTTTTATATCTCTCTCTCTAAAAAAAAAAAAGAGTGAACGCGTTCACTCTGTTAAGGGTGAATTTCAGAAGGGAGTGCATTTAGAGTGAATTAAGAGTAAAAATTGTGATAATCACTCTGTATTCACTCTTGAGGAGTGACCTCAGGGATCACTCAAGGATTGTGAGTGATCCTTGAGATCACCCCTAAAAGCGTATAAAACTTGAAGCGGATTTCCGAATTTTCATTTTCCAATAACACATCATAGTGCCCTCCATGATGAAACAAGTGTTATATAATTCTAAGAATCTTTTTGGAGGAAGTTATTTCCATTTTTGTAAGTATTTATAATCATAAAAGAATTCTAGAAAATAAATCATTGTTTATGTTTTGTTATAATGAATAAAACACAGATAATAGTTAAACATATAGAAGAAGAACATTCCAGATCATTTCATAAGTCCTGTTATAGTAGAATATGAATTTGTGCGGGCGCTATTGTAGATGCAGAGCGCATTATAATGCACTGCGTGCTGGAGTTCGATGAGCAAAAATATTTTTCATCGGGGGGGGGGGGGGGAGGCATCCAGCTTTGCAAAAGTAGTCATGGAAAAAGGATCTTGTACAAGTCGTTTGTTGATGTATGAGGTTTTCTCTAATACTGTCATAATCATCTTTATTTTCATCGGAATCGTCGTCATCATCATTTTGGAAAGAAAGCTCGTGGACTCGTGATTGCCATTGCTTGTTGTTTAATTCTGCTCGGAGGCAACGATACAAACGTAATGCCGTTTTAATACAATTTATAATATAACCAACAGATATATAGAATACCAGAACAATCTGTCTTATTTGGTCGAATGCAGTGATACCAACTCCGTGCCATTTGAATACAATATTAAGGCACACTCAGACACTAAACAATGATATGTCTGACAGTTTTTAACACTTCTTTTAACATAAGGCAGTATTCAGACTCAACACTTTGTCTTGTGTCAAACTCATGAGAACACGGTCAGTCATGTAATTTACTGTGTTGATACCGTTTTCACAACATAGTAACTGGACTAATTTCAAGTATGCAAAAATATGCGGTTAACATTACTTATTACAGAACAAGTACAGAGTAAACACTTTTATGCCTTTTGAGTGGCATAAGGACTGGTATAAATATTTATCAGGTGATTGCTGGGCGGTGGTAACTGGACCCAGCAAGCAGTTTACCTGCCAACAGGATGGTACCTAGAGTGGTAACTCGCATCTTTCTTGGGATGCTAATGCCCCCAAAACATCTTTCCCCTAACCTCCCACCATTACGTGATTCGGAGCATATCGTTTTTAGTACTCTACACAATATAGATCAAACTACTGAGCATGGCTCATCAAGATGATGAACGAGCTGGGAAATGATGACTTGACCCAGCAAGCCGTTTACCCGCCAACCGGATGGTAACTGGATTGGCGGGCAAGCTGCCTCATCCTAAACAAAATCCCACCATTATGAGATTCAGACTGATCTAGATACATTAACCAAACTTGGCTCATCATAATGATGAGCAGGCTTCTTCATGTTGCCCAATCTGTGACCCTGCAGCTGCATGTGTATTCATATATATCCATAATATCCCACCACAAACATTGTATAACATACCTATCACTTGCATACGACTTTCAATGTAAACATAATAATCTGGGCTGGGTGGGAGGGCAGAAAAACGTGTGAAGCAATGACGTCTTGAGCAAAAGCGCGCTTTCACCACAATTGCTATGGTAACCTCTTGTTTACCTCACTGTTTACCTTCTGTGACTTTTGTTCGGTATTTGAATATTGATGGTCTAGTGATGATGTGTTCCTATTCCTAACTGCGTCCAGCCAAGCTTCTCCCAAAATATTCATGATCAACTTATTGTGATCATGTTATTATCATCATCATCAGCAGCAGCAGCAGCAGTTGTCACAGTTGTTATCGCCATTATACGATGATCACCGCCTTCTTGATGTCTGCAGCATTTTCACTTTCAGGCACCAGTCATCACCATTATCACTATCATCATTATCATCATCATATCACTATCACTATCATCATCATCATCATTATTATCTTTATCACTGTCATCATTATCATCAACATCATCATCACTATCACCACAGCCTTCATTCCCATAATCATCGTCATCGTCATTGTCGTTATCATATTCGTCTACATCACCTTAATCACATTCCTGGTTCTAGAAGAGGATTTATACAGTCCATTGCACACCCGACAAATGATTTCGTGGATTTCCATGGAAACAAAGATGGAAATTGACCACTACTGTACATGTAATCATCATAGCAAATCTCTTTATGATACCATGGTTACAGACGATTAATCAGATCAGGCATCCCACCCCCCTTCTTCCACACACAGTCAATTAATCAGCTAGACCGTACCATTATTCAGTTTCAGTTCCAGTTCAGTTCAAACACATTTACTTCGTATTATTCAAATAAACAGCAAAATAATGAAACAACAAATTCATATTCATGGTATTGATAACAAAATATGACATTATATACTGGTATTCCATCTGTCTTGGAAATTCATAGACCCACCACTGCATCGTCACCATCCTCATCATTTGGGTTCATTTCTTTGGTTGAATTCTTTTTTTTTTAAAGTAACAAGAAAATAGAAAATTTATGAATGAATACATGAGGAAAATCAAGTCGATTATCCATTGATACTTCTATTTCTGAGTATACCGATGCACTGACAAGCAAATTGTAACATTTTTGAAGTCACAACCCTTGGCGTGAAGCAAACATGGATTCACATTGGTTAATGAGAGGTTCATCTCCCTACAGGTAAACTCTACAGAGAGAGGACCATGGGTGTTTCAAACACGTTGGACAGCTAACTACAGATAAGGATTACAAGTTTAGTTTTTCAATTAAAGGCATATTCTACTAATGGTATAAGAGAAGTGATATGCTAGTTGCCGTTACAGTAGGACTTATACCTTATATGAATATCTCGTCATCATTGTTGTTATCGGTCTGTTCTTTCTTTTAAATCTTGACTGCAACTTAAAAGTTGGAGTGGCACATAGTAAAGATAAACTAACATGCAACATAAATGAATGAAATACATGGAACAGCAACATTAAAGGATTAACATATTAAAACATAATTACTAAGAAGAGGAAGGCGAAGAACTTGAGAAAAACTAAAAGAAAAAGCAAAGAAGAAGAAGAAGGAGGAGGAAGAGGGGGAGGAGGAGAAGATGAAAAGTAAAAAGAGGAAAGATAAATTAAAAGAAAAAAGAAAACAAAGGATGCACAAGGGTAGCAGTATCTAAGACTGACTCCGAAAGAGTACCGAAAAACATGTAGCTAATAGAAATCATGAATATTAAAAACTTTTAAACTTGTAATCTGACCGTGGTCTTAGTGATTAAGTAATTCTAAAAATTATGTTTCATCTATGTAGTATAATAACAAAGAAAAATGAAAACGTGCATATATATCAGTATAATACAGTGACATAAACAATAGAAAAAAATCAAAGCTACGTTATAGTAAAATTATATGTACAAGTGATTTAAGTATTCAACAAAATCTCAGTGCAGAAAGCAAACATGAGCTTTGAACCAAATGTACATAACTGTAATTGTAGTATTCAATTTGATTACATTTCTAGAAAACTAACAGAAAAATTTGACATAGTTTTAGTCTTTAAGAACGCATTATTATTAAAGGAAAATAGAGCGGCAAGTTCATCTTATTCTTTGAATAAATGGGGATTTTATTCATGGTAATATTGTTGCATATTTGAGCCAGAAGGGCTTTAACTCATGACATCCAACAGAAGTGAGTACACTCTTTAAAAAATGGTGAAATTCAAATGTAAATTCTTACATAAATGTATTACAACTATGATAGAGAAGAACAAAATTCTGTGACTGGTGTATTGATAGGAATGATCTCTTCCATAACAATAGTGTAATAGCTGAAGAATTTTGTTTAAATTTGTGGCAACAAAAGTTAAGCACACCCTCAAGGGTGTACTCACTTTTGTTTGATACTGTATTTAATGCCCTTCTGGCTTTGAACAGACGATATTTATGTTCCAAGACGGTTTTAAGGGAATTTGAAATTTATGGTAAATAAAAGTTTCAGTCCATCCACTTTTTAAAATTTCAGCAGCTATTATTGTGTTGGGAGACTCTGGTCCTTGAAAAAGAAATATGAGTATTGAGATACCCGCCTGCATCTACAAAGTATACATTGACAAGAATGTTAATGAAGCATGTACCCGACTGTAGAGAGTACCTTTTAAGTCAAGATGATTATGAACCTTCTTCATCACGATATGTAATGTTGCTTTGTCAAAATAAAATAAAATTACATGAATACATGACATCCGTTATTCTGTCAGATATTTTCATTTTTGTCCTACGCATTCTCTTATCAAATTTGTAATAGCATCTGCATATAATAGTGTCTGGGCAATCCAGCACCGCTTTCATTTTAGGAGATACTTAATATACAAGATAAACCCATCCCAAACACGGATTTTGAACAGGTCGAATATAATAGAGTCTATCTGGAGTACAGAAAGCTATCTCTCCTGATCGGAACTGCTGAAGGTAGTACCAGTCTCTCTCAGGTTTCTCAATCTTGAAATCAGAGATAAGATTTTTCATATGCTTCAACTCGTTGGTGTACTCATCGATACTCAACAACCCTTCTTCATGCCTGACGGTGGCAATAAGGACTGAATTACCCTTAGACACAGCAGCGTGAAGAAAATGATCACTCGGTTTAGTAAGCTCGTGCTTAATGTTACCCTTATCGTCTATGATTATTACTGCATTGTTGTACTGTTTAACAATCAAGACATCATCGTCGCTGGTGATTTGCTGAGGTTCATATCCATCGCATGGTATCTCCTTGATCGCCTTCCTACCTGCTGGTGAGAACACCTGGATCTTCTCAGCTTTCCTGTGGCCGTCATAGATTAGGTCATTGCTGTCTACAGTGAGGCTACTAAGCCCACCTTCATGAAAACTCAGAGACTCAAACCCTACATCTAGCTGCTCCCATATGTTGATTTATAAAGTGTCAATTTGTTCCTTGTGTTGAATACAACACACCGCCCATCAGACAGGAATCCTACATCACTGATCTTGACATCCTTGAGGACTGTCTGTTGCAGCTGACCATCAGCAGAGTAGAAAGCAATTCCTCCATCAGAGTATCCCACTGCTATCATATCAGGGGCGTCGCTAGACTTTTTTTAATGGGGGGGTGTAGAGGCCAGATTGCCGACAAATTATGCCTCCGATTGCCGACGACCAACGTCGACAAATTCAACTGTATAAAGCCCACGAGGCATGTTCAATTGTGTGCCTCTATTATATTTTCCTTCTAAATTATATTTGTTCACCTCACTTGCTGAATGTGTTAGCTTTCTGAAAACATTCTCTATCTAAATATAATGCGAGCGAGCGCAGCGAGCGAGGAAAAATATACACTCTCTTTCGTAGAAGTGATAGTTCTTCATCAAATTACATGATGGGCTTAAAGATATCTAAATCATATATTTGGTCAGCTCTCTCACATGATTCATTCGCTTTCAAAGACCATCCTAAATCGTAATATTATACGAGCGAGCACAGCGAGCAAGGAAAATATCTATATAATCCTTATCATATAATACTTTTCATGGTAGAAGTGAAAGTTCTTCATCAAAATACATGATGGGCCTTTAAGATATCTATTTTGATATTTTGGTCACCTCTCTTACCTAATTTATTTGCTTTCAAAGACCATCCTGTATCTAAATATCATACGAGCGAGCGCAGCGAGCGAGGAAAAATATATATTCTCTTTTTATGGTAGGTGATAACTCTTCATCAAAGTACATGATGGGCCTCGCTCGCCGAATTCGTTTGCTTTCCCAAATCCATCTTGTATCTGAATATTGTACAAGTGAGTGTAGCGAGCGAGGAAAAATACTCCTTTTCATGCTAGAAGTGAAAGTTCTTCATCAAAATACACGATGGGCCTTTAAGATACCTATTGTGATATATTTAGTCACCTCTCCTACCTAATCTATTTGCTTTCAAAGACCATCCTGTATCTAAATATTATACGAGCGAGCGCAGCGAGCGAGGAAAAATATATTTACTCTTTTTTATGGTATAGAGGTGATAATTCTTCAACAAAATACATGATGGGCCCCAAAATATCTAAATTATATATTTGTTTATTTCACTTGGTAAATGTGTTTGCTTTCCGAAAACATCCTGTATCTTAATATAATACGAGCGAGCGCAGCGAGCGAGGAAAAATAGGCTCTCTTTCGTGTTACCAGTGTTATTTCGTCGTCAAAATGCACAAGCAAATAAGCCGAATATGACTCTATTTTGGGCACCTTACTCATCTTTCTTTTTTCTTTTCCCTCCTTCCTCTTCCCTCTCCTTTCTCTCTCTCTCTCTCTTTTTTGCCGACAGCGATCGCGAATTTGCCGACAAGAATTTTTAATGGGGGGGGGGGTGTCACACCCCCCACACCCCCCTCTAGCGACGCCCTTGTATCATATTACCATCTGGTGATGCAGTCATGGCATTCATTTTGTCCTTCTGTGACAATTCTACCCCACATCTCAAATCAATTTGTAACTGAGCAGGCTATTACAAGAACTCGAATAAAATCAGAGAAAGAACGAGAAAGAAAATAGAGAGAAATCCAATTCTGAAAGTCTGTCTACAAATACTCGGCCACTCATATTTATTGCCCAGCGTAAACTTCACTTGTTCTGCACGATCAGCTACATCAGTAGCAAGCTTCTTCTTTGGATCGTTCCTATCTAGTACATTCTTCAATTCACCACACAGTGAATCACGAATAACAATGATATCACCTGCAAGAGGAGCCTTCAAACTATGACCCACCAACTCACTTGCACTCTCAATACTCGCAGCCAAGAATTCATCTTCAACTTTCATTTGTTCCAAGCTTTGACACGATCTTTCTTTCTGAGCATCTATTTGCTGATTTATTGTCGTTTTCCTCTCTTTTAGTCTCTCAATAGCTTCTTCACAATCCCTGCTGATCCTAGCCTTCTCCCTGTTAGCGTGATAGGTGACGCGTTTCAGCTGATCATCAACACATGTCATGTGATTCTTGACAGTGGCAGCTTTTGTCTTACCCTGAGCCTGTAGGGATTCAATGTCCTTCTTTCTGGAAGCTTCGTATTCCCCTGCAGCCTGAACTATGCGGCCCTTTTCTGCTTTATGATACAGCGTGCGACATCTAAAACAAATGAACTTCTTACAAGGTTTAATGCAGACATCGCTACGGACTTCTTTGAGTCCATCTGATATATGTATTTGTTCTTGACAGTAGACCTTCTTTTCTAAGACCATCTTGCCCTCTCTGATGTCCTCTACTCTCACAACTTCATGATTGTTATGTAGTTCAAGACATTCGTTGCACATGTATTTACTACATGCACAGCAAAAATGTACAGCTCTTGATTGCATGTCGCACATTTCACAAAAATGTTTAGAATTTCTGACATCATCAACGAGAGACTTAAAACGAGCAATTGTATTTAGATTCTCTATATTTCCCTCTCTTACATCTGTTATGCTTCGACATATTGGACAGCGTACAGTGTTTTTCTGTGTAGAACATTCTAGAATATCACCAAGACATTTCTTACAAAACGTATGTGTACATGACAACTGCTTAGGATCAATGAGAAGCTCTAAACAAATGGGGCACTGCAAGTTACGAAAAACGATGTGTTCAAATTACGCCATTACTTACTCTTAAGATCAAATAAAGTTTCATGCAATTAATGTATCATTTTATCCACTGCATTAGTCATAAATGTACCTAATTCCTTTATTAAAAAAGAACCACTTTCATCACCTGATATCATGATATTTACAGAACATAAACTTAATTCAAAGAAACAGTTTATAGTTGTGTGCATTTAAGGATTTTTGCTGTCGTCCTCTGCAATTCAAAGTAGATGCCTCCCAAATGGACATGGAGTCCAGTGAATGTAGGTGTATACGTCGGTAGATGGTTGTGTATCCTGAAAATAATGGAAAATATACATTCATGGGGATAGGAAGCGAAAAGAAAAAAATGAAAGAAATGACAAATTTTAAAGCTAGGCAAGGAGAGGATGATCGAGAAGGGGGGGGGGGGTGGCGCCAGGGAGAATATTGCAAAGAAATGATTTGAAATTCAGAAGACTATAAAAGACCGATTTTTATGTTAAAAATCTTCCTCCTCGAGATCTCTGCTGCTTGGTGACCGATGCCCGCAAAAATGTCAAACATCCAAAAAATTGAGAGTAAGGCCACATTCTCATTTCGTTTCCGTCTTTGTTGTTCTTGTTAATACACTTTTAAAACTGTTGATAAGGTTACAAAGAAGCTCATGATGAAGAGCTTTTTATTTTAACCCGCTTTCAATAAATTAATTTTTTTAAACAATTTGACCAAACAAACCCAGTCACAAAAGTACCTTCCATTTAGTTTGATTGTGAACTAGCTTTTCTCATTAGCATGATTAGATGGTTTCTACATGAATATAAGGCCAATTATGCTACGAATTCTAAGCACTGAATCCTGATTTGTGAAACCAAGTCATTCATTCACAGTACCACACAATGATAAAATGAAGGCCTACACAATACCACCTGTTTACAACTGTATTATTTATATTCCTGTGGTAATTTTTGGTGAGTGTTAATGAGTACCATAGCAATACCACAGGAAGTCGGGAACACAAGAATACCACAGCCAGCCCCTTTAAAATTACCACATGGGTATATTGTGACAGTATAACATATCCATGTGGTATTTCTGGAGTAAACAATGTGTACCACAACATGACCATAAGACTATCACAGCCAGTGAAATACCACTCACGTATGCCAGTAGGCCTACTTAGAAAATAAGTACCTGATGTGGTAACATAATATTCCTGTGGTATTTCTGATGTTCATAATACGTACCAAAGGAATACAACAGGACTACAAGAGTACCACAGCCAGCCCCTAATATTACCACACAGTATATGGTAGTGTCTGTGGTATCATATATACCTGTGATATTTCTGATGTTCACAATGTATACCACAGGAATACAACAGGACCGTAAGAGTACCTCAGCCAGCCCCAAACATTACCACACAGGCATATGGTACAGTACCACATGCGTACCTGTGGTAACGTACATGTATATTCCTGTGGTATTTTATGTGGTAAAAACAGGTACAACAGGAAATACCACACGACATACGGTACAGTACCACACGTGCACCTGTGGTAAAGTATATTTCTGTGGTATTTTGTGTGGTAAAGACAGGTACCACAGAAAATAACACAGGACATTTTTGTAAGGGATATAGGGTGAATATATGTAGTTTGAACCAAACATGTTTGAACAGATACGATATCTTACGCAATATAATCCTCCGGACTTTATCATGCTTGCTTCTAAATCCTTCATAAAGATTGACATGATTGACATACTACGTAGATTCATTTTCCGTCTTGTTTATACAAGAATCCCCTTTTCATATTGAAGTCTTCACACTTGATTAACTATGAGCAGATTGGTCATAGATCTGTCCCAGTTGATATCAAAAACAATTTTATGAATCTGGGACGTTGTTCATTTCAATTCATTTAAATATCATGTGACAGATAATTTAAGTTTTGTAATCAAAACATCATTCACATCACTCACTTTAGTCTTGAGGTGATTTGCTATTGATGAATGTCAGGTACCATAGTCAGATGATAGTTCCTTCCCTAAGTAGGTTGGGCCTGAGGAATGATGAGCATAATTTATTACAGAATAGTGCATGATTATAACCGCGTATGTCTGCTTAGAAAGTTTAGGGTGTGTCAAAAGTGAGCGGAATCCTACGGAAGCTTAAAATAACCACCGAGATGACAAGATAATTTAGGCCAAGGAGACTAAGATGGGAAATTAGCACTGAACACGGATGTAGCTAAGCTTTTTGACATGCGCTCATCAGAGTAAAATCGCATAAATGACAGAAAGCCAAGAATCGAAACAATATATATGAGATGACGAGTTCTTGGAATATATCCTAGTTAAGGACAAGAGACAAGATGACGAGTTCATGGAACTTGGCAGTTGACTTGTTTGGAACGAAGAGACTAGATGACGAATTTTTGCATGCAATCCCGGAGGCCGACTTATTTAGGACGAGAAGAAGAGATGACGAGTTCTTGGAACTCCGAAGTCGAATTGTTTGGGACGAGAAGACGAGATGACCGGGAGATGACTAGTTACTTGAACTCGGCAAGCCCGGTGTTGTCACTCTGTATTGACTTCGTGTACGCATGATCGTTCGAAATTTCGCGTAAAAAGGGGTCTTTTTTGAGCATGTTTTTTTTTTCGAAAAAAGGGGTTGTTTTCATGAGTTTGTACTCGAAATTGAGAAAAAATGGTGTTTTTGAGCTTGTAGACCTCTACTCGAAATTGAAAAAAGGGTGTTTTTTTCCTGGTCCTTGTTAGCAAAAAGTGTACTTGGAATGCGAAAAATAGGGGTGTTTTTAAAGGCCAATTTGTACCCGTTTTGTGTCAAATGGGAGTAAAAATGGCTGAAAATGTACTTGAAACACCGCGAACATGGCGAAATAGGGGTCAAATTCTGGGTTGCCAAACGATCATGGTTACACCTTCGAATATATAGTGTCAACACCGGGTCGGCAAGTCGACTTCTTTGGGACAAGAAGACGAGATGGCAAGGTTTGGAAGTCAGCAAGTAACAATAACTTGTCATCTCGTTTTTTAATTTGTTTTCTCGTCTTCTTGGCCTACACCACGTATACTAGTAGTCCACTGCACTTGTCGAGTGCCAGTAGCTAGTCATCTCGTCCAGGGGCGTCGCTAGACTATTTTGAATGGGGGGGGGGGGGTGTAGAGGCCAGATTGCCGACAAATAATGCCACCGATTGCCGACGACCAACGTCGATAAATTCAACCGTATAAAGCCCATCGAGGCATGTTCAATTGTGCACCTCTATCATATTTTCCTTTTGAACTATTTTTTGTTCACCTCACTTGCCGAATGTGTTTGTTTTCCGAAAACATCCTGTATCTAAATATAATACAAGCGAGCGCAGCGAGCGAGGAAAAATATACACTCTCTTACGTACTTAAGTGATAGTTCTTCATCAAACTACATGGTGCACAATTGGGCTTAAAGATATCTAAATTAATTATATTTGGTCACCTCTCTCGCCTGATTCATTTGGTTTCAAAGACCATCCTAAATCTTAATATTATACGAGCTAGCGCAGCGAGCGAGGAAAAAATCTATTTTTCATGGTAGAAGTGACAATTCTTTATCAAAATACACGATGGTATTAACTATAAGATATCTAACTTATACAGGTACATTTGGTCACCTCACTTGTCGAATTCGTTTGCTTTCCCAAATCCATCTTGTATCTGAATATTGTACTAGCGAGCGTAGCGAGCGAGGAAAAATAGATATTTACTCCTTTGCATGATAGAAGTGAAAGTTCTTCATAAAAAAAATGCATGGTGGGCCTTTTGGATATCTTGATTTTGGTCACCTCTCTTATCTAATTCATTTGCTTTCAAAGACTATCCTGTATCTAAATATTATACGAGCGAGCGCAGCGAGCGAGGAGAAATATATATACTCTATTTTATGGTAGGTGATAATTCTTCATCAATATACACGATGGGCCTATAGCTTGCAAACTTTGTTTGCTTTCCCCAATCCATCTTGTATCTGAATATTATACGAGCGAGCGTAGCGAGCGAGGAAAAATTCATAATCCTTTTCATGGTAGAAGTGAAAGTTCTTCATCAAAATACACGATTGGCCTTTAAGGTACCTATTTTGATATATTTGGTCACATCTCCTACCTAATTCATTTGCTTTTAAGACCATCCTATATCTAAATATTACACGAGCGAGGAAAATATACATACTCTTTTTATGGTAGAAGTGATAATTCTTCATCAAAATACACGATTGGCCTTTAAGGTACCTATTTTGATATATTTGGTCACATCTCCTACCTAATTCATTTGCTTTTAAGACCATCCTATATCTAAATATTACACGAGCGAGCGCAGCGAGCGAGGAAAATATACATACTCTTTTTATGGTAGAAGTGATAATTCTTCATCAAAATACATGATGGGCCTAAAGATATCTAGATTATATAGTGTTCATCTCACTAGCCGAATGTGTTTGCTTTCCGAAAACATCCTGTATCTGAATATAATACGAGCGAGCGCAGCGAGCTAGGAAAAATATACATACTCTTTTTATGGTAGAAGTAATACTTCTTCATCAAAATACATGATGGGCCTAAAGATATCTAGATTATATAGTGTTCATCTCACTAGCCGAATGTGTTTGCTCTCCGAAAACATCCTGTATCTAAATATAATACAAGCGAGCGCAGCGAGCAAGGAAAAATATACACTCTCTTTCGTGGTACCAGTATTATTTCGTCGTCAAAATGCACAAGTAAATAAGCCGAATATGACTCTATTTGGGCACCTTACTCCTCTTTTTCCCTTTTTTTTCCTCCTTCCTCTTCCCTCTCTTTTCTCTCTCTCTCTCTCTCTCTCTCTCTCTATCTTTTGAGTGGGGGGGGGGGGGGGTCACACCCCCCCACACCCCCCCTTTAGCGACGCCCGTGATCTCGTCTTCTTGTCCCAAACACGTCGACTTGCTGAGTCTAAAAATCGTCACCTCGTCTTCTTGCTTGCCGAGTTCCAGTAACTCGTCACCTCCTCTTCTTGCATGCCCTAAACAAGTTGACTTGCCGAGTTGGAATAACTCGTCATTTTGTCTTATAACTCGTCTTCTTGGCCTTTTCTTATCTTGTCAGCTTGCTGGCACTTTAAGCTTCCCTAGAATCCCCTTCTTTTTTTCTGCGCGTAAATAGGAAAACTTAAAACCTTTTATGAAATTCAAAGTTTCCAAATCATTGAAAACCAACTATGTGTTTTTGCCTGTAACCAATCAAAATCCAGTATTCCATGAAGAGTTACTATAATAGCAAAGTTACTATTTTAGTAAATTTTATGCAACGGGCCCGTGAACTGCGAATTAGCCTACAGGCTAAGATTCTATTTTGAAACTTAAAAACAATTCCATAGAGCTTTGAGATGAGCTAAGCCCAAATTTCTTAAGGTATCTGACTGTGTCATTAGCAGCTGCAATATAGGGTGTGTTGCCTGCAGTCTCCTTAGTCTCATATTTCAGACCTTTTGTAAAGCGTTGTGACTGACAAAGGTTTGTGCTTGCAGACTAGTAGTAATGAATTGCTGTCATGGGAACCATTCATGTTCCCTCGTCATGCATGGTAGCATATGGAATGCTTCATAACAAATTCTTATCATCAGACTTGGTCTTCAACCCCGTCATTTCAAAATACATGTATTTTTTTTTCTTTAGTTTTAAAAATGTGATTTCCACCTTTCCTTCTAGAACCAATGGCCTATCCAGAAATTGATGAATGCGGGGGGGGGGGCATGTCAGTGGGCAATTAAAATATAATGAACTGGATATAAAGATTCATCCAAGAAAAAAAAAAGTTTCCCTAATTTGCATTATTTTCTTTTTTTTTTAATTACTGTTATGACACGAGCAAGACAGTTAAGGAAAGTGTATGACCAGTCTCGTCATTTTACATGTTTCTTTTGGATATGTCACAGTTGTAAAACAACGCAGATTTTCCGGCTCCTTACGTGATAAACCTCTTGTTGAAGCTCACAGATTAGTATCATTTCTTGTTATGTCAGTGTAAATACAAAACAAATTTGTATACAATGTACATGCTTAATATAACCCGGATAACCTATATTCATGCTTCGAAATAAGAGGCTCAAACATCGACATTCACTTGCAATTGCCTTTCAAATCTTATTCCCATGAAAGTGATTTCAAGTCTATTCCATGCATTCTAGACTACGACCGGCTCACATGAGGCTTTTTTATTGCGTCAGGAGAGCGTCAGCGAATGGAACCTATTTAATTTGATCAAAAGAGTATTTTTTTAAAATGAGTGCAAAATAAAAAGCTCAAGCAGTACGGTGCTTTCCATTCCTGGAGTATGAGTTAATGCCTTTACTATCTCGATTAGCACAAGCAATGACGCAATCAAAGGGATACACCTTGTGTGAGCCAGGCTTTTCTCTCATGGTCGTACGTTGCACATGCGTCATTTGCCTGACGTAGGGCTGCGTCAGTGACTTTCATAATACTGCCGTTCTTTGCGAGGGTCAGGTTGTTCCCCCCCCCCCCCCCAAAAAAAGAAGAAAATGACAAATGGACCCACTGAAGTAAATTACAGGCATTAGGGTGATATCTCGGTCTGATTCTCGCAGCAAAAATAATATTACATTTATCATGCAAAATTCATCTGTCTAAATGGGTATAGATGCCTTCTACTTACCACAATAGACAATATTCTCTCGTCCACTAAATATGGAACAGTTGTCGTTCGTCATAAATACGGTTCGATGTTGAAGTTTGGTCCTCTCTAGCTGACTCACTGGACATTAATGTCATGAAGAAGACTCGACCAGTTTCCAAATTTTTAGTTTAGGTGTGCTCCTTTTCCACGATCTTTCCTTTACCTCTTCCTTTTCAAGCAACAGTTTTCGGGAGAGCTCTTCTTACCCTGGGCCTTGCTCCCGGCCAACACCCAGTCACAAAGAGTATGACGTTTTTGCGTGGAAGCTTCTAATTGGACAAATCTACCAGAAGCTATCTTACTCCCCCGTTATGTACATGCTGTGACTTCGTATGGGGACTGTTTATGAACAGTTTGTACCCAATAGCCATATTTGCATAATAACAGAAAATGTTCATATAAGCATGAAAAACGGATGAACTGAACTTGATTATAAATGATCTGATTTGCTGTATGGGGTATACAGACAGGAACCCAGAGTAGGAAAATACACATGTTAGGTTTATAGCGTTATGTTAACGATTTATATTCGTTATCTGGAACGGAGAACTCTGCCCATGTCGTCATCCTTTAAGCAGCCCTACGAACTTGATACAATTTTGTTAAATTTTACATTTTACAAAAAAGACCAGTCTGCAAAGTAGATTCAGATTTTGTGCATCCCTCCCAAACATTGTCATCCTCTTCCTCCTCCTCTTCTTCTTCTTCTTCGACATACCCACTGCCATTCACCATCAACATCATCACTATCTGTCTATCATCATCATCATCATCATCATCATCACCACGATCACCATCATCACCATCATCACTATCATCACCATCGTCATCATCATCATCATCATCATCATCAATACCTTCATTTTCCCAATCATCGTCATAAATATTGTCGTCGTTCTCTTCCTCTTCTCTTCTCCCTGCTCTCATTAAAATCATCATCATCATCATCATCATCATCATCATTATCATCACTGTCATCATTCTCATTCTGTTCATCACCATAAATGTCGTTGTCCTCCTCCTCCTCCTCCTCCTCCGTATCCTCGTCATCATTATAATCATCATTATGTTAATCGTCATCTTACTACTGGCTCTATGAGCATGGTGATAGTGTTCATGTCCATTTCACACTCTACTAAGTGGTCTCGCTGGACTGGTAGGAAATACATTAACATTAACATTCTGCTGCAAATATATTTACGTATCTTCTTTTTTCTAGAAAAATGTAATATTAGTAACTGACAGTCCACACGCCATGGTCATTAATCCTTCCACGCCCCCTCCATCCGAAAATATATACCGCCACCAGTTTGTCAACGTCACCACTCAAACACAAGCAGTATGAATGCCATCATTTTTCTCTTTTAACCTTCCAGCTACTACTCCAAAGGAAAAGAGGAGACAGTGCAGAGTTTTTGATTGTTCTTCGATTATTGTTTCTTTTTAAATTAGTTATTTCATGCATTAACAAAAAAATATAAACGACGTACAGGGAATAGGGTGTGAACCGAAAAAGCTGTGCCGACCGTACCCATATTAGAACTAGAGACAGGTTTGTTTTTTGTTTTGTTTTGTTTTTTGGTCAAGGAATAAGAATACTCTCAAAAAGCGTTCTCTCTGAAAATGAGGACCAGAGCTATATGTCATAAACAATAAACCGTGGTATCTTATGAAATAAACCGTTCGAAGAGTGATTTAAGACACTATCAAAGATAGCATTAATGACGATAATGAATTTAATCTGATTTGATAAAACACTTGTATCGTTATAAAGAGTTATGTATGTATAATAATCATCAAAAATGAATTGTTATAAGAATAACATCATACATAGTGCAATAAGAAATCCAATTCAATCAAGAAACGCAGTATCGATCAAAGATTAAACAGTATTAACACTCTCATACCATAATTACATAGATCATAGAATAACAAAGAACGTATAACCTCATACACCAATCATAATGGCATAATATACTGAAACAAGAACAGAAAATATGCAAATTGTGTAATACCAAACAAAATCTATTGTGAAGAGGTCTGAATTTTCAATGATAACTCAATTTCTTTACTACATTACGAGAAAACTCACAGAAATCAGGTTGTTTCGTTTAACATGTATTTTTCATATATATGTATTTCTTTTGATTTAGTTCAGAAGGTAGAATTTGTAGATACCATAGAAATTTACGTTGACCGTAAATTTGGGCTGTTAAGAAAATAAGCAGTAATCTACATGTGCAGCAGGCATGTTTTTAGCTGTTTCGCTGGAGTTTTTCAGGCAAATGACACCGTGAGGTGTCATTCCTGACTTTCTGAGTTATTGGTACTTTCCGCCAAGAAAGTGAGTAAAGTATGAGATAAACAGGATCCATATATGTAATGTACAAATGTGAACATTTGGAACGGAAAGTGTACGAGTCAAGTGAAAGTTTTAACGCATGCATAAAGCGCCATTGCAATCGGCTAGGTTCAATGCTTGTATTTTCTTTTAGTGCGGTATTGGCAAAAGATTAAAAGACTGAAAGTCCAAAAGTTATACGATACACTTTCTATTCTGAATCTGCACATTTAGTTTATGAAACTATAGGTTATGATACATGTAAAATGATAAACAGAAGCAAGATAATGTATTTGTTTTAAACTAGTCTGTAAATTATAAACAGACATAGGCCCTAGAAGTAATTTGTTTTTGAACAGAAAATGGGATGAACATTTTCAGGCATTGTAATAGATGAAGAGTATGCATGAGAATAATAAACAAAATTCCCATGCTTGATAAAAATAATGAAATTACAGTTTAAAAGCAAGAGTCGATATGAATATTGAAGATAACACATACATGTGTGTTCTTGCTCAATATCTAGGTTTAGAATTTATGAGAAATACACTCTTTGAATTAGTTGATTTTTAATAACAGATATCGCTTAAACCAAAAGTAAGGTTTGTGAAAGTAAAGGATTTCCAAATTTAGGAAAAACAGAATTATTTCTGAAAAAGGATAAATTATGCACCAAACATTAGAATTGCCTAGTCGCCTTTCAGTTTGATACTAGAAATACATGTACTTACTTGTATGTACATATCGATCTATGTATCGATAAATTTTGCTTTGGTCTCCTGAAAATTACGCTATAGAGTACAGGTGCACCGGATTGTTCTGCATGTTTCAGCTCCGATTCTAGTAGGAATCTACCTCCCATCTGCTTGTGCATCTAAACACCGTTATCTAGTAAAAGTCTCTGTGAAAAAGGATCAGCATGAGCGACAAACCACCTCCATACAATCCGATTGAATAAACACAGTTACATCGGTTCTTCAGAGGCCAGCTCAGTTGACCGTTGTACGTATACAATCCCAAGCGGAATTTGCCATCTGTATTAGTTCCTTTTCGTCAACGATCCATCAATTCAATTTTCCTGAAGTCATCCTGAGGTGCTACGGGAACGTGACAGAGAAGGAAGCATGGATACTACTGAGAGCTTGAAGATTAAGAGAAGGACGGCTAAGGGCAAGCTGACAAGAATGGAGAAAGCCCTTAATTTCCAGATGGAGCAGCACCGTCCATCATCAGAGGTAAACGAGGCCTTTAAATCATACAAAGCAGCGTATGAAAATGACGTGCACGAGAAGTACACGGCAACCATTTCGGATGATACCCAGTATGAAGCAGAGGAGAAATGGTTAGACGTAATTCAGGAATCCTTCTTGAAAAGGCAAATGGAGGTGACTGACTATAGCAAAGATGACGCAAGCTTCTAGTGTGTCTCCATTGTCATCCATTGTCAAGTTAGAGAAAACTAAATTACCAAGGTTTACTGGAGATGTTCGCGATTATCATATTTTCAGGAAGGACTTCATCCATATGACAGAAGGCAGATATACCAAGAGAGATATGATTAGTTTACTCCGATCCTGTCTTCAAGGAAAGGCCCAGGACATGATAAGAGGTATCGGTGAAGATTTTGACTCAGCTATTGCATATCTCGACTTAATATATGGGGATCCTAGATTTGTCGCAGATGCAGTAGTCTATGATTTAAACCAGTTCAAGGGTTTAAAGTGTGGAGAAGATGCCAGGTTCTGCGATCTTGTCCATCTAGTTCGCAGAAGTTATCATTGTCTACAAGCAGTGAATCGTCCACAAGACATGGACAATAGTCAAGTTCTTGCTCTCATTGAACGGAAGATGCATGTCGATGATAGGAGAGTATGGTTCCGGCACTTGGAGCAAGATGGAAAGCCAGCATGTTTAAGTTACCTCATAGAGTGGATGACATCTGAGATGAAGTCTCGAATGAGAGCCGCAGCCCCAGTGCGTGCTGAAGAGAAGAAAGCCGGAAAAGTGTTTCAAGTCAGCAGTGTCCAGAGTAACTCTTCTAAGCCAGATGTTACGTTCTTCAAGTGTTGGCTTTGCATGACATCAGATCATTGGACTGACCAGTGCAAAAAGCTTCTTAGCATGACCCAGTCTGACCGTTTGAATGTGGCTAAGAAGAACCAAGCCTGCTTCAGCTGTCTTAAGAAGGCGGGCAAGGATCATAGAATGAATACCTGCAAGAGAAGAAAGCAATGCACTGAAGTGACTGGAGGTCAGCAATGCAGATACTTCCATCATCCTCTCCTTCATAAGTCAGAAGAGCAGAGTAACACTGTGGGTGTAGCTATCACCACCAATACAGATACGCTGTTGCCAGTTGTTACTGCTGAGATAGTTTCTCCCAGTAAGCAGGAACGGATTGAAGGAAATGTACTACTCGACTCCGGATCACAGTTGAGTATCGTGCGACAGGAAGTAGCTGACAGACTGAGACTGAAGGGAAAGAAAGTCTCTGTCACTATCACCAAGATTGGCTGTGATGAGGAGCAAGTCCAGACGGAGATATATCGATTCCCTGTTCAAGCTATTGGTAGTAACCAAAGACATTATGTGACTGCATTAGGACTGCCACACATCAGCAATGATATTTCTGAAGTATCATTGAAGGAAGAATGTAAGAAGATGCACTTAAGTCCCCAAGAAGTGCATAGGAAGAGTGGTACAATTGATTTGCTAATAGGATTGGACCATGTACAGATGCATGCAGGTCAAACCAGACAGGGAGTTAAATGTATCGCCCGCAAGTCGCCAATTGGATGGGTGGTGTTTGGACCTCTCAGCACCAGACAGCAGTTACCAAGTAGAGTACTCCTTATGCAGGTAAACCAAGTGACTGATCTGACAGAATTTTGGAGTACAGAAAGTATGGGTGTTGAGTCTTCATCCTGCCAGTGTTACCCACCCAAACTGAGTAAAGTTGAAAAGGATGAATACGATGTTATCAATGCTTCCTGCCAGAAAGTAGGGCATCATTGGATGATCCCTTATCCTTGGAAAAGGGATCCGAGTCACCTACCCGATAATAAGATACAGGCAGAGAGGATGCTTGCTGGAACTGAGAAGAAACTGGTCAGAAATCCCGAGTATGCAGAGGCCTAACAGCAAGCAAATGAAAGGGTCATTGTCTTAACGACTACTGGATGAAGGGACTGGATTTGCTGAAGGATCTGTTTGGAGTTCTGTTAAGATTCAGAGAGAGACCTGTAGCCATATTAGGTGACATATCCAAGATGTACCACCGTGTCCTCATTCCAGAAGCAGACCAACACGTGCATAGATATCTCTGGAGAGACTTGAACGTGAAACAAGAGCCAAATGTTTATGTGAAGACAGTGGTAACATTCGGGGATAAGCCTGCCCCCGCAATGGCCCAAATAGCCCTCAGACGCACTCCAGAGGAAGGAAGAAGTGCATATCCGGAAGCTGCAAGTGTAATAGAAAGAGACACTTACATGGATGATATATGCACATCAGTGTCTACAGTTGAAGAAGGTCATAATCTTACACACGACCTGGATGAGGTGTTGGATACTGGCGGTTTCAAGGTCAAAGGCTGGATATCCAATGTCCCACTGAAGGAGGAGACGGTTCCTAAATGCCAGACAGAGACAAGTTTGCTGGAGAATTTGACGGAAGAGAAGGTGCTTGGAGTTATGTGGACCCAGCAACAAGATGAGTTCTCTTATAAAGTCAAAGGAGAGAACTTTACTCAGCCCAGTGAGAAGCAGAACTCTGTGATGTGGACGAAGAGACGAATCTTGAGTCACATCGCTAAGGTATTCGACCCGATTGGTTTTGCTGCTCCTTTCTTAGTGAAAGCTAAGATAGGAATGCAGCGGCTGTGGGAGATTGGAGTCGGATGGGATGACGAGTTACCAGAGCAGATAAGTGCGGAATGGGATAAACTCTTCGATGAGATGAAGGCTCTGAATGACGCGAGGTTCCCGAGAAGTTTAACACCATCACACTCTGTAGGTGTACCAATGCTAGTTGTATTCTGTGATGCATCAGAAGAAGCTTTCGGAACATGTGTCTACATCAGGTGGAAGCTGACTGATGATGAATATGATGTTAGATTCATTGCTGCTAAATCCAGAGTGGCACCTCTCAAGAAGCTAACGTTGCCACGTCTAGAACTACAAACAGCAGTGATGGCGACTAGATTGTACACAGCTATCAAAGAAGAACTTACTCTTGAGCTTGATAGTGTTGTATTCATGACGGACAGCATGATCGTTCTTGGGTGGATCCGAAGTAAAGCTAGAGCCTACAAGCCGTTCGTGTCTGCCAGAGTGGGTGAAACTCAGACAAATTCCAACCCTTCTTGGTGGAGACATGTATCCGGAGAGCAGAATCCTGCTGATGATATATCCCGAGGCATCCCTCCTGAGAAGCTAACAGAGAGATGGAAGAATGGACCAGAATTTCTCTACTGGCATGAGAATAGATGGCCAAGGACTGAGGAGACTCCTGACAGCAGAGAGTTAGAGAAAGAGAAGCGTAAAGTTCACCAGGTGGCCTTAGCAGAGGTTCAGTCAGAACCCGTCGACTGCAAGAAGTTTTCTAGATGGAGGAAACTTGTTAGAGTTACAGCTTATGTTCAGAGATTCGTCAGAAACTTGAAGGCGAGATGTAACAAAGCACCAGATACTGACATTCAGCCCTCTGATAGTAAGCAAATCTCACCATCAGAGCTAGAGAATGCAGAGACTCTTTGGATAAAGAGGGCACAGAGAGAACTACATGATAGATACAAGAAAGGAGAGTTCAAAACTCTCAGTCCCTACATCAAGGAGGGAATCATCAGAGTCGGCGGCAGGGTAGGAGAGAGAGTTGTTTCATATGATGAAAGGCACCCAGTACTGCTACCACGTCAGCACCATATTTCGACACTCATAGTTAGCTACTTTCACGAGCAAGGTCACGAAGGGGTAGCAACCACCGCCGCAAAAGTGAGACAGAAATACTGGATTGTGGGAGTTCAGAGGATCGCCAAGACTGTGAAATACAAATGTGTGGTTTGCAGGAAATCAGAACATAGAGTTGAATCCCAGTTTATGGCAGATCTTCCAAGTCATCGTCTAGCACCATGCACACCGCCGTTCTACTATACGTCATGTGACTATTTTGGACCATACCAGGTTCGAGTTGGTAGAAACAAGACAACAAAGCATTACGGTGTGATCTTCACGTGCTTGAATACAAGGGCAGTGTATCTAGATGTCGCTGTCGACTGCTCAACAATGGAGTTCCTTCAAGTATTTCGCAGATTTGTAGCAGTCAGAGGTTACCCAGCAGTCATCTACAGTGACAATGGTACTCAGTTTGTGGGAGCTGAGAAGGAGCTTCGAGCTATGGTACAAGGCTGGAGTGAATCTCAGCTAAGAGAGTTTTGTGCCGAACGAGGAATCCAGTGGAAGTTTGTGACACCATCCGCGCCACATCAGAATGGGTGCGTCGAATCCCTAGTGAAGAGTTGCAAGATAGCGCTACGCAAAGCAATAGGAGATCAGATCCTTCGTCCCTTTGAGCTACTTACCTGTTTGACTGAAGTCGCAAATCTAGTGAATCAGCGCCCGATTGGCAGAGTGCCCAATGATCCAGACGACGGTTCCTATCTTTCGCCCAATGACATGTTGTTAGGACGCGCATCTACAACAGTTCCACAAGGACCATTTCGGGAAACGCCTGATCCAAGGCATCGAGTGGAATTTGTACAGAGAATCGTGGACTCTTTCTGGAAGGTCTGGAATCGAGATGTATTTCCTCTTCTCGTTCCACGGAAGAAGTGGAATGTTGAGAAACGCAACGTTCGCGTTGATGATGTTGTGTTGTTGTCCGATCCAAACTCTGTTCGCGGAAAATGGACGCTAGGCAAGGTAGTTAATGTCTATCCAGGGACAGACAACAAGATCAGAAACGTTAAAGTAAAGACAATGAACAATGAATACCTAAGACCAGTGACAAAGATTGTGGTCTTATATCCTGTCGAAGGTTATGAGGATTAAACTTAATTTCAATGTTTATATGTTAATGTAAATGGGAACAAAGTGCCCATTGGGGCGGTGGATGTTTCGTTTAACATGTATTTTTCATATATATGTATTTCTTTTGATTTAGTTCAGAAGGTAGAATTTGAAGATACCATAGAAATTTACGTTGACCGTAAATTTGGGCTGTTAAGATTAGGCAGTAATCTACATGTGCAGCAGGCATGTTTTTAGCTGTTTCGCTGGAGTTTTTCAGGCAAATGACACCGTGAGGTGTCATTTCTGACTTTCTGAGTTATTGGTACTTTCCGCCAAGAAAGTGAGTAAAGTATGAGATAAACAGGATCAATATATGTAATGTACAAATGTGAACATTTGGAACGGAAAGTGTACGAGTCAAGTGAAAGTTTTAACGCATGCATAAAGCGCCATTGCAATCGGCTAGGTTCAATGCTTGTATTTTCTTTTAGTGCGGTATTGGCAAAAGATTAAAAGATTGAAAGTCCAAAAGTTATACGATACACTTTCTATTCTGAATCTGCACATTTAGTTTATGAAACTATAGGTTATGATATATGTAAAATGATAAACAGAAGCAAGATAATGTATTTGTTTTAAACTAGTCTGTAAATTATAAACAGACATGGGCCCTAGAAGTAATTTGTTTTTGAACAGAAAATGGGATGAACATTTTCAGGCATTGTAATAGATGAAGAGTATGCATGAGAATAATAAACAAAATTCCCATGCTTGATAAAAATAATGAAATAACAGTTTAAAAGCAAGAGTCAATATGAATATCTAGGTTTAGAATTTATGAGAAATACACTCTTTGAATTAGTTGATTTTTAATAACAGATATCGCTTAAACCAAAAGTAAGGTTTGTGAAAGTAAAGGATTTCCAAATTTAGGAAAAACAGAATTATTTCTGAAAAATGATAAATTATGCACCAAACACTAGAATTGCCTAGTCGCCTTTCAGTTTGATACTAGAAATACATGTACTTACTTGTATGTACATATCGATCTATGTATCGATAAATTTTGCTATGGTCTCCTGAAAATTACGCTATAGAGTACAGGTGCACCGGATTGTTCTGCATGTTTCAGCTCCGATTCTAGTAGGAATCTACCTCCCATCTGCTTGTGCATCTAAACACCGTTATCTCGTAAAAGTCTCTGTGAAAAAGGATCAGCATGAGCGACAAACCACCTCCATACAATCCGATTGAATAAACACAGTTACATCGGTTCTTCAGAGGCCAGCTCAGTTGACCGTTGTACGTATACAATCCCAAGCGGAATTTGCCATCTGTATTAGTTCCTTTTCGTCAACGATCCACAGGTGTTTATTCAAAGAATAGTTGAATAAGAGAACAATGCATATTTGGGATTTTCATTCAGTGACTTGTCAAAACGTTCAGTTTTAATCCATACTTTAATCTCGCCAGTCGTCACGGAATACGATACTATTATTTCAGTATTATACGGCGACTGATGAGTTGTAATCAGCTGTTTGAAGTTTGTTACACAAGAGCAATGCGTTTAACAAAGTATAAACCATTTATCGCTTATAGATATCAAATAAACAAATAAGATTTATGCAACTGAAGAAATAGAGGGGCATTAAACGTTTGTTTAGTGGTGAATCTAAAATCTCGAAATGAAGGAGGCTCATGATCTGGACCTTCTCGTTTCCTTTGGACAAAACTGTTCTTTGAAATCAGTGCGAAAACTGACAGCATTTATTCATAGTTGAAGAAAGAATATTTATATCATCTTCAACGTAAAGAAACATACGAAGATAAGAAAAAGAATATTCTTTATTTGACCAAGATCTTATTCCGTTGTTTATACATGTAGTTGAATTTACAAAAATTGCTTACTAACTGTAACCAAGATGAATACGATTACGTCTGCTATATGCCACCGACAATATTATTATTAACTTCATGACTCAAGATGTTTTACATTTTGGTAATAAACAGAATTAAAACATTTTAATTGACCCCTTTTTGACCTTTGACCTAACAACCCTTAAGTCTGATCACTTTGTCTCCTCATAATCATTTATACAAAACAGCTGAAATATTATAACAGTGACAGCAAAACTACATATCTTTGATTTCATGCATACTGACTCCTTGAACTTACCTACTAAACACAAATTCTAATCACTTTGTTAGCAACCCGTTTGGAGTTCACACCTCAAATGGTTCTTGAGGCTAAAACCTAAAATTTCATAAATCGACCTCTATGGCCTTTGACCTTTGACCTACATACCCTAGTATCTAATCAGATCGTCTTTCTGTGGAGATACTAGCACCAAGTTTGAAGTTCATACCTCAAAAAGTTCTTGAGATATCACGTTGACGAGAAAGCAGGACGTACGGAAGGACGGACAACCCGAAAATATATCGATGCCTCCGGCACCACCCCCGGTGGGAGTCATAAATACAAACCTAGATACAAAGTATCTAGGTTCATGGCTCAGTTAATAGTTAAACTTGTAACTATGCCTTGGCAGGGTGTACAAGACACTTTGCAATACAAAAACCACAAAGATCATTACAAACAGATGGAAGGGGAAAATATACAAATGTGAAATTAAACGACGGTTATTAACAAACACGACAAAATATTTTTCCTCATAATAAATGCTGGTTTTTTTTTTCAAAATAATACATTGATATAATTTCCATTGTAATAAAGCGGTAATAAGTTTTGTAAAATTAACGGAGGAAAAGTACATTTTCAGTCCATCCACGATCATTTCACAGACCTATTAGCGATCATGATTGTATAAGGAAACTCTGTGATAAGAATGGAGCTCGATATAAAAAATATGAGTATTCAGAAATACATAAAACACGCCGGCATCTACTAAACTCATCCATTTACCAAAGTATAAAAACTAATGAGTCACTTGTAGATGAAAATAAACACGCTTCGTCACAATACATCATGTTATCTTGTCAAAATAAGATTACATAAATATATGACATCCGTCATTCTGTCTTTTATCATGTTCGGGTTCCCCCCCCCCCCGAACCTTATGTATAAGAACGTCGATATATGCCTTTAATTTACAAATCCTCTATTGCAATATAAAGACCACGTAACCACCTCTTTATTTTTGAGATATCTAAACAATAAGATATAGCCCAGGTAATTTCGATCAATTACCTATTTCGACATTTTGTTGTAACATGTTAAATGAACTATTTCACATTAAATTTATTTCAACCTCTTGTAAAAAACAGAAATTACGGAAAGAAGAAGTCAGCTAAGCTGGGACAATAATAATATCATAATTGTGATATCACTCGGTACTATCCAGACCAGAACAAGATATAAGAAAAATCACTTGAGTTTATTGTTATGTGAAGAAATTAATCAGTTGGGATTTTTGACTGGTGGAATATATAGAGCCGGTCTGGAGTACAGAAGGCTATCTCTCCTGATCG
>CM057154.1:8359905-8375412 GCA_029962745.1 Echinometra lucunter
AGGTACATTTATGACTAATGCAGTGGATAAATGATACAGTAATTGCATGTAACTTTATTTGATCTTAAGAGTAAGTAATGGCGTCATTTGAACACATCGTTTTTCGTAACTTGCAGTGCCCCATTTGTTTAGATCTGCTCAGTGATCCTAAGCAGTTGTCATGTACACATACGTTTTGTAAGAAATGTCTCGGTGATATTCTAGAATGCTCTACACAGAAAAACACTGTACGATGTCCATTATGTCGAAGCATAACAAATGTAAGAGAGGGAAATATAGAGAATCTAAATACAATTGCTCGCCTTAAATCCCTCGTTGATGATGTCACAAATTCTAAACATTTTTGTGAAATGTGCGACATGCAATCAAGAGCTGTACATTTTTGCTGTGCATGTAGTAAATACATGTGTAACGAATGTCTTGAACTGCATAACAATCATGAAGTTGTGAGAGTAGAGGACATCAGAGAGGGCAAGGTGGTCCTAGAAAAGAAGGTCTACTGTCAAGAACCAGTTCACAAGTCAGATGGGCTGAGAGATGTCTGTACCGATGTATGCATTAAGCCTTGTAAGAAGCTTATCTGTACGAGATGTCGCACGTTCTACCACACCATAGAGAAGGGTCATACAGTTCAGGATAGAGGGGAATACAATGATTCCTACGGGAAGAAAATCGAATCCCTGCAGGCCAGGGGTAAGACAAAAGCTGCCACTGTCAAAGAGCATATGACATGTGTTGAAGATCAGCTGAAACGCGTCACCGATCACGCTAACAAGGAGAAGGCTAGGATCAGCAGGGAATGTGAAGAAGCTATTGAGAGACTAAAAGAGAGGAAAACGACAATACATCAGCAAATAGATGCTCAGAAAGAGAGATCGTGCCAAAGTTTGGAACAAATGAAAGTTGAAGATGAATTCTTGGCTGCGAGTATTGAGAGTGCAAGTGAGTTGGTGGGTCATAGTTTGAAGGCTCCTCTTACAGGTGATACCATTTTCATTCATGATTCACTGTGTGGTGAATTGAAGAATGTACTAGATAGGAACGATCCAAAGAAAAAGCTTGCTACTGATGTAGCCGATCGTGCGGAGCAACTGAAGTGTACGCTTGGCAATAATGAGTGGCCGAGTATTTGTAGACAGGCTTTCAGATTTGGATTCGGCTCTGTTTTCTTTCTCGTTCTTTCTCTGGTTTTATTCGAGTTCTTGTCATCGCCTGCTGAGTTACAAATTGATTTGAGATGCGGGGTAGAATTGTCAAAGAAGGACAAAATGACTTCCATGAGTGCATCACCAGATGGTAATATGATGGCAGTGGGATACGCGACAGGTGGAATTGCTTTCTACTCTGCTCATGGTCAGCTGCAACAGACAGTCCTCGAGTATGTCGAGATCTTAGACCTAGGGTTCCTCTCCGATGGTCGGTGTGTTGTACTCAACACAATGAACAAATTGACACTTTATACATCAACATGGGAGCATCTAGATGTAGGGTTCGAGTCTCTGAGTGGTGATGAAGGTGAGACTGCTAGACTCACTGTAGACAACAATGACCTAATCTATGTCGGCTACTGGAAAGCTGAGAAGATTCAGGTATTCTCACCAGCGGGTGGGAAGGCAATCAGGGAGATACCATGCGATGGATGTATACCTTTTCAAATCACCAGCAATGATGATGTCTTGATCGTTAATAATTACATTGCAGTAATCATCATAGATGATAAGGGTAACATTAAGCACGAGCTATCTCTATCAAAAGATCATGAGATTTACGCTGCTGTGTTTAAGGGTAATTCTGTCCTTATTGCTACCGTCAAGCATGAGGAAGGGTTGTTGAGTATCGATGAGTACACCACCGAGTTGAAGTATATGACGACTCTCATCTCTGATTTCAAGATTGAGATATCTAAGGTACACTGGTACTCCCTTCAACAGTTCCTATCAGGAGAGATAGCCTTCTGTACTCGAGACAGGCTCTATATATTCCACCAGTCAAAGATACCAAATGATTAATTTTTCCACATAACGATAACTCAAGTGATCTGTATTATGTCTCGTTCTGGTCTAGATAGTACAGAATGATATTACAATTATTATATGATATTTGTCCCAGCTTAGTTGACTTCTTTTTTTCCCCCGTAATTTCTGTTTTCAAAAAAGGTTAAAATAGTTTTAATGTGAAATAGTTCATTTAACATGTTACAACAAAATGTCGAGACAACAGGTAACGTTGATCGAAATTACCTGGGCTACTTTATTTTTAGGTATAAAAGAAAGAGGTGGTCTTTATATTGCAAAAGATGATTTATAAATTACATTTCATAATGGCATATGTCGACGCTATTATACATAAGGTTCGGGGGGATAAAAACCGAACAAGTGATAAGAGACAAAATGACTGATGTCATATATTCATGTAATCTTATTTTGACAAGGTAACATGATATATTCTGATGAAGCAGGCTCACATTCATCTTCAAGTGACTCTACTTTCCATTAGTTTTTATAGTTTAGTATGTGGATGAGTTTGGTAGATGCCGGTGTCATTATCGATTTTGTTCCTTTGGAACCAATCGCCTGAATGTTCACCCGCCGATTGGATCCACCTCGGTCCAGTCGATGCGATAGTCATAGTCATTTCAACCTACTCAAAGTCTCTGCAAAGTACATGCTTACTTTGCATACCTAACGGTTAATTGACCCGTCTACGCGTCTTGTAGGCCCCTACATTGAATTTGCAGCCAAAATGGATTTTTCCTAAAGTTAAGGGCCGTTAATCGTATGCATAGTGTTTGTACTGTAGAGTCAGCTTTGTGTACGATAATTTTCTCCAAAAAACGATAATTTTGACTCTTTAGTACGAAATACGACAATTTGAACCTGGCAACGCTGTTCCGGGGAACGAATCGACTAGTCGTTTCGTTCCTCCGGAACCCCTAACAAATCGTCTATGACACCGGCGTGTTTTATGTACAAATGAATACTCGTATTTTGATATCGAGGACCATATCTTGTTACAGAGTTGCCTAATATACGATCATGATCGCTGTCACGATCGCATAAACATCTGTCAAATAATTGTGGATGGACTGAAAATGTACTTTTCACGTTAATTTTTACAAAACTCGTTGTCGTTTTTAAAGACACTGGAAATTATGCAAACATAGTATCTTGAGGGAAAAAACCCGCATTTATTATAAGGAAATAAACATGTATGAATATATACTTATCTTCTCCATATGTTCTGTTCATGTTAAAGATTTTGCATTGCATAGTTAGTGAATAATGTTGTTGTCAGTCATGGACGAATAGGAATAGAGGACCCCGGCTATTGGTGAAAATGTGCTTCCCTGAACTCTCTGAACTTGCAAAGATTTTATCTTGCTTGTTTATAACCGTGATTAATTTCACATTTGTATATTTCTCCCTTCCATTGGTTTGTAATGATCTTTATGGTTTTTGTATTGCAGGTGAAAACAGTGTCTTGTACACTTTGCCAAGGCACAGTTACAAGTTAAACGATACACTGTGCCGTAAAATTCAACAATTTACATATCTACTTCTTTGTTCATGTTTTTTATGCCTCCGCCCACTGGGTTGTCCGTCCATTCGTCCAGCCCGCTTTTTCGTTGACGCGGTATCTCGAGAACCGTTTTAGGTATAATTATGAACTTCAAACTTTCTGCTAGTATGTATCGCCATATAGGATGACGATCTGATTATTTTGGGATATGTAGGTCAGAGGTCAATGGCTATAGAGGACAAAATTGTGAAATCAGGGTCTAGCCTTGATATCTCAAGAACCATTTGAAGGATGAATTTCAAACTTAGTGCTAGCATCGCCGCAGAAAGACGATCTTAGATTTTTGGGAAGGTAGGTCAAAAATCAAATGGCGTAGAGGTCGATTTACGAAATTTCAGGTTTTAGCCTTGTGAACATGATATCTCAAGAACCATTTGAGGTATGAAATCCAAACGAATTGCCAGCATGCATCACTGTAATGATTAGAAAAAGCGATTAGATTTTAGTTAGTAGGTCAAAGGCCGGAGAGGTCAATATGCATGAAATCAGTGACATTTAGTTTTGTTGTCAGTGTAATTATTATTTCAGCTTCTTTGTATGCATGATTATGGGGAGACAAAGTGATCAGCCTTAAGTGTTGTTAGGTCAAAGGAAAGGTCAAAAGAAATACCACTGCATACCAGTATCGTTTTCCCTGATGATTGGTGTGATTAAAATATGGAATAGCCTCCCAACTCTCTGAGAAGTATAGACACAATATATAAGTTTGAATATACCCTTAAAACAAACTTATTCAAAATGTTCCTTAGCTTAGCAAAGTGAACTCAGTGACCTACCTTCCCCTTGTTTTCTTTTTCTCCCAAAGCGCACTTAATGTGTTATGCGCTATACAAAAACTGTTAGTTATTATCATTGTTATTAAAACTGAAGGATTTTGAGAAGTTACTGAATGCAGACAGTGAAAATGGAATGTTCATATTGATAGCATTTGCCAAACTATTCCTCGAAATATAGGCATTATAAATAAGGTCAATTTTTTTCTACCAACATCTTCTCTTCTAATGCTTTATTCAACATTGATTTTACCCTACTTAAATTATGGAATTGTTGTTTGGGGTAATTCACATGATTATCATCTCTATAGAATACTACTTTTACAAAAGAAAGCTATACGTGTTATCTGCAACACTTCATGGATGTCCCACACCGATGGTTTGTTTATCGAAAATAAAATCTTGAAGATAAACGATTTATACCGTAATAATCTCGGTCAGTTTATGTACCAGTTGAATAATAATGCACTACCTCCAGTTTTTAATCTAATATTCAACAAAAATAAAAATATACAAAAATATCCCACACGCCAATCCGACGAATTCCATCTGCCATTACCACGAACTATACTCTCTAAATCTATATTTACGTATGCAGGCCCGAAGCTCTGGACTAATCTTGATGATAGCATGAAAAATGCCCTTAGTTTAAATTCTTTTAAGTTCAAATTTTAAAAAATCCCTTCTTCGTAATTACCATGCACCAGCCCTTTAGACTCATCATCCCTCGTTCAAATTATTTTACTTAACAAACTGCTCGATTATGTTTTCATTCATTTTTTTTTTACAGATATTCGTTTCCCGGTCGGTCCGTGTATGTTGTGTGTGTTGTAAGGCGTGACAGCCCACTTCACCGAAGGCCCGCGAGACCGAGGGCCCGCGAGACCGAAGGCCCGCGAGACCGACTTTTTTTTTTCCTTCATCAGGTGCCGCGGTCGAGTGGTTTAAGGCGCCTCGTTGCAGCGGCGTAACAGGTGCCTGTTATCAGAGGGGGGAGGGGCGCAGAGCCAAATATTTCCCGGTAATTCCGTCTAGAATTAGTGGCGTAACTAGGATTTCAGTTTAGGGGCGGTAGTGAGCACGCGAAGTGTGCGAAACACTTAATAATGAGCGCGCGAAAGGCGCTCCATATAAGGGGGAGTTTTCCCCCTCCCGCGCGAAGCACGGAAGCTCTGACGTTTTCTTCGAATTGTTCCTTGCCTGCTCCTGCTCTTCTTACGTTCTCTGCCTGTTATCGGGGGGGGGGGGGGGGAGAGAAAAAAATTCGAAGTGCGGAAGCTCCGACGTTTCTTTGAATCGTTCCTTGTCTGCACCCGCTCTTCTTACGTTTTCTGTCTGAAATGGGGGGGGGGGGGCATTAAACATTAAATGCACAAGATCATGAAGCAGAATAACCATAAAAATAAACGTTAAATGAGTAGAGTTAATGATTAAGTAGTGTCAGTGAAATTAGGCAACGTAAGTTTATACTGTAAGTAGCGGAAACGCCCCCTCCCTGCAACCTCCCCCCCCCCCCCCCTAGAGAGCCGTTTCGCGCGCTCAGTAAGTGTTTCGCACGATTCGCGTGCTGACCACCGCCCCCTAAAATTAAATCCTAGCAACGCCACTGATTCTAAACTTAGTTACCGGGAATAATTTGGCTCTCCCCTCCCCCCCCCCCCGATAACAGGCAGAGGACGTATTAAGATGAGCGGGAGCAGACAAGGAACAATTCAAAGGAACGTCGGAGCTTCCGCGCTTCTCGCGGGGGGACACTCCCCCTCCCTGCACCCCCCCCCCCCCCTAGGGAGCGCGCTTCCCGTGCTCACTACTGCCCCCTAAACTGAAATCCTAACTACGCCACTAATTCTAGACGGAGTTACCGGGAAATATTTGGCTCTGCCCCCTCCCCTCTCTGATAACAGGCATACGCCGCTGCAACGAGGCGCCTTAAACCACTCGACGGCGGCACCTGATGAAGGAAAATATATATTTTTTTTAAAGTCGGTCTCGCGGGCCTTCAGTCAAGTGGTCGGACCCCGTTGTAAGGATAGAGTCCTCCTCCTCCTCTCTCTCCATCTCTCTCTCTCTCTCTCTCTCTCTCTCTCTCTCTCTCTCTCTCTCTAGTTTCTCCTCTGCTTTCCTTCCCTTCCCTTACATTTTTTATGTATATCTATCCGATGTATGTATCAGTATGTTCTTTTTTCCTTCTTTTATTGATACACTATTTTTACAACTCTAAGTTATAGGGGAATGCAATCTACAAGCACAGCTTTTCAGCAGTCCCCTCCATTACCAACCTTTTTCTTAGCTTATTGTACATATTGTATTTACGATTCTATTGTTTAGTTTCACTATTGTACTTTGTACATGGCATGTATTCTGTTTATATATTATGTTGGAAATGGAAATAAACGAAATGAAATGAAATGAAATGAAAATATTTTGTTCTCATATTAAACGACTTTATTTTTAAGTTCAGTATAGCAAACACCTGATTATCGTTCGTTTTCTCGCAATGTTATCAAAGAAGAAGAAGAAGAAAGAAAGAAAACTCGAGATGATGATGATTACCACGATGACAATAGTTATGAGGAGGAAGTGCAACCTAGTAAAATGGTAATTTGATAGTTTACCGCCAAATTATCATGGTGTGCCATAAAATTACCTTAGGTGCAATGGTACCTTTTTTATTTTACTACTGAAGAGTTAAAGAACTGCGACATCACCAATGGGGACGGTGAGGAGAACGATGATGACCTTTGTGATGATGGGAAGGGGATTAATGATGACGGCGATGATGATGATGGTGATAGTGGTGGTGGGGATGAAGATGGTGGTGATGATGAGATTGATGTCGATTATGGTGAAATGACACTGGGCAATGAAAAAAAAGAGATGAGGAAAAGAACGAGGGTGAGAGAAGGAGGAGGAGGAGGAGGAGAAGAAGAAGAAGAAGAAGAAGAAGAAGAAGAAGAAGAAGAAGAAGAAGAAGAAGAAGAAGAAGAAGAAGAAGAAGAAAAAGAAGAAGAAGAAGAAGGAGAAGGTGGTGATCATGATGATGATGATGATGATGATGACCATGATGATATAGTGGAGGGGAAGAGGAGTACAACGACGTCATTTCTGGTGAGGAGGAAAATGATGACTTGACTTTGATGATGATGACGACCACGACGACGATGATGGTGGTGGTTGTGATGGTGGTGTGGTGACGAGATAATGATGTAGCAGAGGCATGCACAAAATCTGAATATATCTACATTTAAAATGTAAATCTGAAGTTGAATTTGAAGATCTGCCAATATGATGACTACAATTGCAAAATTATTTGTTTCAGATAACAAAATAAATGTGAATCATTAACCTTACACTTTAAACCTACCTACTGGTATTACCCTACAGTGCCCTGTCAAATGGAACCTCCCACGCCTACAGTTCTGAGCATATCATCATTTACTGTCTTTTGAAAGCATTTACACTTGGTTCCTGTTTTTGCACATAAACCAAATCAGATTATTTCTAATCAAGTTCAATTCATCTTTTTTCCACGCTTGTCGGAACGTTTTCTGCTATGTAAATATTGTTATTGATGACGTTGGTGGTACAAATGCACTCTGTTCATAAACAATCCACATACAAAGTTACATCATGTATATTACAGGGGAGGAAGATAGCTTGTGGTAGATTCGTCCAATCAGAAGCTGCCACACGTCAATATTATACTTAGCGTGACTGGGTGTTTTTACTCAGAGCCAGTGTAGCTAATAGCAATCTTCGAAAACAGTTGCCTAAAAAGAAAAGGTCAAGAAAAAGCCTTGGAAAGAGAGCACACCTAAACTAATAACGTGCAAAGTGCTCTTCTTTATGAAAAATCTACAATGAGTCAGCTAGAGAGGACCGAATCTGGATATTGACAACGTCGAACCGTGCTTATGACGAACGGCAACGCCTGTTCCACATTCACCGGAAGTGCATGAAACACTGACAGGGTCTATGAGAATTGTCTAATATGGTAAGTAGAAGGCATCTTAATAATTATATAAATTTTGGACATGTGAATTCTGTGTGATACTTGAAGCATCGTTTTGATTGCGTTAATCCGTGCTAATCAGGCCTTTGAAGACATCCCCATAGGCTTGTAATTTACCTCAGTGGGTGCAACTGTCATTTTTTAATATCTATTTTGGCTGGTTTGGGGGACGACCTCACCCTTTCAAAGCGCGTCAAGGGCCGCCCAAGTCGCAGGCGCAGTCATACGTCAGACAATTGACGCCCATGTGCAACGGGCATAGGGTCTGACTCACAAGAGGCGTCATTTCGGTACCTGCGCTAATCGTGCTTGTGAAGGCAAGCCTGTAATGTGAAGCATCGTACTCCTTGCGCTTTCCATTTTGCAATCACTTCTTAAACAATAATGATTACCATTTCGTGACGCTCAGAATAAGATGTTTTTGTACACAAAATTTCATATTTTCTCCATTATCTCTAAAGGTGCTGCTTGTCTCTTTGTGAACTCAACATATGTTGTGTCAAATGATGATGATGATTCACAGCATTTGTATGGCGCCATATATCTGTTTTAAAAAAAACAACATTCATTTTCCCATGATATATCTTGAGCTAAGAAGTAGACAGGCTGCACCTTGAGAGATTATGAAGAAAATATGGAATTTTGTATACAAAACATAATGTGCACAAAAACCATTTTTAAGCAACATTGCCAATTTGAGGATAGCCATAGAGAGTAAATCGAGACTTTTCAAACTTTCATAACTCTCATCTTGTAACCGAGTTTGATGGAATTCTTGAAAAAAAATTACTTCTCTATATTCTCTCTTTTCCTTAAAAATGATTTTTTCCCCAGGGTTTTGGTTCCCTTTCGGGGGCAGGGGCGTAGCTACGGGGGGGGGGGGGGCGGGGGGACACGTGCCCCCAGTGCCCCCCCCCCCCACACACACACAAATCAAGAGGTAGGAAAAGAAAAAAAAGAAAAATAAAGCCCAAGTATCTCAATTTCAGCAGGCAAAAAGGTAAAGCAATACCGAAATGGGCCAGAAAGGAAAAAAAAAAGGTAGACATTTGTTAGTGAGGATTTCAAAATTTTCTTGCTCGCTTCGCTCGTTCTTCATATTTAGAAGTAGAATGGGGTGAGAGTGCACAGACCAGCGAGATATATTCTATTTGGTGGAGTGGTGACCAAATATATCATATTAAAAAATTATAGGTCTAAACTGTATTTTGACGACAAAATAAAAAGTGGTTATTTTGGCTCGCTCGCAAAATAGATGATGTGTGTGTGGGGGTTTGTGTATGTGGCAAAAGGTAGGAAAAGAAAAAACAAATATTGAAAAAGAAGCCCAAGTATCTCACTATCATAAGGCAAAAAAAAAAAGTGAAGCAATACCGAAATGGGCCAGAAAGGCAAAAAAAAAATGTAGACATTTGTTAGTGAGGATTTCAAAATTTTCTTGCTCGCTTCGTTCGTTCTTCATATTTAGAAGTAGATTGGGGTGAGAGAGCACAGACCAGCGAGATATATTCTATTTGGTGAAGTGGTGACCAAATATAACATATTAAAAAATTATAGGTCTAAACTGTATTTTGACGACAAAATAAAAAGTGGTTATTTTGGCTCGCTCGCTTCGCTCGCTCGCAAAATAGAAAATAATATGTGTGTGGGGGCGGAAGTGTGTGTGTGTTGTGTGCGTGCTTTAATGTGCCAAAAAATTATTTGGGGTGCCCTCTACAAAATTTCACTTTGCTCGCTCTTCATATTTAGAAGCAGGATGGTTTGAGACAAGTTCAAGTTCAAGTTCAAGTTCAGGTTTTATTTCCAATATAACACAAAATATAAGAAAATATCCTTTTTTCTTTTAAAATAGAAATATCGTGAACATAGGCCTACATCATTTTTTCTCTCTTTTTTTTTAAACATCAAAAAAAAAAAAATGTCTGCTTGACACAGTGTATTAAAAAAAATACAACATGGACCAGCGAGATATATCCTATTTGGTAGAGTGGTGACCTAATATACCATTCAAAAAATTATAGGTCTAAACTATATTTTGACGACAAAATAAAAAGTGGTGCCCTCTACAAAAATTCAAGGCCCCCTAGTGCCCCCCTACTGAAAAATCCTAGCTACGCCACTGGGGGGGGGGGGCATTGAAAGCTTCGAGAGAGCTTTGAAAACTTACTTGTTTTCAAGGATTACCTGTAAGGTTATCCTATGTGCATTGTCCACGCGCTGATTGGTAATTTGGTTCTATGTAGGTGTTGTTTTTTTTTAATTCATGCTACATATTGTAAATGTACAAGCGTGCAATAATTACTTTATTCTCCTCTTAATTAATTTCTCGTTTAATATATACGCTCAATTAATTAAATTATTGTAAAGCGCATAGAGAACTATTCGAGTTATTATGCACTTAATAAATATTCTCTATTAAAATAATGTTATTTCATGTATATTATTTCATATATATACATATATATATATATATATATATATATATATATATATATATATATATCCACCCTCTACGAATGATATTAATCACTTGATTTCAAAATTCTGAATTCATTGTTTAGAAATCGTTGCATAATTCTAGAGGAAAGACAATAGTTTTGTATTTATTGAGAAAACCTCTAATAAGAAAAGCAAGCTCATAACTAAACCCAATAACAGGCACTTTTGCAATTGGGTTTTTTAGTCAAAGTGTTATTAAGTTTATTAAATGTCTCGAACAAAGAGTTACACCCATGAGCTTTTTGGTTTTCTTATGAACAAAATTATAAGATAATTAACAAAAACAGCAATTATGAAAACAAAATGAGAATGCGGAAAATGGCTTTGCTCTTGACCTAATTTTGGACATGGGTGACAATGTTGCGGAGATCTTGAGAGGGTATCATGCCCCATGCGTTACATAAAAATTACATTCTTTTGAGGGTAAGTTCTTATTATTTCTTATGTGAATTTCATAATCTTTCCTTTGCAATAACCCCTACCTGGCGCCATCCTCTTCTCGATCCTTCTCTCCTTCCCTAGCCTTTAAAAGATCCTCATTTTCTGTCTTTTCTCACATCCCACCCCCATCAATGATTTTTTTTTTTTTTCTAAACTCCAGGATTGGAGAACACACACTACCATCTACCGACGTATAGGACAACAACATCCATGACAACAGTATACTCCATATCCATTCAGGAGGTCGCCTGGTTGAATCGCAGATGATGGTGACAGAAATCCGTAACTGCACACAATTATAAATTGTTTCTTAGAAATAAATCGTTGGCACATAAATAAAAAATGATAATTAAATCAATGTTGATTAAACATCGTGATAACAGATTGTGTTTGTTTTGATAAAGAATTTTGGTGCTATGATCACATACAACTCAGTTATTAACTTCATTTGATCTTAGAAGTTATCGTAATGGCGTCATTTGAAGGCACAGTTTCTCGTAATTTTCAGTGCCTGAAATGTTTCGACCGCCTTAGTGATTATAAGCAGTTGTCTTGTTCACATACGTTTTGTAAGAAATGTCTCGGTGATATTTTAGAATGCTCTTCACAGAACCAGGCAAACACTGTAGACTGTCCGATATGTCGAAGCCCAGCGGATGTTAGAGGTGAAAATAATATAGTGAATCCAAATACGAATCGTCTTTCTAAGCCTTTCGATAATGATGTCCCAAATTCTAAACAGCTTTGTGGTATGTGTGACAAGCAGTCAAGATTTGTACGCTTCTGCATCCACTGTCGCAAGAATGTGTGTAATACGTGTGTTGAGAGTGATAGCAAATGGCCACCTAATCTCAAGCATAAACTTATGAGAGTAGAGGACAGTAAAGAGAGCAAGGTCTACTGTCAAGAACAAGTACAGAAATCAGATGGAATCGAAGACGTTCGTACCGATGTTTGCACTACTGGTGAGGAGCTCATCCATACGAGATGTTACATGTTGTACCACTCAAAAGAGAAGGGCCACACAGTTCAGGATGCAGGGGAATACACTGCCTCCGACAAGGAGGAAATAAAATCCCTACGAGCCCGGGGTACGAAAGAGTCTATCAACAGCACAAGCGAGAGGAAGGCTACTATAAACGAGCAGTCGGATGCTCAGAAAGAGAAATTGCGCCAAAGTTCAAAGATAGTAAAAGTTGAGGATGAGAGGGTAGCTGAGAGTAGTGAGAGTGCAGGTTCGTTGGTGGTTCATAGTTTAAAGGCTCCTCCTGCAGGAGAAATCGTTACTACTCGTGATTCGCTGCCCGGTGAATTGAAGAATGTACTAGATGAGGATGATCCAAAAAAGATGGTTTCTTCTGATATGGCTGATCGTGTAGAGCCCCTGACAGTCACTAGAGACTCTGTGACGCTGAAAATTCTCGGAGGTTTGCTGGGTATCCTTAGGAAATCCTTTCCTTTCGGGTTTCGTTCTGTTCTCTTTTTTGTTCTCTCTCTGGTTTTATTCGACTTCTTGTCCTCCCCTGCTGAGGTACCGCAGTTTAGGTCAGAATATCATCTGACATGTGACGTAGAGTTGTCTGACAAGGGCAAAATGAATGCCATGGCTGTTTCACCAGATGGTATGATGGCAGTGGGTTACAGCACAGGAGGTATTGCTTTCTATTCTGCTGATTGTCAGCTCCGGCGTAGGCCTATAGCCTTGATGAATGTTACAATCAGGGGACTAGGATTTCTCTCTGATGGTCGGTATGTCATACTTGATTTAAATAACACAATAACACTGTTCTCACCAGGGTACGAAAACTTGAGTGCCTTGAGTGCAAGGTTCGATACTCTGAGCCGTGATGACGGTGGGTTGAGTAACATTGCCGTATCCCGCGAAAATGAGATTTTCGTCAGCTACAAGAAAGCTAAAAAAATCCAGGTATTTCCACCATCAGGTGGGGAGGCGATTAAAGAGATACCATGCCATGAATATGCACCCTTTCAAATCATCAGCTACGATGATGTCTTAATCGTTGACGGATCTGACGATGGGATAATAATTGTTGACATAAAGGGTAACATAAAGCACATAGAACTTCAACCGGTTGTTAATCGACTATACGTTGGTGTGTCTATAAGTAATTCTGTCTTTATTGCATCCGTTTGGCATGAAGAAGGGTTGTTGAGTATCGATGGGTACACCAGTAAGCTGAAGAATATGACGATTCTCATCTCTCGTTTCAAGATTAAGAAACCTGAGAGAGAATGGTACTACCTTCAACAATTCCGATCAGGAGACATAGCCTTCTGTACTCCAGACAAGCTCTATATATTCCAACAGTCAAAGATCCCTGTTGATTAATTTTTCCTCATGACATAACGATAACTCAAGTTAACCCGTTGAATACTGGAACCGGGAGGTCCCTGTGCAAAACCTATGGGGATTGTAAGAATTCACTATTCAGTTTCAGTTTCAGTTTCAGTTTCAGTTTTTATTTTTTCTCATTTCCAACAAAACAGTAGACAAAATCCATCATAAATACAGTTATAACAATTGAAATGTAATAAAGAAACATGTAACACAATATATATATATATATTCAACAGGTTAACGGTCTTAAAATTGTCTCGGTCTAGTCTGGAATGAACATAGTGATATTTCAAGTAATATCATATTATTATTATTGACCCTGCGATATTGAGCTTCTTCTTTATGACCTCTGTAATAGGAAATGGTGAAATATGAACGATATGTCAAAAATGAAATTGCAAGCCAGATAACATGAATCGACATGACGTGGGCTATCTTATAAGACAGCGCAGGTCATCTCTTGAGTATCTCGATTAAAAAGGAAAGCGGTGGTGATTATTATTGCCACAGATATTTTATAAGATATTTTAGGACAACAATTATATAGAAGCAATTATACACTAGGTTCGTAAAAAAAAACAACAACATGTGATGAAAGACAAAAAGACGAATGTCTTCTTTTCATATAATCTTATTTTGAAAAATTTTACATGTTTGTATTCTGATGAACATGATGAAGCAGGTTAATCCTAAAGGGGGCTCTACATTCTATTACCACCTGTTTTACAGTCTTGTAAATGTATTAATTTTGTAGATGTGGACGTATTTTCAACAGTGTTTTATGTACAGAGGAGGCGCTGTGGCTCAGTGGATAGAGCAGTGGTCTCGTAACCGGGAGTACCCGGGTTCGAAACCAAGTGGATGCGCTAATGCCCTTTGGTAAGGTATTAATCCTCATTACCAAGGAGGGGACTTAAAGCCGTCGGTCCCCTGGTTGCTTACTAACAAGCATACACATGCTTTCTTAGCAGTCAGGTAAATTAACCAACCATTTAACCAACCTTTAACCAGCCATCTGAACATGATTATTTTAATATCGAGATCCATTATCTTGTCACAGAGTTTCTCAATACAATCATGATCGTAAAACGTCTGTGAAATGAACGCGGGTGGACTGAAACTTTCTCAATAATTATTTGAACACTTTTACAGCCTGTCTATAAAACAGAAATGTGCAACAATTTATTTGAAAAAAACCCTCATTTATTACAAGAATAACAAAGATTTCCATAATTTTATGTAATATTAAACACTTATTTTCTTCATTTCTTTTGTTTCTGTTAATGATATTGTTACTGAATATACCCAAGCATGGCGCAATGAACATGGAAGACATTTAGTATTGGTGAAAATGTGCTTTCCTTTATAGATATCAGAACTTGCAAAGATTTGTAATAATCGACTTGCTTCTTTGTGTCCGTCGACTAATGTCAAATTTGTATAATTTCGCTCACATCTATATGTAATTATCCTTGTGGTTTTCATTGTGCATGGATTTTGTACCTTTTTGTGTCTGTAAACCCTGCCAGTGATATAGTTGTATGTTAAACTACACGTACCGTGCTATGATTCTAGGCTTACATATCTACTTCATCTGTTCATTGTTCATGTTTTACGTTCAGTAGGTCATTACTTTAAATAAAGATAATACATAATGATTTTATTCACTTTGAAATCTGTTAGCAATTTTGGCAAGTTTAGTTATAAATAACAGAATAAGATCTTGGCCAAATAAAGATATTTTCTTTTCTTCATTTCCTTTACGTTTAAGATGATGTAAATATATGATCGGGTAGCTTTGTGGAGGCTTGATTTAATATGTTGAATTTTGTATGTGATGTGTA
>CM057154.1:8375912-8386912 GCA_029962745.1 Echinometra lucunter
GAAATGCTGAAGGTAGTACCAGTCTCTATCAGGTTTCTCAATCTTGAAATCAGAGATGAGAGTCGTCACATGCTTTAACTCGGTGGTGTACTCATCGATACTCAACAACCCTCCCTTATACTTGACGGTAGCAATAAGGACAGAATTACCCTTAAACACAGCAGCGTAAAACTCATGATCTTTTGGTTGAGATAGCTCGTGCTTAATGTTACCCTTATCATCTATGATGATTACTGCATTATAATGCTTAACGATCAAGACATCATTATAGCTGGTGATTTGTATGGGTCTATATCCATCGCATGGTATCTCCCTGATTGCCTTCCCACCTGCTGGTGAGAATATCTGGATATTCTCAGCTTCCCAGTAGCCGACATAGATTAGGTCATTGCTGTCTACAGTGAGTCTACCAATCACACCTTTATCACGACTCAGAGACTCAAACCCTACATCCAGCTGCTCCCACGTTGATGTATAAAGCCTTATTGTGTTCTCTGTGCTGAGTACAACACCTCGACCATCAGAGAGGAACCCTTCGCCTGAGATCCCGACATCCTCGAGGACTGTCTGTTGCAGCTGACCATCAGCAGAGTAGAAAGCAATTCCTCTATCATAGTATCCCACCGCCATGATACCATCTGGTGATGCACTCACGGAATTCATTCTGCCCTTCTTTGACAATGCTACCTCACGTCTCAAATCATTTTGTAACTCAGCAGGCGAGGACAAGAACTTGAATAAAACCAGAGAGAGAACGAGAAAGAAAACAGAGCCGAATCCAAATCTGAAAGCCTGTCTACCAATATTCGGCCACTCATATTTACTGCCCAGCGTACACTTCAGTTGCTCTGCACGATCAGCTACATCAGTAGCAAGCTTTTTCTTTGGATCGCTCCTATCTAGTACACTCTTCAATTCACCACACAGTGAATCACGAATAACAATGATATCGCCTGCAAGAGGAGCCTTCAAACTATGACCCACCAACTCACTTGCACTCTCGATACTCGCAATCGACCTCTCATCAACACCTTTTATTTTCTTTAATCTCTGGCAAAATTCACCTTTTTGTGCTTCTAACTGCTGATGTAATGCCACTCTTCTCTCTCTCAGTCTATTTGTGAAATCTTCATATTCATATATTGTTCAGTTTTGACTTTTCTCCCTCAATGTGCTCAGTGACTCGTTTTACCTGACTCTCAACAAAGGTCATGTGACTTCTGATGGCCGTTACTTTTGCCTTACCCAGGTTTAGTAATGATTCGATTTCTGTTGTGATGGAAGCATCGTATTCCTCAGCATCTTGAACTATGTGGCCTTTCTCTTTAGTGTGGTAGATCATGCGACATCTTGTACATATGAGCTTCTTACAAGTAGTGCATACATCCGTACAAACATCTTCCAGCCCATCTGATTTGTGTACACGTTCCTGACAGTGGACCTTCTTCTTCATCACCACCTTGCCCTCTCTGATATCCTCGACGCTCACCACCTTATGATTAAGATTAGGAGGCCAGTTGTTGTGCCGCTCAAGACATGCATTGCACGGGTGTGTCGCAGCAAAAGCGTACAGCTCTTGACTTCATGTCGCACATTTCACAAAGCTGCTTACAATTTCTGACATCATCAACGAGAGACTTAAGAGGAACATTTGTATTTAGATTCACTGCTTTGCCATCTTTTACATCAGTTGTGTTTCGACATATTGGGCAGCGTACAGTATTTGCTTGATTCTGTGAAGCTAGAATATCACTGAGACATTTCTTACAAAACGTATGTGTACATGACAACTGCTTTGGATCACTGAGTAGCTCTAAACAAATGGGGCACTGCAGGTTACGAGAAACTGTGTGTTCAAATGACGCCATCACATCTGTTATCCCACGAGACCGAATGCTCAAAGAACGCTAGAAAATTAACTCTATCAATCTACCAGTGAGGGAAATCTGCTTTCGTCAGTCTGTAATGCCAGCGGTATGATATTTGACAACATATAAGGTGAAATCTAATAGTTTATAGTGGCAATTTACTGACGCTCACTTGGATTGAATCTGATAGTTTAAGATGATCAAATGATGTAACCCTTGATGATGTTTGCCCATACGTGTCCTCTCTCCTGTCAGGTTGTTTGTACCTTTTTCTGCAATGGAGAATAATATAATACATACTGTACTCTGACAGAAAGCAAAACGTGAGAAGATAATGACAGTGCACAGAGATGGGGAATGACAGGAGAGGTTTGAATAAATGAAACCGTTCTGGCAAGAAAAAAAAAATAATATTAAAAATATGCATATCCAGATTTCGGTGAGTTGAAGATGTACCAAGAGACGGAGATACATTATCGTAATAACCTATATTCAACAAAGAATACCATGGTCGAATCTGTTAACCCAATGAAACATTTATCTCCCCCTCCCATTCACTTAACCCATAGCACTATAGAGTTTTCGTAAGGGCTAAATTAATCAGATTTCCTTCCTCAAATCGGCAACAATTCATTTTGTTTCCACACCTAAATGGTTGGAAAAATACAAATGCATATACAAAATGAACCAATGTGATAAAACCTTTCGAAATGAAATAGAAAAGTTGCCAATTCGGAAAAGGTGAAAAAAGGTGAAACAAGAGTTTCAGAATATATTGGTGAAGAATTTCGAAGTTAGAGCAGTTATAAACTAATTTTCCGACACCATCTGTAAAAGTGGGCTTGGTCCACAAGTCCTCAGTTCCTTTTCATTTATTTTTCAATCATTTCTATTCAGCCCATGACTCCTTTTCACTCACCATTTCCTTTTTATTCAGAACATTCCTCTTTCAACCTTGGTTCTCTTTTTCGGTTCTTCCATTATTTGTTTCTTAATTGATTTACTTTCTCTGTAATTTGTTTGAGTTATTTATGTTTGTAATACCGACGTGATGTGAGGTGTGCATTATTTGCAGGAAAATAAATCAGAGCACCGATGGAATTCAGCTTGTCGATATATTCATTTTGAGTTTCTCATTTTAGTTATAATGTACATATTTAAAGTTCTTCTTATGTTGGTTCGGTACTGCTCATAGCTTTGTGATTTTGACTGCATGATTTTGCCTGTTTTATGACTGATTGTAGGGTGTTTCAGCAAGGAATTGTGAAGTGTTACGCTCCTATTTGACACATTTATGTCAAAACGAGCAAATAATGCATAGAACATGTAGAAGATAAGTACCAGATTGTTAGTTCTACTTCTTCTTCATACATTTGTCTGCTGATATTAAATAAAAACATGATTGCAGTACGTAACTTTTAATGTCAATTAATTTTCAATGAAAAACAAATTTATAAGGGGTTTTGGTGAATAAAAAATGCATTTGCTCCGTATTATAGGTAGAGGTCAAAATTTGTGACTTTTTGACCTCTTGTGACCTTTTCACCATAAAAAATTTCATAAAACGTAGCACAAACCTGTAGAGCTCAATAATGCCAACATTTTAAGGGGTCATATGATATATATTTGTGAAGAAATGCAAAGTTAGAGCAGTTAAAAACTATCAATACCCCTAATTTTCTACAACCAGCTATAAAAGTTGGCGTGATCATGAGGGTATCTTCCATCCAATTTTTTCACTGGCAACATTAATTTTCTGGTATTAAATAAAAACATGATTGGACATTGTAACTTTCAATTTTAATCAATTTTCAATGAAAAAAGTTCGGTAATATAGTCTTCGTGATAAAAAAAAATCCCTGCATTTGCTCTTTATTAGATGTAAGGGTAAAAATTTGTGACCTTTTGACCTCTGGTGACCTTTTCACCATAAAGATATTTGCATAAAATGTAGCACAAACTTGTTGAGCTCAATTATGCCAACATTTTAATGGGTCATATAATATATATTTCTGAAGAATTGCAAAGTTAGATCAGTTACAAACTATCAATACCCCTAATTTTCTACAACCAGCTGTAAAAGTGGGCGTGGTCATGGGGGTATCTTCCATCCCAGTTTTTTCACTGGCAACATCAAATTTCTGGTATTGAATAAAAACGTGATTGCAGTACGTAACTTTTAATGTCAATTAATTTTCAATGAAAAACAAATCTGTTAAGGGGTTTTGGTGAATAAAAAATGCATTTGCTCCGTATTATAGGTAGAGGTCAAAATTTGTGACTTTTTGACCTCTTGTGACCTTTTCACCATAAAAAATTTCATAAAACGTAGCACAAACTTGTAGAGCTCAATAATGCCAACATTTTAAGGGGTCATATGATATATATTTGTGAAGAAATGCAAAGTTAGAGCAGTTAAAAACTATCAATACCCCTAATTTTCTACAACCAGCTATAAAAGTTGGCGTGATCATGAGGGTATCTTCCATCCAATTTTTTCACTGGCAACATTAATTTTCTGGTATCAAATAAAAACATGATTGGACATTGTAACTTTCAATTTTAATTAATTTTCAATGAAAAAAGTTCGGTAATATAGTCTTCGTGATAAAAAAAAATCCCTGCATTTGCTCTTTATTAGATGTAAGGGTAAAAATTTGTGACCTTTTGATCTCTGGTGACCTTTTCACCATAAAGATATTTGCATGAAATGTAGCACAAACTTGTTGAGCTCCATTATGCCGACATTTTAATGGGTCATATAATATATATTTCTGAAGAATTGCAAAGTTAGAGCAGTTACAAACTATCAATACCCCTAATTTTCTACAACCAGCTGTAAAAGTGGGTGTGGTCATGGGGGTATCTTCCTTCCCAGTTTTTTCACTGGCAACATCAAATTTCTGGTATTGAATAAAAACGTGATTGGACATATGTAACTTTCAATTTCAATTAATTTTCAATGAAAAAAGTCTGTTATAGAGTCTTTGTGATAAAAAAAAAATCCCAGCATTTGTTCTATATTAGATGTAAAGGTCAAAATTTGTGACCTTTTGACCTCTGCTGACCTCTTCACCATAAAGGTAATTGCATATAACGCAGCACAAACTTGTAGAAATCAATTAAGCCGACATTTCAATGGGTCATATGATATACATATGTGAAGAAATGCAAACTTAGAGCAGTTAAAAACTATCAATACCCCTAATTTTCTACAACAAGCTATAAAAGTTGGCGTGATCATGGGGGTATCTTCCATCCAAGTTTTTTTCACTGGCAACATTAACTTTCTGGTATGAAATAAAAACATGATTGGAGATATGTAACTTTCAATTTTAATTAATTTTCAATGAAAAAAGTTCGGTAATATAGTCTTCGTGATAAAAAAAAATCCCTGCATTTGCTCTTTATTAGATGTAAGGGTAAAAATTTGTGACCTTTTGATCTCTGGTGACCTTTTCACCATAAAGATATTTGCATGAAATGTAGCACAAACTTGTTGAGCTCCATTATGCCGACATTTTAATGGGTCATATAATATATATTTCTGAAGAATTGCAAAGTTAGAGCAGTTACAAACTATCAATACCCCTAATTTTCTACAACCAGCTGTAAAAGTGGGTGTGGTCATGGGGGTATCTTCCTTCCCAGTTTTTTCACTGGCAACATCAAATTTCTGGTATTGAATAAAAACGTGATTGGACATATGTAACTTTCAATTTCAATTAATTTTCAATGAAAAAAGTCTGTTATAGAGTCTTTGTGATAAAAAAAAATCCCAGCATTTGTTCTATATTAGATGTAAAGGTCAAAATTTGTGACCTTTTGACCTCTGCTGACCTCTTCACCATAAAGGTAATTGCATATAACGCAGCACAAACTTGTAGAAATCAATTAAGCCGACATTTCAATGGGTCATATGATATACATATGTGAAGAAATGCAAACTTAGAGCAGTTAAAAACTATCAATACCCCTAATTTTCTACAACAAGCTATAAAAGTTGGCGTGATCATGGGGGTATCTTCCATCCAAGTTTTTTTCACTGGCAACATTAACTTTCTGGTATGAAATAAAAACATGATTGGACATATGTAACTTTCAATTTAATCAAATTTCACTGAAAAAAAAATCTGTTATAGGGTCTTTGTGATAAAAAAATCACTGCATTTGCACTATATTAGAGATATAAAGGTCAAAATTTGTGAACTTTTGACCTCTGGTGACCTTTCACCATAAAAAATTTGCATAAAACGCAGCACAAACTTGTAGAACTCAATAAGGCCGACATTTTAAGAGGTCATACAACATATATATGTGAAGAATTGCAAAGTCAGAGCAGTTACAAACTGTCAATACCCCTAATAGTTAGACCCAGGGCTACATGAAAATAACTATTTCCGTAAGTCACACCAGGGTGCACTATGACCCCCACTAGCCCATGGCCTATTACGCAATATAATCCTCCGGACTTTATCATGCTTGCTTCTAAATCCTTCATAAAGATTGACATGATTGACATACTAATCCGAAGATTCATTTTCCGTCTTGTTTATACAAGAACCCCCTTTTCATATTGAAGTCTTCACACTTGATTAACTATGAGCAGATTTATCATAGATCTGTCCCAGTTGATATCGAAAACAATTTTATGAATCCGGGACGTCGTTCATTTCAATTCATTTAAATAATACGTAACAGATATTTTAAGTTTTTTAATTAAAACATCATTCACATTACTCACTTCAGTCTTGAGGTGATTTGCTATTGATGAATGTCAGGTACCATAGTCAGGTGATAGTTCCTTCCCTAAGTAGGTTGGGCCTGAGGAATGATGAGCATAATTTATTACAGAATAGTGCATGATTATAACCGCGTATGTCTACTTAGAAAGTTCAGGGTGTGTCAAAAGTGAGCGGAATCCTACGGAAGCTTAAAATAACCACCGAGATGACGAGATAATTTAGGCCAAGGAGACTAGAAGACGAGATAAAAGAGGGGAAATTAGCACTGAAAATAGACATACCTAAGCTTTTCGACATGCGCTCATCAGAGTAAAATCCATGAATGACAGAAAGCCGAGAATCGAAACAATATATATGAGATGACGAGTTCTTTGAATTCGCGAAATATCCTAGTTAAGGACAAGAGACAAGATGACGAGTTCATGGAACTTGGCAGGTCGACTTGTTTGGAACGAAGAGACTAGATGACGAATTTTTGCATGCAATTCGGCAATTAGGACGAGAAGAAGAGATGACGAGTTCTTGGAACTCCGAAGTCGAATTGTTTGGGACGAGAAGACGAGATGACCGGGAGATGACTAGTTACTTGAACTCGGCAAGCCAGGGGGGCGTTTCATCAACATTTCTTGTCTGACAAGTTGTCAGATCTGACATCTTTCCTTGATTTTGATAGGCTGAGAAGCATCGTTCCTATGGCAACTGTCGAATAAAACAGAGTTTGTCGGATAAAACATCCGACAAGTCATTTCATGAAACGCTCCCCCGGTGTTGTCACTCTGTATTGACTTCGTGTACGCATGATCGTTCGAAATTTCGCGTAAAAAGGGGTCTTTTTAAGCATGTTTTTTTTTTCGAAAAAAGGGTTGTTTTCATGTACTCGAAATTGGAAAAAATTGTGTTTTTGAGCTTGTAGACCTCTACTCGAAATTGAAAAAAGGGTGTTTTTTCCTGGTCCCAGTTACCCTTCTTGGCCTACACCACGTATAGTCCACTGCACTTGTCGAGTGCCAGTAACTAGTCATCTCGTCTTCTTGCATGCCATAAACAAGTTGACTTGCCGAGTTTGAATAACTCGTCATTTTGTCTTATAACTCGTCTTCTTGGCCTATTCTTATCTTGTCAGCTTGCTGGCACTTATAAGCTTCCCTAGAATCCCCTTCTTTTTGCTGCGCGTAAATAGGAAAACTTAAAACCTTTTATGAAATTCAAAGTTTCCAAATCATTGAAAACCAACTATGTGTTTTTGCCTGTTTGTCACCAGGGGCCCGTTGCACAAAATTTACTATAATAGTAACTTTGCTATTAAAGTAACCAATCAAAATCCAGTATTCCATGAAGAGTTACTATAATAGCAAAGTTACTGTTATAGTAAATTTTATGCAACGGGCCCCTGGACTGCGAATTAGTCTACAGGCTAAGATTCTATCTTAAAACTTAAAAACAATTCCATAAAGCTTTGAGATGAGCTAAGCCCAAATTTCTTAAGGTATCTGACTGTGTCATTAGCAGCTGCAGTATAGGGTGTGTTGCCTGCAGTCTCCTTAGTCTCATATTTCAGACCTTTTGTAAAGCGTTGTGACTGACAAAGGTTTGTGCTTGCAGACTAGTAGTAATGAATTGCTGGCATGGGAACCATTCATGTTCCCTCGTCATGCATGGTAGCATATGGAATGCTTCATAACAAATTCTTATCATCAGACTTGGACTTCAACCCCTTCATTTCAAAATACACGTATTTTTTTTCCTTTAGTGTTAAAAATGTGATTTCCACCTTTCCTTCTAGAACAATGGCCTATCCCGAAATCGATGAATGCGGGGGGGGGGGGGGGGGGCATGTCAGTGGGCAATTCAAATATAATGAACTGGATATAAAGGTACATTCAATAAATTTTTCCCCCTAATTTGCATATTTTTCTTTTACATTTTTGTTATGACACGACCAAGACAGTTAAGGAAAGTGTATAACCAGTCTCGTCATTTTACACGTTTCTTTTTGGTATGTCACTGTTGTAAAACAGCGCAGATTTTCCGGCTCCTTATGTGATTAACCTCTTGCTGAAGCTCACAGATTAGTATCATTTCTTGTTATGTCAGTGTAAATACAAAACAAACTTATATGATATAAACCCAGATAATCTATATTCGTGCTTCGAAATAAGAGGCTCAAACATCGACATTCACTTGCGATTGCCTTTCAAATCTTATTCCCATGAAAGTGATTTCAAGTCTATTCCATGCATTCTAGACTACGACCGACTCACATGAGGCTTTTTTTATTGCGTCAGGAGAGCGTCAGCGAATGGAACGTATTTAATCTGATCAAGAGAGTAATTTTTCTTTTTAATGAGTGCAAAATAAAAAGCTCAAGCAGTACAGTGCTTTCCATTCCTGGAGTATGAGTTAATGCCTCTACTATCTCGATTAGCACAAGCAATGACGCAATCAAAGGGATACACCTTGTGTGAGCCAGGCTTTTCTCTCATGGTCGTACGTTGCACATGCGTCATTTGCCTGACGTAGGGCTGCGTCAGTGACTTTTATAATACTGCCGCTCTTTGCGAGGGTCAGGTTGTCCCCCCCCCAAAAAAAGAAGAAAATGACAAATGGACCCACTAAAGTAAACTACAGGCATTAGGGTGATATCTCGGTCTGATTCTCGCAGTAAAAATAATATTACATTTATCATGCAAAATTCATCTGTCTAAATGGATATAGATGCCTTCTACTTACCACAATAGACAATATTCTCTCGTCCGCTGAATATGGAACAGTTGCCGTTCGTCATAAACACGGTTCGATGTTGAAGTTTGGTCCTCTCTAGCTGACTCACTGGACATTAATGTCATGAAGAAGACTGGACCAGTTTCCAAATTTTTAGTTTAGGTGTGCTCCTTTTCCACTATCTTTCCTTTACCTCTTCCTTTTCAAGCAACAGTTTTCGGGAGAGCTCTTCTTACCCTGGGCCTTGCTCCCGGCCAACACCCAGTCACAAAGAGTTTGACGTTTTTTTGCGTGGAAGCTTCTAATTGGACAAATCTACCAGAAGCTATCTTACTCCCCCGTTATGTACATGCTGTGACTTCGTATGGGGACTGTTTATGAACAGTTTGTACCCAACGACATCAATAGCCATATTTGCATAATAACAGAAAATGTTCATATAAGCATGAAAAACGGATGAACTGAACTTGATTATAAATTATCTGATTTGCTGTATGGGGTTGTATGTATGTATGTATACAGACAGGAACCCAGAGTAGGAAAATACACATTTTAGGTTGATAGCGTTATGTTAACGATTTATATTCGTTATCTGGATCGTGGAACTCTGCCCATGTCGTCATCCTTTAAGCAGACCTACGAACTTGATATAATTTTGTTACATTTTTACATTTTACAAAAAAAGACCAGAATGCAAAGTAGATTCAGATTTTGTGCATACCTCTCGAACATTGTCATTCTCTTCCTCCTCCTCCTCCTCTTCTTCTTCTTCTTCTACATACCCAATGTCATTCACCATCAACATCATCACTATCGTCATCATCATCATCATCATCATCATCATCACCACGATCACCATCATCACCATCATCATCATCATCGTCATCAATGCCTTCATTCTCCCAATCATCGTCATAAATATTGTCGTTCTCTTCCTCTTTCTCTTCTTCCTGCTCTCATTATTAAAATCATCATCATCATCATCATCATCATCATCATCATCATCATCATCATTCTCATTCTGTTCATCACCATAAATGCCGTTGTCCTCCTCCTCCTCCTCCTCCTTATCCTCGTCATCATTATAATCATCATTATGATAATCGTCATCTCAGTAATGGCTCTATGAGCATGGTGAGAGTGTTCATGTCCATTTCACACTCTACTAAGTGGTCTCGCTGGACTGGTAGGAAATACATTAACATTAACATTCTGCTGCAAATGTATTTACGTATCATTGTCCCTTTTTTCTAGAAAAATGTAATAGTAGTAATTGACAGTCCATACGCCACGGTTATCAATCCTGCCACGCCCCCCATCCTTTGAGAACTCTTACTGAATCTATAAGAAAATATATACCGCTACCAGTTTGTCAACGTCACCACTCAAACACAAGCAGCATCAATGCCATAATTTTCTCTTTTAACCTTCCAGCTACTACTCCAAAGGGGAAAAGGAGACAGTGTAGAGTTTTTGATTGTTCGTTGATAATTGATATTTATTTCATTAGTAATTTCATGCATTAACAAACAAAATATAAACGACGTACAAGGAATGGGTATAGACCAGAAAGCTGTGCCGACCTACCCTACTCAAATCAGAGGTTAACAGACTAGAGACAGCTTTTTTTGTTTGTCAAGGAATAAGAATACTCTAAAAACGTTCT
>CM057154.1:8387412-8398243 GCA_029962745.1 Echinometra lucunter
TCGATACGTCTGAGCTGATCTAATTATATCCCGGTTACACCAACATGATTGACACGAGATCGATAACAGACCGAACAAACAAATTTGCACGTCTCCCAGTGGCAACTATCGGTTGGTATCGAGTCGGTTGCATAGTGCGACTGAGGTATCGAACATCAATACATGTAGAATGCTTGATTTGCAAAGCAAACTGTGTAAAAAAAGAAAGGGGGGGGGGGGAGGGTGTGGAGTCTGTGGAGTCTGTGGACACTAGACATACCGGAAGTACTGGCCAAAACAAAATAATATAACAGGCTTACTACACCTGAGTAGTACAGGCTACCAGCAGATTAATGTCTTTTCAGTTCTGCATTTCATATCATGAACAGTTTTCTAGGAGTTCATGTTTTTCTCTATGTTCATGAGTCATGACTTAGGCTTGGCAAACCAGCAGATTAATGGCAAATGTCCTCTAAGTTCTACATGAACTAGTTTCATAGGCGTTCATGCCTTTCTCTAATTATGACCATGACATAGGCGCGGTTCTAGAGAAAACGATTTGGGAGGCTACTGGGGGCTAAGAGGATATGTGCCAGAGCTAGAGCAAAACGACTGAGAGGTGGGAGGGGGATAACCCCCTCCCCCGACACACACACACACGCGCGCGCGATAGGGACTTTCGAAAATACACATTTTTTTTTTTTTTTTTTTTGCGAGCGAGCGAGCCAAAAAAAAAAAAAAAAAATGTGGTGTAACTATTCTTGGTGTAACTGTCATCCAAAAATACACCCTGACAATAATATTTAAATGGTCTATTTGGCCACCTCGCTGTATATACCTCGCTGTCAGTTTTTTTTTTGCTGTCCAAACCCACCTTGTTCCTGATAAAGAGCGAGCGAAGCGAGCAAGCAAATATAGATTCCACAGGCCTATATAACATATAAAATTACATTTGGTAACCTCCCTTGCATGCCCAATTCGTTTGCCTTCCCAAATAATTCTTTAACTAGCTATTATCACGAGTGAGAGCAGAGAGCGAGAAAAGAAATGTACAAAATATACACACCAGCGTAAATCCGTTTCGAGGAGTGGGGGGGGGGGGCTGATCAAAATATTTTGCCGAAATTTCTTGCTCACACTCCATCCTCTTGCCCGCCCGCACATCGTCCCCCATACAAACTATTTGTTTATTTTGCGAGCGAGCGAAGCGAGCGAGCCAAAAATAACCACATCTTGCTGTAAAAAACGTTTTAGTTCATTATCATGATCGTAAAGGGTTTTTCCTATATATTTTTTTCTCTTTATCCTTTTTTTTCCCTCCCTTGTTTTGATATGCCGGTTTAATACAAGGACATTATATTAGACTCTATATGAGATTAAAATTGTACTTATGTCGTCAAAAAGGGAGGGGGGGGGGGCTTGAGCGATTATTGGGGCTTCAGCCCCAAAGCCCCCCCCCCCCAGAACCGCGCCTGTATAGGCTTGGCAAAATAAAGGGAATAGCACATATTTCATTTTTTTACATTATTAATGCCCATAAAATACAGAATATTAAGACATTTTCGGAGGAAAGTAGCTTACCGCCTCTCTGAGATTCATAAGAACCCAAATATAAACAGTAGTTTCCTTTGATGAAATTCACGACTCCTCGTGCTTTTTTGCAACAGAGTTTGCTAAAGGTAATGACGTATCAAATATGCTATAAAAGGGAATTGCAGTATGCTCTTTGCAAACCCCATTTTTTATTCTCTGGCCCAAGAAATAACCTGAAATTATGGTTACTGAAAGTAGTCTGAAACTCACTTTACAAGTAATAATGGTCCACATCCAATGTATTTTTATCCCAAATGATGCACAATTAAGTACAGCTATTCAGGGTTCTCACTAGAAAAAAAATCCACACACGGTTCCCACTCTGCGCAAAGCGTGGAAGTTTCGGAAGTTTTACGGAATAACACCTAAAGTTAGGTGTGGCGGCAGTATAAGCTATAGTAAAAGGATGAAAAATACTTGTTGGTAAGCAGGAGTTATCTACTAATGGTATAAAAGTAAAAATGCATTGCGAAAAAGCAAAACAATCTGTGACATTTATCATTATTGTTAGGAATATACTCCAATATTTTTTTTACCCTTGTTGCCACGCATGGTGCAGCAATTTCACACATGGTTCTTCCTTGTCTGAAACCCTTTACGCATGGTATTGGAACCATGAGTGTTATGTACTAGTGAGAACCATGCAGCTATTTATCAAGCACCCGTTATAAAATATAATCGTGTTCTTAAACAGCCTTGTGGTGGTTTGGACTTTTCTTTAAAAAGATTGTCCCGCAATTTATTACAACGAAATGAAATTTGAATTCATTTTCTTCTTCCATTCATTTTTTAGTGCAAATTAATTGTTTCTAGTAAAGAAGTTCAGTTAACGATTATTTTGGGTAACATTGTTCCACAGAACTGCAGAAATCCGATGCTTTAAGCGTCATAATAGTATTTAGCATGAACCCATTGTGACATCATCTACGATCGCAGACCTGTGCCTTGTGGATTTGTGTATTCGATGTAAGGAGGGAAGGATCTGTTGCCCCCACCCGGTTCTACCATTGGGTTATCTGATAATCTTACAACTATTTTGTTTATTCCTCAAGTCTCCACTCATCTGTACCAATGGACTGAAGGATGATCAAAGGGGAATGACCCCCTTATAAAGCTGGCTTAAGGGCGGTGATAAAGAAAAAAAAAAAAGAAAAAAAAAAAAAAAAAAAGAGAGACATGAATAAATATTGAAAGACTGAGAAAGATGGGGCATTTTAAAGAAAGTTTAGTGACATGGCCCAGGGAAATTTGAGTCAATTATATTTTCATTATGAATTGGGAGTTTTGGACCGATATTATTTCACTTACTCTATCATGAAAGATGAAAATTTGTATATTTGGGGTAATTTGTGTCCATTCACAAGAGGAGATCCTTACCTCTGTGACATCACAAAGAAAAGAAAACAGAAGAAAGGAAAAAGAAGAAGGAGAGGAAAAAAATATGAGAGATTTCTCATATCATAAGGGCACCCTTATGTTTTTTCCCCCCTAAATAACAAGAAGAGAATTTGTAGACCCAAACATGAGTCACACCACGCTAAATTTTCTCCAAGCAAACTAAGTGATTAATAGCCTTGTTGGTTCATGAAATGTCCGAATTTCAATTTTATTATCATACAGTCTTGTTTGGAATGAATGCGAAAAAATATTGACGGTAGGATATTGAGACGTAAATGTAGATATTTAAACTTCACTTTCAATTGCGGATTCACCATGAATGAGACTGTTTGCCTCTTATTTTCGCGGGTTTCCAAAATCCTGCAAATTACATGGGGGGGGGGGGACAGGGGGATACTCCTCCGAACTTTTAAGGGTGGGGGCACAGTAAGGTGTTTTTCCTAAATTTTAAGCTGACATTTTTTTTTCTTGTTAGCAAATTTTGGGTGTGTGTCCCCCCCCCCCCCAAGTTTTGTATGTCCTCCACCAAAATTTTAAGCTAAAAACCTCCCCCTTCTCTTGTTTGTCAGCAAATTTTTGGTATGTCCCCCAAATTTCTTGTCCCACCAAAATTTAAGCCGAGGACCTTTTTTAAAGACTGTTCCCCCAAATATAAAACGGACTGACGCCCCTGGGGGAGGGGGAGTGGGGCGGTTACGCCCTTAAGCTTACTGGATATACCATAGACCTTCGTGGTTGACAGGTGCGTAATCCATCGACTGCTTTCTTTTTGTAACACCTACTGAGACGCCAAATCATGACGAATAATGACTGGAAACAATTTGGTATACGCTTGTCCACTACTTGATGTAACAAGTTATCAAGAAGACGGGTTATCACACGGCCATTGTCCTGTTACTACCTCCAATGGACCCCAACCCCCACATAAAAGACAGACTCGATTAAAAGACACTTTACCGGACTATAACTATAGTCTTGGATTTGTTAATTCGCATCTCATTTATTCATTCATGAAGAAAAAACTGGCGACACCCCCCCCCCTTCATGGTACCAGCCCAACCCCATAACCCCCGGAATGCCCGGAATCATGCATGCTACGTTATTGCTTTTGATCAAAACTGTGGCCAAAGTCGGGTATCATACACCTCAATCAAATGTTTAACAAATTACGTCATTCTCCCCCCCCCCCCCCCATAAAGGGGTTTGCGACTTTAAAAAATGCCAGTGCACATATTTAAAGAAAGTTTTCGGCATTTTCGACCGAAAGCTAAGCAAGAAATAATCCTTCACGTTTTCAGTGCATATCAATCAGGTGTCCATCCGAAAGCCGAAAGGTAGAGTGAATTTTAAAAATGCGGAAAAATTTGCGAACCTTATGCAGTAAAGACCTGCAATTAAAAAAAAAACTAGATGAATCTTCGACCACGCGTGGTCGAACTTTATGCCTCCGCCATTACCAAATCAGAAATAAATGGCACTTCATGTTGATTTATTTTCATTTATACAATGACATCTTTGACCTTGACCTTTGACCTTGTGACCCCCAAATCTAATGAGAGCATTGCCCTTTCCATATGCATACATGAGCCAAGTTTGTTGAACCGTCAAATGGTTACTGAGTTATCACAAGAACGAACCATTTCTATGTACATAATGACCTCTATGACCTTTGACCTTGAGACCCCAAAATCTAATCAGATCATTGTCCCTCCCATATATGCATACCTGTGCCAAGTCTGAGGTTGATAGGTCAAATGGTTCTTAAGTTATCGCGAGAACGAGCCATTTTTATATGTTTTTATTACCTCTATGACCTTGGCCTTTGACCTTGTGACCCCAAAATCTAATCAGATCATTGTCCCTCCCATATGCATACCTGTGCCAAGTTTGAGGTTGATCTGTCAAATGGTTCTTAGGTTATCGCGAGAACGAGCCATTTTTATGTGTTTTATTACCTCTATGACCTTGACCTTTGACCTTGAGACTCCAAAATCTAATCAGATCATTGTCCCTCCCATATGGATACACGAGCCAAGTTTGAAGTTGATCTGTCAAACGGTTCTTAAGTTATCGCGAGAACGAAAACGGGACGGACGGACGGACGGACGGACGGACGGACGGACGACCCGAAAACATAATGCCTCCGGCAACCACCTACGGTGGGCGGAGGCATAAAAAAATATTATATATATATATATATATATATATATATATATATATATATATATAGTGAAAGTTAGTCTGCGTGGCATCTATATATATATATATATATATATATATATATATATATATATATATATATATATATATATATAAAGCATGTAGTACAAAAGGTCATACCCATGATACCATTACTTCAAAGTCCTATCGACATTTCTTTCATATCTTATTTCTTTCTGGACATGAAATATCACTATCATTTTGAATACCTCTTTGAAGTAATTATCCTGCTGATACATATGTGTCGCAGGAACACGAATCGTACAATAAAAACTGAATTTAATTTTCAAAATCGTATGTGTGTCATAAGCGTATTTCTTCAATATGGAATAATCTCCCTCAAGAGATTGTAAACGGTAGTTCAGGTGAAGTGTTAAAAAATAATCTAAAAAAAAGTATCTGTTACCTTTCAAGTTTCCATGTCATATTCTCACCTATTGCACCTCTGTCTATTTTTCATGTTGTAGGTCATTTCATCTTCCGGAGAAGTTGCGCTTTGAGCATTTGATTATCTAGTGGATTTGGCGTCTTATGAATACTATATATCATTATCATTATTATTCTTACCATTGCAAACTTTATAAAAGAAAACGAAAGTGCATTTCTAGCTTAAGGACGAGAAGAATCGGAATTATATGCAAATTAATCTACGAGAGTCTACAATGACTTCACGGTGCACATGCCCGGTATTTTTCTATGATTTTTTAAATTTTGTTTTCTTCTTCGCCCATAATCGCATTTAATTTGACTACTATTGCCTAAAGCTGCGACGTCAGAACGTGGATAAGGTATCAAAGAGCGTAATTTGGCTAATTAAAAAAAGGATAAGGTAAAGCATCATAATACCAACAAAGGCCATTATTATTATTATTATTGGTTTGGCGTCACCTGTGCCTGGGAGGGGAAAAGCGAATTGAATCACTGTAACCCGAAGGTCTCTCCTCCCGATATCACTGATTGGGGGTGTGCAGGTGGACCACATACACCGGGGTTTCCCCCTACTCTTATACGAATAGTGCAGTGGGATCTTTAACGTGAAAAGGTGGTGACTCTCCTTTACACATTGCCTTTACACATTGCCTTTACACATTGCCAACAGCTATATTGAATATCATCAACATATAACAGTAATCATGTGTTACGAGTAACGACAATCCCCCTCGGTACAATATGTACACGTAGGTGTGCCATGCAGTATTCTACATAACTGGAACAATCTATACAAAAAAATAGTGGGTAAAAATGTCCTATAAGGGAAATTATGTGCCCAACCAACTTTGGGCATTTCTTTTTATGCAATTTGATGGAAATTTTGCCCATTCTAAAGTAATTACTGCTTATTTTTACCATAACTGGACAACATATTTCCCACATTGGGTAAAAATAGTGCCTTATGTTGGTTGGACATACTATACCCTCGTGTTGGTAAAAATTTTACCCAATACTTATTACAGTGAACGCGAAATCGGTTACGGTTGGATTCATGTATGAAAAGTTGACGAGATACATGTATGTTATTTATGTTTTCATGTCAGAAACGATTCTGATGTCAAATATTAAAGGCATTGGCTAACTTTGTGAGTAGCTGATTAAAAAAATTCTCGAACTAAGATGAAACATATGTATGAGTACTTGTATTTGTACTCAAAAACCCTGAAACCAGCCATAATTTGGAATGAAAAAGTGTAAGTTAGACGCAAACGGTGATTTTATTATCCTTCGTCTCACGAGACAATCACGAAGAGGACCACTTTGCTTGAATTTGAAATTGCCGTTATGTGCCTCCCGCCGCGTGATACGCCAATACACACAGTAAGGTAAAGTGAGTCATACGCACATGCGCACTCCTTATGTCTATTCTTTGCAACCGACCATCGTATATTTTTCAAACATTGGTTCACATTTTTGATATTTAAAAATACTTCCTGTGGATATTATACTTAGAAACTTTCAGACTGGTATTTTGACACTATAACCCTTATGTTTATCCCATTTTCAAGTAACAAAACAAGATTTTTTAAAAATCATAACAATGTTAACCAATGTCTTTAATATGAACATATGTGCTTTGCCCCCCCCCCCCAGTTCAACTAATCGACAGAAATCAACTAACTTCGAATTTATCGTACCTCTCTTATTACCTATCTTACCAGTAACTATTATACGGTGGCCTCCTTTCATCATAATGATAAACACAATAAACAATTTAATAACGACTTTATTGATCAATTAAAACTAATCAGGCAGTACGAATAATTTTCGACGAAATTATTCATGAAATTAATAGCATGGATAGGTTACAGGTACATGTATCACATGTATATGTACATCCAAAACAGAGGTTACCGCGTGGTAACATTCCGATAGATAATTTCGTTAGATTTTTGTAACGAAATAGGAAACAGATCCAAGATTGCCTTAAATGAAGGGAGGGGGGGGGGGTGTAAAATCTATCCCGACAATGTCATTCGACATTTTATTCGAGGATCCCGTCGTGAGGCATCGGCTCTGTCCAGGCTTTCTTAGATTTGGACTGATAAAATATTGCTGTTTTAATGGTTTCGAAGGATGGGTAATAAACTACATAAAATAGGCCTTAATGAACTGGAGTTTACTCGTGTACTAGGTCTATATGTAGTATCAACTAGTACACAAGGTTACATATATAAGGAACAACAACAACAAAATCTTGTAGATTTTATTCAACAAGATTAGCAAAAGTATGAACCAATGATCATGACAATCATGATCCGAGAATTTTAAAGTCAGACATGATTTAAAAGGTAGTCTGCTTTTCTGCCATCTTCATAGTGAATCATAGGACACGGGGGGGGGGGGGGGGGGGGGGGGGGTGGGGTGGGGGGGGAGGGGATCGACTGCCCCACCCCACCACTCCATCTCCCTGACGAAATACAAATCAAAATCTAATAGTTATCAGGAATAAAATCCTGGCAGGGTTAAGATGTTGTTATTGATCAAAATACACGCCCAGTGATAGCGTCCTTTTGAAAATTCAAAATCTTTCGCCCCGGGCCCCTTGCGTATTCGTCCAGTCCTACATTCGACATGCATCGTATCATATTTACAGGAAGAAACGTATTTCTATGGCATTGTCCCTGGTAATGCTGGTATAAGCACTCGTTGAGAGTGGATGCGACTCAGTGGAGGATATAAAAGCTGTAAGCGTGTAAGAAGAATACGATAAAAACGGCAGTTGCCAATATGTTCGGAAATTGGAAGTCTCTAATGTCTAGGAATGCCTCCCAGTATTATGCAGTCATGACTTATTGACAATGTGAGGAATGATCTACCAAGGAGCCATCTTTAATAAAAGCATTCAGAGGCATCACGTAAAGTACAACCATAACTTTTTTCCTTTCAACTACAAGCTCGGTTCTTTTGCTCTACAAGCTTTTTCCTTATAAGAAGCCTTTGGGTTCTGGTAGGCCCCATGGATGATTTTGTGAGCTTTCGATCGCATTCTTTTCCTATCAATTCGGAAGATTATCATACAACAAAGTAATGTTCCCAGAACAGAATTTCTCCTCAAATGACTTCATATTCAATATTATGCTTCCTTAAAGATCACTTGATAGGTTTGGAGTCTTGGACCAAACTTTCATACCACATGTGGGTTGTCCCATCTGCAGTATATGTGACATTCAGCATGTTCAGCAGAACTGAGTCTCTTTCTTCCTTTACCGGTGATTAAAAAACCTTACAGTATATACTTCTTCTGTACTATATTATCAACCTTTTCCAAATCACAGACAATTTGGTTCATTTAATGTATTGAGTAATTGCTTGACGAGAACTCGGCTAAATCTTTTAATTCTCGCTTGTCAATAGGCGTAATTTGAATATGATGCAATAGTTTATGCATGGCTCCCACTATCACTCGACCATTTCATCTCTTTGCAATGGGTATACTACTGGCTCATGGGTGCAGGGAGGTGAGCCTCCCTCATGGGTGCGTATAAGACACTCCTATAACCCCGTCCCGTGTAGGCCTAGTGTTGGGGAACCCGTGGTATGGTGTGGCTCACTGGCACAGGATCCTGGGTTCGAAACCAAGTCCAAGTACGTCGATTCGGCAATGCCCTTTGGTTAGGCAATAATCCTCTTTACCAATTGGTCCAGTGCTCATTCGGTCGAATACAATTGCTCTCAATGGCAAGGGCGATACGTGGTTTGTCGCTCGATCTAAATAATTAGACCAGTTAATGCTGTTGACGAAACGACTAGCTATCTGCATATGAAATTACATGACAGTACATTCAATTGAACTAATCATTAGACCACTTTAAAAATAGATGAACTTGTGTACGAAAAGGTGGATAACAAGAAATGGAAAAGGAAGAACGCGGAAGTTCACCAATAAAGGGGGGGGGGGTCGTGCTCGTTCTTATTCAAGCTTTAACAATTTTTTTTTTTTTTGGGGGGGGGGAGGGTGAGAGGGGGGGGGGGACATTTTACACCTCCTAAATGTAAAGAATCCCTAATCTACCAAAAGGGAATTAAGGTGTGTGGGCGTGCGTAAGTTTAAGTATGAGAGGTTATACTTTCATGATTAATTTTGGTAACTATCCAAAACGTAAGCGGGTGAGAGTCGTCTTCCAGAGTGCTACGTCACGGCAGTGACTGCATGCAGTACAGTGTACTTAAATCGGAGGGGGGGGGGGGGGGGGGGGGTCCATGCACTTCTTGATACTCCCAACAAGCAAGCCAGTCCACCACACTAACAAAGGTCAAAGGGCAATGAAACGGAATGACCCTCAGTCTATTCATTCCCAAAATGACCTCAATATTTCGGCAATCATTATTCCATTCATGATTCCGCTCGTTTCCTTTTCATATTCCCTCAAAATGACCCCCGAACAAATTAAAGAAGCTTTGCCGTAGTGCTATCAGCGAGGTGACCCAACAGTTGAATTGATCCGGTGACCAGTATTGTACACGGGACTTTCCATGTATTTTTTTGTCATATTCGTCACATTCGTCACATGTCTCATGTCTCAATATTTCGGCAATCTTGTTATGAGGTAACAGAGTTACTGTCATTGATAAGAGAATTTCACCTTATTAAAAGACCAACACCCTCTATTCGAGTATGTAGTTTTGAAATCATAGCTATAACGGAATAAAACAGATCAGCTAAAATTTGAACGAAGTCGGACACGGAATAAGAAAGTCATGATATATATTGTATGTCTTCTGCATTACATTTTGACACTACCATATAGCTATTGTTGACATCATTTCGTGGACAACTCTGGAGTCTTGATATGTTTTGTACTCACATAATTAAACATTTTCATTTTGCACATAGTACATACACATGTACTTAGCAGCTTACGCCAAACTCAAGATATTATAAATGTTGGAAGGTTTTTCTCCACAACATAATGGGGTGTACAATGATAGAGAAAAACATGTGTTCTTCAAGATAATAAAGAATATGTGAATTCTGTGTACAAACATATTGAGAGTTGTCCACAAATTTGTATCACCCAATATGGTAGTGTCAAAAAGAGGAATGCCATATAGGCTTAACTTTCTTATTCCGTGCCCGATTTCGTTCAAATTTTTCTTTAATATTTTTATTCTGTCTTAGACTCTTAGCTTTGATTTAGTACTTTAA
>CM057154.1:8398743-8499500 GCA_029962745.1 Echinometra lucunter
GCGTACTAGGTCTATATGTAGTATCAACTAGTACACAAGGTTACATATATCAGGAACAACAACAACAAAATCTAGTAGATTTTATTTAACAAGATTAGCAAAAGTATGAACCAGTGATCATGACAATCATGATCCGAGAATTTTAAAGTCAGACATCATTTAAAAGATAGTCTGCTTTTCTGCCATCTTCATACCGAATCATAGGACACGAGGGGGGGGGGGGGATCGACTGCCCCACCCAACCACTCCATCTCCCTGACGAAATACAAATCAAAATCTAATAGTTATCAGGAATAAAATCCTGGCAGGGTTAAGGTGTTGTTGTTATTGATCAAAATACTGCCCAGTGATAGCGTCCTTTTGAAAATTTTAAATCTTTCGCCCCGGGCCCCTTGGACATTCGTCAAGTCCTACATTCGACATGCATCGTATCATATTTACAGGAAGAAACGTATTTCTATGGCATAAGCACTCGTTGAAAGTGGATGCGACTCAGTGGAGGATATAAAAGCTGTAAGCGTGTAAGAAGAATACGATAAAAACGACAGTTACCAATACGTTCGGAAATTGGAAGTCTCTAATGTCTAGGAATACCTCCCAGTTTTATGCAGTCATGACTTATTGACAATGTGAGACAATGATCTACCAAGGAGCCATCTTTAATAAAAGCATTCAGAGGCATCACGTAAAGTACAACCATAGATATTTTCCTTTCAACTACAAGCTCGGTTCTTTTGCTCTACAAGCTGTTTCCTTATAAGAAACCTTTGGGTTCTGGTAGGCCCCATGGATGATTTTGTGAGCTTTCGATCGCATTTTCCCCTATCAATTCGAAAGATTATCATACAACAAAGTAATGTTCCCAGAACAGAATTTCTCCTAAAATGACCTCATATCCCGGCGGGGTCACTTCCATTGAAGAGTGGACAGCATCCGCGAGAATCGTCCTAAAAAAAAAGAACCCTAAACGAGGATTCAAGGGCAGGCCGCTAGGACACCCTAAACAGGGATTTCAGTAATAGTTAGGATATTCATACCCTAAACGAGGATATTCCCATTTTCATACCTTGAGAGTGATAGTGGGGTCCATTGAAAGTTTGGAGCCGTTTTTATCTCGAGATAATTCACTGTCTCATTATGTTTTACACAGGCGTTATAGGATTTTCCGTTCATCATGTTCACGGGTCTTGTTGCAGTCGGTGCAAATTTACCCTTTTCGCGTTTTAGATTATCGTGATTTAGGGGGCTTTTTTCATTTTTGGGCGTTTTTGACACTCTATTCGCATTCCGCGCCTACCCCTGAAAAAATACCCTTTTCCGCGTTTTTTTTTTCTCGCGGATGCTGTCCACTCTTCAATGGAAGTGACCCCACCGGGCCTCATATTCAATATTATGCTCCCTTAAAGATCACTTGATAAGTTTGGAGTCTTGGACCAAACTTTCATACCACATGTGGGTTGTCCCATCTGCAGCATTGTGACATTCAGCATGTTCAGCAGAACTGAGTCTCTTTCTTCCTTTACCGGTGATTAAAAAACCTTACACTATATACTTCTTCTGTACTATATTATCAACCTTTTCCAAATCACAGACTTGGTTCATTTAATGTATTGAGTAATTGCTTGACGAGAACTCAGCTTAATCTTTTAATTTTCGCTTGTCAATAGGCGTAATTTGAATATGATGCAATAGTCTATGGATGGCTCCCACTATCACTCGACCATTTCATCTCTTTACAATGGGTATACTACTGGCTCATGGGTGCAGGGAGGTGAGCCTCCCTCATGGGTGCGTATAAGACACTCCTATAACCCCGTCCCGTGTAGGCCTAGTGTTGGGGCACCCGTGGTATGGCGTGGCTCACTGGCACAGGATCCTGGGTTCGAAACCAAGTCCAAGTACGTCGATTCGGCAATGCCCTTTGGTTAGGCAATAATCCTCTTTACCAATTGGTCCAGTGCTCATTCGGTCGAATACAATTGCTCTCAATGGCAAGGGCGAGACGTGGTTTGTCGCTCGATCTAAATAATTAGGACTAGACAACTGTATATGAAATTACATGACAGTACAGTTCATTGAACTAATCATTAGACCACTTAAAAAATAGTGAACTTGTGTACAAAAAGGTGGACAACGAGAAATGGAAAAGGAAGAACGCGGAAGTTCACCAATAAAAAAAAAAAAAAAGGGGGGGGGGGGGTCGTGCTCGTTCTTATTCAATCTTTAACAATTTTTTTTTTTTTTTGGGGGGGGGGAGGGGGGTTGGGGGACATTTTACACCTCCTAATTGTAAAGAATCCCTTATCTACCTATAAAGGGAATTAAGGTGTGTGGGCGTGCGTAAGTTTATGTATGAGAGGTTATATAATACTTTCATGATTAATTTTGGTAACTATCCAAAACGTAAGCGGGTGAGAGTCGTCTTCCAGAGTGTTACGTCACGGCAGTGACTGCACGCAGTACAATGTACTTAAATCGGAGGGGGGGGGGGGGGGTCCATACACTTCTTGATACTCCCAACAAGCAAGCCAGTCCACCACACTAACAAAGGTCAAAGGGCAATGAAACGGAATGACCCTCAGTCTATTCATTCCCAAAATGACCTCAATATTTCGGCAATCATTATTCCATTCATGATTCCGCTCGTTCCTTTTCATATTTCCTCAAAATGACCCCTGAACAAATTAATGGAGCTTTGCCGTAGTGTTATCAGCGAGGTGACCCAACAGTTGAATTGATCCGGTGACCAGTATTGTATACGGGACTTTACATGTATTTTTTTGTCATATTTGTCACATGTCTCACCGTTATGAAGTTACAGGGTTACTGTCATTAATAAGAGAATTTCACCTTATTAAAAGACCAACACCCTCTATTCAAGTACATGTAGTTTTGAAATCATAGCCATAACGGAATAAAACAGATCAGCTAAAATTTGAACGAAGTCGGACACGGAATAAGAAAGTCATGATATATATTGTATGTCTTCTGCATTACATTTTTGACACCACCATATAGCTCTTGTTGACATCATTTTGTGGACAACTCTGGAGTCTTGATATGTTTTGTACTCACATAATTAAACATTTTCATTTTGCACATAGTACATACACATGTACTTAGCAGCTTACGCCAAACTCAAGATATATAAATGTTGGAAGGTTTTTCTCCACAACATAATGGGGTGTACAATGATAGAGAAAACATGTGTTCTTCAAGATAATAAAGCATATGTGAAATTCTGTGTACAAACATATTGAGAGTTGTCCACAAATTTATATCACCAATATGGTAGTGTCAAAAAGAGGAAATGCCATATAGGCTTAACTTTCTTATTCCGTGCCCGATTTCGTTCAAATTTTCTTTAATATTTTTTATTCTGTCTTAGACTCTTAGCTTTGATTTAGTACTTTAACTGAGGGTGTTAGTTTCCCTTAATGTGTAGGGTTAGGGTTAGGTCAGGGCAACTTAGGGGTGAGTTTCTGCAGTTTCTGGTCCAGAACTGAAACGAATTATAGATTTAGGGAAACTCGGATGCTACCCGCAAAGAGAGTACTGGGGAGCATGATGGCGTATAACCCAATGGAGGATTAAACATTTTGTAGGAAAGCGGACCACAATAATATCATAAGTATTTACCCATTTTCTGAAGAGTAAAACAAAGACAAAAAGTAAAGAAGAAGAAGAAGAAAAGAATATTCCCGGGCGAACAGACAATATAGGCGGGGGGGGGGTTCCTCACAGGCAGCTCGACATATTTCTTTCAGGGGCGGTCTATTGGTGTCTTGCGGGCTTGTCGATTATAGGTTGAGTTGGCGTTTAAAACGAACTTCCCCACCCGAATTTCAGTGCAATACCCCCCCCCCTTCTGCCAGTGCCAGTGGTGGAAAGTTGAACGCCTAACGAAACAGATCTACATCATAAGGGAACTTGTCACAATCCGGTGACATTGACTGCAGATTTAATGATACCCCATTTGATTTTCCACACGTACCTGAAATATTATGAACTTTGGAAACTTTCGGAAACAATACAAACATTAGTGAACCATATCACAAGCACTACGAAGTGTTACGTAACGGCAAGAGATAGGGACTTAATTATGTTAAGTCATTTGCGAATGTCTGAAGGTTGCAACACATCCTTTGAACTATGACTGGATTTTGTGATATAATGCACTGGGAAAATTTGTCTGAGTTTCTAAATGGACGTAAATAAAAACGATTTATCATCAACTTTTATGGTTTAATTGAGCGGGGAAGGAGGTGGGGCTGTTTTTGTTATTATTTTTTTTTCGTGTTTCTTTCAAATTGCTGTCTGAGAAAAAGCCATACAAATCGGCAACCAATAAGAGTGATGAGACTTGTAGGACCATAGAGCTATTTTGTACATAATTAAAAAAAAAAAAAGATTTATATGAAATTTAAAGTCAGGAATCAACATAATTCTTCCCAAAATGATTGCAGAATTGATATAGCTATGTCATACTCAAACAATAGATCAAAAGAATTTTTGTTTTTCTTGAAAATAAAGAAAATGTTAAAGTTTGTGTACAAAAATGAATGGAGAGTTGTCCACGATGACATCACAGATGCTGACAAAGTTGCCGATTCAAGGATCCCCATAATAAGGATTTACCTAAACTTTCAAACTTCATAACTCTTGAACAGATTGTCCGATTTTCCTGAAACTTTCACTGTTTATTCTTCTTGTTCTTCTTCATTCACTAAAAAAGTACACTGATGCCTGGGTTCCATTCTCCTTTAACAGAGCTCTTTGGTAGGACTTATATGTCACAACGATTTGCACAACGATCGGGCTTTTCCTCCACACATGGAGCTGAATATAGCTCCATGCATGCATGCCTCCAGCCTACTGGCTCACTCGCGAGTCACAGCAACATCTAATGTTCATACTAGTATCCAACAGATTATTTGGGACCCCTTTCGGAGAAAAAATACGCTTAAATAGAAATACAAATTTAAACAAATATCCATAGATATGAACATCTCATTCTTCAAAGAAATAATCTCTCCGAAATCGTGCATAATCAGCATAGAAAAAAAAAATAATGAAGAACTTTCAGCGATGGATTCATTGGGGAGAAACTTCATTGTAGACAAGTTTTTCAGGGTTACACTTACACACACCATGTCTTCCTTCCAAAGAATAAGAGCCTTGAAAATAAATAAATAGCCTCCAATGTTCTTGTCATTCTCCTGAAGACGATCAGAGCATATACTTATATACAGATCCAAAGGATTCCAAACATCGAGAATCAGAGCTCTTAGCTGAGCTTACCAGCTCTTTTCAGCGCTTTTATTCCTTGGAAAGAAGACATGGTTTAACCCTGAAAAACTTGGAATACAATGAAGACAAACAATTATTACAAACCTACTTTGCAGTTGGATAAAAACAAAAATCCGTGAAAACATTTATATCCTCAGAACAATGTTCGTTTAGATTTTAGATAGTGAAATCAATTTCTCTAAACTACATAGCAACCTGGGCAGATAGAAAGACATGAATATAGATAGATAGATGGATAGATAGATAAACAGAGAGATAGAGGGAGATAGATAGCTAGATAAATAGAGGAGGTAGATAGATAGATTTATAAATATAGAGGGAGACAGAGAGAGAGACAGAGAGAATGAGACTGAGAAAGAGAAAGTGATAAGAAAGCAATAAATATAACAGATATAGACTGAGGGATACAAGAGGGAATCGATATTGATATAGGAAAATCATGTGAGAGACACGTGTACATGTAGACAGGGAGGCATGTGGAAAGCGATGGAGAGAGGGAGAGAGAGAGAGAGGGGAGGGAGAGAGAGAGAGAGAGAGAGAGAGAGAGAGAGAGAGAGAGAGAGAGAGAGAGAGAGAGAGAGGAAACCATAGAAAAATGTCTTTTAATCGTGTTCCCTTCGGAGTTCGCAGAAAGGTAATTCTCCATCATTCCAAAGAACATGACGTACACTTGAATTCTGCCGACAGTAAGAGGGGCGGCGTTGCGGTAGATTGCACAAAAATAATTTGCCTGAATCTCGTGAATGTTACATATTTTGAGCCTTTTTTGAGGGTTGACTGAAATAATTTTTAGAATCTTTTGTTTTTCTTCTTATCGTAGATAAAGGAAATTAATATCCTCTTCTTAAAAAAAAATCAGAAAGATAATAACAATGATGACAACAACAACAATCATAATAACAATACGCAACAGTACATTTGATTTGGATCAGCTTCTTGATTTCTATATAATGTGTTATCTCTTGACCAAAAAGATTTTGAGGCTCAAATCATGGAACAATTGCAGAATACCCCACCACCACGTTATACACCCATACCTGTTTTCAGAACGGGCATACATGCATGCATGTACATTAGAAAATAGTGGGGTATTCTGCAATTAAGCCCATTAGGAATTCACTGGTTACATGATATTACGATACAAAATCATATCGATAAACATATTACAAATATAGTTTAACACATAAATAAGCCATTCATATCGTCAACATGGCCATGGATAAGATTAAGACATGACGTTCGTAACCCCCAAATTATTTATAAATATGTTTATCATACATATTTTATACATATCATATACTGAATACTACATTTGCTGGCCTGATTTCTAAACTATGAGCGTAAGCATTAGTATACACAAATGAAATTCAGAAGATTGCGCTTTTACTTTTGAAAGAAATTACCCGTAATATACTTGGATATTTATCATATATGTATATTATTTTGCTTGGGAAATATAAAAATCATTTTATCTCATCAATTCTATAATTTTTGGATCATATATATATATATATATATATATATCATTGAAAATTAGTCTGCTTGGCATCTAAATAATACAAGAATCAGAGTTGGTTGTAGCATGCCATTAAAAATAAAATCATAGATTTTAAAAGAAAACGGAGCATATCTCTCAAAAATGTATATATATATATATATATATATATATATATATATATATATATATTCACTCAAATATATCAGATGCAAGTGACTCAGCTCAGGGTAATAGAGTACACACCAAATACAAATACAACATAATGCATCACCACATAACAAACACATGCAAACAATGTACCCATCAAAAAAAAAATCGAAGGAGAGAATGCAATGCGGCTTTTGAAAAACACATAAGCTCAGCTAAGCCCGTGGTTTATATTTACCTCAGTCACTAGGCTAAAGTAGATCACATACAGCCCCCAAAAGTAGTTCATCCCTTAGTAAGAACCAAAGTAATCGTAACTATGATGTCACCATGTCATCAGGGATGTAGTACCGTCTGCTCTGAAGCACGAAAGTTACTTTACGATCGAAAATTTAAGGCGAAAAAGTTGTGGCGAAAAGAGGGGAAAAATGGTTGGAAGCGGGGTCGTCTTTCCGTGTACGTATCGAATACAATGTCCAGTTTATGCGCAGTGGTCAGTTCGTAGAAAAGATTGACCAGTACTGCTGAGGCAATGGTCAAGCGGCTTCGGCCAATCTCGCCTGCCCACACACCCACTATGTGGAAGGAACTCATGCTTAGTAGGTGATACACATTGTGTATGGAGCCATATACCTTCGTATTATAACGGCGCTCCGTTTTGGTTACGTAATACTTAAGGTCACCTGAATCGCCTAGTATGTGTTTTCAGACCCGGTTAGCTATAGGAATATTATTCCTTACAATGTCCCGTAAAGGTCCATTCGATTGCAAAGGCTAGGTGAATGATATTCATATGGAGTCATGCTTCTAAAGACATAAAAATTCATACAAAATAGAGAGTATTTGTCGTTTAACAGTTTAATATCAAAGACTGAAAAACAAACATTCTTTTTCTCAAAGAATAGGCCTGATATATAAAAATAAGATTTATGAACTTCAATTTCATCGAGATCGTTTAAATATGGGATATGATGATCCATACATGAAACTATGTACACATCATCTTAGCAAAAAAAGGACGAGTAGAGAAGCGATCAACAATGATGATCCACATTGTGTCCCAGAATTATGTTAATAATTGGGAAAAAATCCTCCGATATTTCAAATTATAGGCATGATAGGTGGAAATTTAATACCTTTGGCTGGCATAGGGTTTCTTCTAATCAAGTGACGTCAAAAGCTCTTGCCACATTTCAAGCTTGAGTGAGCAAAAGCCACTTTTGTGAAAGGATGCAAAATCCAGATTTTGTATTGGACCTAGTTGATACCGGCAAACTGAGAGTCAAGAAAATGCTTAGATTTATTTTTAAAATCAACAATACACAATTTCGGAAAGAAAAGGTTTGGTTCTCTTAAAATCTCATCATTTTGTGCGCTTCAGTGAGCAATAGTTACTTAATTTTGGGTATCTTATTGGGATTTTTTTTTTTGGTGAGCATTTATTTGAAGCTGACTTTCTCACTCAACCATACAGTTTTAAGAAATATGTCAGAAAATACAAAAACGAAGCCTATATTTATATAAAGACCATTTTCCCTTTTCTTTGTAATCTTTTCAGTCTTTACCCTTACTCCGATTGCCTTCACTCTGTATAACGTCAAGACAAATAATTTCTGTATATTTGAAGATTGTATGATTTCATGAGTACTGTCGTGATGTCTTCGGCGTCCCCAACACAAACTCCGCTTTTCGGGTATTGGCTATCTTCTCTATATTAGAATTCTGTATATTATGTTATTGTCTCATAAGGAAATCAATGTGAATTTCAATCAATTAAAATGAGATATGTGTACTAAAAAAAAAAAAAAAAAAAAAACCTGTAAAAATGTATTGTTGCGCCGACCCCCAGCACTAAGCATGTGCTGCAAGGGAACCTCGCTTCCTATATGTTGTAAATGTAAACATCATATTTGTATCGTTTGATTATGAGAAGGAAACAAATGTGCTTGAATCTGAATTTGACGAGCAGTGGCGTAGCTAGGATTTTTTCAGTAGGGGGCACTGGGGGGGGGGGGCCTTGAAATTTTTGGCACATACAAACACTCACACAACACACACGCACCTCCGCCCCCACACACATAATATTTTCTTCTTTGCGAGCGAGCGAAGCGAGCGAACCAAAATAACCACCTTTTAGTTTGTTTTCAAAATACAGTTTAGACCTATAATTCTTTTAAATGATATATTTGGTCACCACCAAATAGAATATATTCTCGCTGGTCTATGCTGTCTCAAACATTCTCCTTCTAAATATGAAGAGCGAGCGAAGCGAGCAAGAAAATTTTAAAATCCTCACTTACAAATGTTTACTCTTTTTTTTTGGCCTTTCTGGCCCATTTTGGTATTGCTTTACCTTTTTTTTTTGCCCAATGATAGTGAGATACTTGGGCTTTATTTTAATTTGTTTTTTCTTTTCCTACCTTTTGGCACATACATAAACCAACAACACAATATTATCTATTTTGCGAGCGAGCGAAGAGAGCGTGCCAAAATAACAACTTTGTCATCAAAATACAGTTTAGACCTATAATTTTTTGAATGGTATATTAGGTCACCACTCTAGCAAATAGGATATATCTCGCTGGTCCACGCTGTCTGTTTTTTTTAATACACTGTGTCAAGCAGACATAATGTTAAAAAAAAAGAGAGAGAAAAAAAAATGATGTAGGCCTATGTTCACGATATTTTTATTTTAAAAGAAAAAAGGATATTTTTATATCTTGTGTTATATTGGAAATAAATCCTGACCTTGAACTTGAACTTGAACTTGTCTCAAACCATCCTGCTTCTAAATATGAAGAGCGAGCGAAGCGAGCAAGAAAATTTTGAAATCTGCTTTTACAAAAGTCTACATTTTTTGCCTTTCTGGCCCATTTAGGTACTGCTTTACCTTTTTTGCCTGCTGATAGTGAGATACTTGGGCTTTCTTTTTCTTTTTTTTTTCTTTTCCTACCTCTTGATTTTTGTGGGGGGGGGGGCACCTGGGGGGCACACTAAATTTATGGGGGGCACGTGCCCCCAGGCCCCTCGCAGCTACCCCCCTGCTGACGAGCTGCCTTTTAATGGGCAGAATATGAAATTTTCTAAGCCTTCACACGACCATCTCATCAGGATATCAACTTTAATTAAAGAGAACACCAAACGAATAGGTAATTATTGGAAAATGACTTAGCAATGAACTTAGAAAATGAGAGAGATCTCTTGATCCCGTATGTGCCTGTGTAACCCCCCTTTTTTTAGTGTATTTCCACTGTCCATTACAAAGGAGGGGGGGGGGGTGGTTGATAAGGGCGTGATCCCCGGCAATAGCCAGGGTGTGTCATGTGCCAGTAACAAACATGCTCTGGATTATTATGGGCTTCAGTTGGTGGTATATAGGCATGTTTGTGTTAGATCAATGGTATAGGTTAGATTTTGGGTTAGCTAGAGTAGTTTTTGGTTTGTGGTTATGGTTAGGTTGATGTTTAGGTTATCACCAGGGGCATGCGTCGTACAACCACTTAAAGGCCAAGTCCATAGCAAGATTAAGTTTATTTAAATAAAAAAATAAGAATTCCAAACAAAACAGTGAAAATTTGATGAAAATTAGATGCAAAATAAGGAAGTTTTTATTTGTTTGTTCATTTATTTATTTATACAATATTTGAATAGGGTGCCTTTACAACAATATCACAAGGGGCCCTATATGCATAAAAAAACGAACAATAAATATATAAAAAATGAAAACATAGTAATATATACATGTACTTACATAAGAAAAATAAGTGAGTCGTAAAACATATTCAAATTGAAAGAGACATAGTTAGTATAAACAGATATGAAAATACGGAAATTAATTCGACATAAGATAAGATTTACATGCTGGTTTGAACATAGAGAGAGTAGAGAGGTTTTAAGTTATGAATTAAGTTATGAATTTTTGAATTGTTGCTATTTATCGCAATGCAGTTCTTGAACAGTCGATATGAATATTCAGTGAGTGAGTTGTTGATGTCATATACTCACAATATTCCACATATTATTTATACAAGAAATGACAAAAATTTCACATTTTAGTATAAAAATGTAAGATTTGTCCTAAATACTCCTTACATAATTACAAAATGGTATTTAGTCATAGGATAGATGACTTTTCAGTTTAAGTGAAAACAGTGAAAATTTTCTGAAATTTTTGTATAGATTATTATGGAGAATAGTGGGTGTATGACGTCATCAACTCATTCGTTGAATATTCATATCGACAGTTCAAGAACTGTTTTGTGAAAAATTGTGAAACTTTGGAAATGCATAACTTCCTTATTTTGCATCCGACTTTCATCAAATTTTTACTGTTTTGTTTGGAATTTTGTATTCTTTTTATTGAAATGAACTTCATCTTGCTGTGGACTTGGCCTGTAACTATATACACGAAAGCTGTAATGGGAGAAATGCGCACCATACGTTTGAACTGTATAGCGTTTACCAAACGACAGAACAACATTTTGTAAATGGAGCTAAAATTATCCGTCTTTTTAAAGAACACCTAGTGAAACAACAACAACAAAAGTATCTTTTACTATAAAGAAAGAAAGAAAGAAAAGAAGAAGAAGAAGAAGAAGAAGAAGAAGAAGAAGAAGGGGAAAAAAAAGACTCCACTGCTCTTGTTTAGATAGCTGCCGGATGCATTTTGAATATGACCTGACGGCTGTTCCTCATGAAACATAAAAGAAACTACGGAAACTATATTTTTCTTCTTCTTTTGGACAAATGGATGGAGAAAGATGAAAGACAGAGCGTGAGAGAGAGAGGAAACAGCACGGAAACGAGAAATCGTATGGGAATGAAGAAGAGGGAAGAAAAAAACCGTGCGAGGAAGATTATCAAGTAAAAGAGTAAAAAGGAACGAAGAATAGAGAGTTTTTTTAATAATCGAGTGATGAAAGAGATGGAGAGAGGGAGGAAGAGGGGAAGGGAGGGGAGAGGCAGATAGACAGACAGAGACAGAGAGAGAGAGAGAGAGAGAGAGAGAGAGAGAGAGAGAGAGAAGCTCTTAGAAAAAGTTGTGAAGAGTGGCGGGAGGTTGGGGACTGGAGAATTTTCTCACACCCTGCTCACACGGATGGCCGTCCAGAGAGCGTCGATGACCAGAGCGTTCTGGAGAACAATGCATACTGACCATTCACATCCAGACCCTTCCATATCCTGCCACATGTCCAAAGAAAGGTCCATTGTGAACATGTCCATGACCTCTCCAGATTAAATTGAATACATGAGAATAATATTAAAGGGTCCAAATACTGTAGATAGTATTTTAAAAGTCAGTTTTTAATAAAGATTACAATATTATGGTAATAAGACTAGACAGTTTAGAAGAGAAATTCTTTTTCATTTTTAGCATGAAACTTTATACAGGGGTATTATGTTAATGCATTATACTTTCTCAGAAAATGAAAAAATGCAGTATCTAAAGACTAAATATATAGAAACTGATGTTATCATTTTTGTCTCGCCCACCGGAGGTGAAGGCGAGACTAAGGGATCCAAATGTCGTCCGTCCGTCGTCCGTCCGTCGTCCGTCCGTCGTCCGTCCGTCCGTCCGTCACAAACGTTATGAAAGATAACTTGGCAACCGTGACTCACTTTTCAACCAAACTTGGGTTGTAGATGCACTAAGGGGACCTGCATGTTATGGTCCAGTCAGAGGTCACATGGTAAGGTCAAAGGTCATTTCAGGTCAAACGTTAAAGTTTACGTGCAAGACTCTCTTATGACACAAAACTCTGCAACCGTGACTCACTTTTCAACCAAACTTGGGTTGTAGATGCCCTAAGCGGACCTGCATGTTATGCTCTAGTCAGAGGTCACATGGTAAGGTCAAAGGTCATTTTAGGTCAAACGTTAAAATTTACGTGCAAGACTCTCTTATGACACAAAACTCTGCAACTGTGTGACACTGTTCAATCAAACTTGGGTTGTAGATGCACTAAGGGGACCTGCATCTTATTGTCCAGTCAGAGGTCACATGGTAAGGTCAAAGGTCATTTCAGGTCAAATGTTAAAGTTGACGTGCAAGACTCTCTTATCACACATAACTCTGCAACCGTGTGACACTTATCTATCAAACTTGGGTTGTAGATGCACTAAGGGGACCTGCATGTTATGGTCCAGTCAGAGGTCACATGGTCAGGTCAAAGGTCATTACAGGTCAAACGTTGAACGGTTAAAGTTTACGTGCAAGACTCTCTTATGACACAAAACTTTGAAACCGTGTCACACTTTTCAGTCAAACTTGGGTTGCAGATCACTAAGGGGAAGTGCATGTTATCATTCTGTTGGACTTCACATGATAAGGTGAAAGGTCATTGGAGGTCATATGTTACAGATGTTTTCAAATTCTTGAATTTGCTTTTCCTCTGTCATTTACAAGTGGGCGAGACACAACATCGCAAACGCCTTGTTTTCTTTAATACTGAATACAAAGAAAATGCTGTAATTCAGTTGCGGCCTTCAATCAGTCCTGCAGTTCATTTCGAAATGAACGCATTCGGAGCGGCCCTATACGAAAAAAGCATTTTTGCTGATACGGTGTTCCGTTCCACAAGTGGTAAAAAAATAAATCACTAAGTAAATAAATAAATAAATAAATAAATAAATAAACAAATAAATAAATGAATACATAAATGAATGAATAGATAAATAAATAAATTAATAAATAAATGAAACAAATGAATGGCACAGCCACCTACAGCAGAAGAAATGCAGGAAAGACATCAAAACAAAACGACAATAACTTTGGTAATCATAACAAACGGAGGGGAGGAGAGGAGAGTCGACGCCTGTGAGTGAAGAGAGATTATACTTGGGTGACCAAGGGGGTGAATATGTGCCCCCCCCCCCCATCATTTTTTTTTCTGGGCGGAGTGACATAATATCTAATGCCCGCCCTCTACGACTTGTGATATTTAACTGAGCAGAGAGAATTTGGGAGGCAAAATGCAGTGGATGGAAGCCCGTATGTGTTTTCTCCACAATTAGGATAGGGACAATGAAAACATGCGTTCTTTAAGATGGTAAAAAATATGCGAAATTCTTTGTACAAACATTATTGAGAATGAGAGTTACGCACAAATCATATCACCAACTATGGTAGTGTCAAAAACAGAATTAAACTTTCTTTTTCCTTGTCAGATTTCGTTCAAATTTTCGGTGATCTGTTTTATTCTGTCTTTATAGCTTTGATTTAAAAACTACTAGACTTGATGGTGTTGATTTTCTTTAAAGAACCGTGTAAGCCAGCCCCACGTCCGGCCTATCATATATTTTCTTCATGAGCCCCCATTCCACTCGGGTAAAAATTGACCGATCTGGACCCAATACTCAGCGATTTTTTCTTGGCACGAATGATTTTCGTTTTGGGGACGGCAACAGAAATCGCGAATGATTCAGCCGATGTGATCTAGCGGCGAAAGGGGCATCATGAGCTTGTATAAATCTGAATAAGCGCAGGAGCAGGGTAACTAAAACGGAAACAGCGTAGCTAAGGTGGAAACGGCGTAGTTAAAGCGGGAACGAAACGTATTGAGAGCGTTGTAGGAACCCGCCTTCATTCAGAGAGGGGAGAGCGTAGAGAGCGTAGTAGAGAGCGTAGTAAGAGCCATTACAGCGGGAAAGTCGTCGTCATTCGATCAGGGTAGAGCGGGGCAGCAGCGGGACCACAGCGGCGTCCAGTTTACGTCCCGTTCTGATGCCGCTGTTACAGCGCTGAGAAAGGCCCTACTACGATCACTCCGCTGTGTTTACACAGTAGTTACGTTCTTTCTGCTCGCTTTACGATGAATTTTGATCGGGAAGATCGGGATGAAGTTTTGAACATGTTCAAAATTTCTTGCCGATCTGAACAACTACCCGATTCTTCTGCGTTCCCACAACGCTGCCGCCACGATGTTACCGATTAAAAAACGACCCTTGTACGCTTTGCTGCTCTCCGCCAATTTGATAGATCGGGAGAGATCGGCATCCAGACCGTGATAGTGGAATGGGGCCTACGTGATTAACAAACATATTACATAATCATAGCCAGAGGCCTCCCTTTTCACTTTTGATGTGGATAGAGATACAATAGGCACGATAGGCAGTTGTCGTCGTTGTTACGTAATTATCCATTCATACGCTGTTTTTGCAACCATGATTACGTAATAATGATATTTTGTCCATTTAATTGTGTTTCAATATGCTGGTCTTCATTAGTGATTATCCTTAAGATGCATTGTTGATGAAATTAATGTAGAACGATATACGAATGATATTGTTCAATTTGTAGGCAGTTTTTCTTCCTTTTCTCCAAATTCCCAAATCTCCAAATTTTATTGTCCGAGAAAGGAAATTATTTTTTCCCAATTGATCGTGGGCCCGGTAGAAACTGAGTAGCGCCAGATCGACGTTGCTCTATCCTTTTCAATTCTTGAACGCCAAAGAAGGTAGCAGCAACTCCCATCTTTTAACGTCTTTTGGTATGACGTGGACGGGGTTCGAACCCGCGACCTCCCGATTGTGAGGCGGGCGCTCTACTTACTGAGCCAACACTCTGTCTAATCCTTCCTCTTGATTTTTTACTTTCCGTTTACTCAATCTCTTATTTTGCTTCTTTGCCTCATGGATTTGCATATGAATTGGTTAAAAAATCGCCCCCGGTCGGCAAGGATCCCCCGAAGTTGAAGCCTTATTTCATATTGAGAAATGTGAACCTAATTTCATCTCTAGATTTCTAAACCTTGTCTCGTTATCAAGGTTACAGGTTACAGATCCTAGAAATCATGAAAAATCGCACCAGTGATGTTCAGTGATACAAGTAAAACAAACCCTCCTACTTCTTACGATCTATGAGTGATCAGGATTAGAATTGCGAGCATCCCCGATAAATGAATACATTGATACTGTTTGGGCAATATTCTATTTTTTCGGGGGGGGGGGGGGGGGTTAGGGGGCTTGAACAATTACCAGGTAGAGGTGTCTCCCATATCACAGATCATGCGTTTCTCTGCGTAGATCCCGTAGGCCCCCACCTCATCCCTTTTCGACGATAAAATAAAACATTGCTCGTGGGTATAGGATAATTATAAATAAGGTACAACTTACAAGCCAGAAAAATAAGGCAGATTTGAAGGCGGGTGAGCATGATATGCATTTGGGCCCAAAAGTCAACATACACTGGGTAGAAAAACAAATTTCGTTTTATTTCCACAACTTATGTTATATAACTATTATGAATCTAACAGTGATTTTATTCGACATATTTTCTGCCCTCTTGGAAAACAAAGTTGACAGGATTGAGTGAAGTTGTGAAAATATGGGGAAAAAATGTTTTTTCTGCCAAATGCAACAACTTTTATGGTCCAACTGAACTCGCTCTGTATATCTTTAGATGTCTCTCAGAATTTTTTACGCAAAACGTATATGAACTCGCTCTCTTTAATCCCAGTATCAGTGCCGCACACGCACTGACTTGTATTAGAGCCTTTGTAATCAAGGGCTCTGACTCTACCTGTCGAGCGCCATCTCTAGATCCAGCAGCAACAAGCTTTGGCTTACCAGACAGATAGATCCTCTACCTAGAAGACACGAATTAATTCTTGGTCTAGAATTTGGCCGATTTGAAGAGCAGTCCCTTTCAGGGGACATTTATGATATTCTTCCACGTCGAAAGAACAGAATGAAAAAGCTCACAAATTATTTGCCTGTTACCTGTTTACCAGAACTCAACCTCCTTTTTGATCATTTTGATTCCTTCGCCACAATAATGTCTATAATGTGCAACAATTATAGCTGTTCGTCATATTTCCCCGAAGAAATGTTCAAGTTTATGTTTATGTTTATTTACGATAACATAGGCATAAACAATAATGTTATAAAGAAATATTCTTTCTGCTGATTACCACCCAAGGGTTAATTAGTTTTAACCGGAAGGGGAGGGGGGGGGGGGGGTGGGGCGTGGTAGAGGCCAACGATAATAAGACCGCATACTTCTTGCGACTGTCTGTTTTACAGACTGACATAAGATAAGTACATGTTCACTGATTACCTTTTTGTATACGGTATACTTGTTATTATTCATTCATTTATTTATCAATTTATTAATTTATTCATTTATTCATTTATTATTTACTTATTTATTTGTTATTGTTATCAGTACTATTATTATTTTAATTTTTAATTTTTTTGGTTTACTTATTTATTCATTTATTTATCTTTTTTTTTTTTTTGGGGGGGGGATACCCGTCAGTGATTCCATTTCTGCCTTACTGGGGTATGGTTGTTGATATATAAATGCTTGGGTATTTTTTTTTACTCCATACTTACAAATAAACCTTATACAGCGTATACAGAAGTGATACGAAAGTATATAAAAATGGCCTATGAGGTTAAAAGCGCTTCCGCAACTGACGAGGGAAGGAAATAGCACTTTGGTAAGGAAAACAAAATTGAAAGAGATTCATCTACAAAGTGTGTGTGTTAATAGAATAATGTTCTGCAGGTGCTCTTGAATTTGAAGGATAGAAGTCAAAGGATTCTAGGCCACTTACCCCTGAGATTATTTAAGGACATTCCAAAGACAAAATTACCCCCAAGACAAATTTCCCTAGAATTACCCCACGGGAAATTTTCCCAAGACAATAACGTACCCAAACGGCAATTTCATGGCAATAAAATATTCTAGGCCAGTTCCCCGTTCGCAATTTCTTCTAGAAAATCACCCTTAGGACAATCACCCTCAACCCTGTTCAAGGACAATTACCTCCGGACAATTACCCCCGGGGATAGTTACCTATAATGATTACCCCGGACAATTACTCCCGGGATAGTTACCCACAATGATCTGCTTAGATTACTACTATAGGAAAATTACGCTTGGACACCCACACCGATATACCCCCAGGACTAACACCCTCAAGGACAATTACCCCCGGTTTCGGCGACTCCAAATCATCTGCCACCAACAAAGGAATTAATTAGTGAGGGTTGAAGATTTGTCAATCTGTCGGTTAAGCGAATTTGGAGTCGCCGAAACCACTGTCCCGTCTCCGTGGTCTAGTGGTTAAGGCATTGGCGTTCATAGCCAAAGGCCCGGGTTCGATTCCCGGCGGAGACATTTTTTTCACCCTTTGCAAAATTTCCAAAATGGTAGGACAGCTCTGGGAAACTTTGATTCATGGTACGCTATTATTCTCTCAATTGTCTTATATACATACATACATACATATATATATATATATATATATATATATATATATACATGTATATATATATATATAATTGTTATTGTATAGAAATATGGACCCTCATATATATGTATGTGTATATAGGGTCCCCTTTCGAATACAGACGAAATTAATACACACACGCACACACCCCGCATACACAAAATACCAAAATTGATATATTAGAAAGGCAATGGAGTTGAGGGAGACTAAACTGACTAAAACAGCAGAAGAAAGGATCAAGTTTGGTAACTGATTGATTACTGTACGAGTTTCAGCCAATAGGCAGCAAAATGAATCGGGTTTGAAGTCAGGCTACTAAAGTGAGCGCGACCTTGAAAGAGGCATACATCATGTACATTGTCATGTATTGGAAAGTTATTTCTCCATGATTTTTTTTCTGCGGGACAGTGTTCAACTTTTGGTAAGTTAATTGTTGTCCTGTTAGTAACTAATGGTTAGTATTATCAATCCAGCCACCTGAATGCTCGAACTATAGGAAGATACGCTAGTGCTAAAAAAACAAACCAACAAACAAAAAACGACCAATATAAAAAAAAATACTGTAACGTTGTGGCAGTAAATAGATAACGATAGGGTCTCACCTGGAATTTATTTTTTTAAAAATCTAAACTGATTTCAAATTCGGTCAGTTCAAGAAAGTGGGTAGCCGTGATTGTACTGATATTCAGAAGGTGAAGATTAGATCAAGATTGTAAACATCTCGTCCCATTTAATCATGAAAGAATAAAATTAGATTTTTTAAAGTATACGTTGAATAAATCATTTTTTGAATAAACGCTTTTGAGTTGTAAAGTTGGAAGGTAAAGAACGTGTTTTTTTCTTGTACCTAGCGTATCTTTAGGGGAAACAATTGTTAAAGGGCAGTTTTTTTCACTTTAGGAGAAATGGTGTGGCATTCTCTTACCAATGGAAAATTAGTGGTTTTTCGTTTGTAAATGTGAGTGTGTGTGTGGCTTTATTTTGGTGACTTCATATGTTTATATTAGTAACTTCATTCATTATTGTCGTGATTTTTTTTTGTAATATGAAAGGAATCCAAAACCAAAGATACAAAATAATCCTTTTGCTTTTGGATCCCTTTTGTATTACAAAAGAAAATCATTGTATCAGCTATGGTAATAGCTTTGGTAGATTTTTAGATGGTTCTAGGACAAGTCCCCCGGAGGACAACTCCCCCGGGGACAACTCCCACCTGACAACTCCCCCGGAGGACAGCTCCCCCGGAGGACAACTCCCCCCGGAGGACAAGTCCCCCGGAGGACGACTCCCCCGCAGGACGGGTCCCCTGGAGGGCATCTCCCCCGGTGGACAACTCCCCCGGAGGACAACTCCCCCGGAGGACAACTCCCCCGAGGACAGCTCCCCCCGAGGACAGCTCCCCCCGAGGACAACTCCCCCGAGGACAACCCCCCCCCCCCCGAGGACAACCCCCCGGAGGACAACCCCCCCGGAGGACAACTCCCCCGGAGGACAACTCCTCCGAGGACAACTCCCCCGAGGACAACTCCCCCGGAGGACAACTCCCCCGGAGGACAAATCTTCAGGAGGTCAACTTCCCCGGGAACGACTCCCATCTGACAACTCCCCTGGAGGACAAATCTTCAGGAGGTCAACTTCCCCGGGAACGACTCCCATCTGACAACTCTCCCGGAGGACATCCCCCCCCCCCACTTTGAGGACAAGATTAATGACCGGAGGAAAATTGATTTTATGACCACGCCTGGCACGTGAGGAGCGGTAAAAAATTTTCTTTTTCTTTTTTTTAAAATCAAACTTAAGTAATTGATCAAGTATTTTTATTACAACTTTTCCGGAGGAGAGCAGCAGCTCGTCGAGGATGACAAACGGGGATTGGGGAGGGGTAGAAGGTTAATACTAGTTTAATAAGTTATACAGTAATTTGTCGCTCTAATTGCTAACTTTTTGGAAATTTCCAACCTTTTGCTCCCATTTTATCGAGGAGCAAAAGAAAATAAAAACTCTAGTAATGGGTACGCTTTTCCACCCAAGGGTGTTGGGTTTGGCAGCTTCAGCGGCACACTCCCATCGGAACCAAATTTAATCATCAGAAGAGAGAAAAGAAAGGAATAAAATGAAGACAGGAAAATGAGGAACCTAAGTAGGAAGCTTCAAAAGTAGAGAATGGTGTATCTAGTCGTAGTCTTCAGGAAAAGGGGGAGATGGGCTACAATCAAGCTTAAGAACAGAAGTCACTTCGCTCGATCAGCAGCTGTGATTGGGTCCCGTTCTTTTTTTTTCCTAAATGCATAACTACCCCCCCCCCCCGAGATCTGGTATTCCGCCCCTTTGTTAAACTCACTGACTATAAATGAAAACAAAACCTTAACGGAATTTTATATTGAATGCATGTATTCTTAATTTCATTTTTGTTAAAGGACTTGTGCTTCTACGTATTTAGCGTCCAGCGAGCATGTGCGAGTATCATTCTTTGCGCTGAAACCATATGAAAACATTAATTATAAAGTACCTCATTCAAGAGTAAAAGATGAACAAAAAGGAAAAGTCATCGTTAGATTCTTATGATTTGACAAATTTGGACACATATTGAGCTTTGATATCTAAATTCGCTGATGAAATTAATCATTTTTTCTTACTTAGAATATCTATATTCAGCTGACCTGAAACCTAGAGGTTTTATGGATTTGCTTCCGATGGGAGTGTGCCGCTGAAGCTGTCAAACCCAACACCCTTGGGCGGAAAAGCGTACCCATTACTAGAGTTTTTATTTTCTTGAATGTGTACTTTGGCGCAAAAACGGGAGCAAAAGGGTGGATATTTTTCAAAAAAGTTAGCAATTAGAGCGACAAATTACCGTATACCTTATTAAACGAATAACAACCCTCTACCCCTCGCCCATCCCCGTTTGTCATCCCCGAGGAGCTGTTCTCCTCCGGGAGAGTTGTAATAAAAACAAAAAATACTGGATTAATTACTTTGAGTTATAAAAATGAAAGATTTATTTTATAGTTCTTCACGAGCAAATTTCATGCGTAATTTTGTCCTTAAAGGGGGGGGGGGGGGAGATGTCCTCCGGGGGAGTTGTGTGATGGGAGTCATCCCCCGGGGAGTTGTGCTTCGGGGGAGTTGTCCTTGGGGGAGTTGTCCTTGGGGGAGTTGTCCTCCGAGGGGGTTGTCCTCCGGGGGGGGGGGGGGGGTTGTCCTCCGGGGGGGTTGTCCTCCGGGGGAGTTGTCCTCCGGGGAAGTTGTCCTCGGGGGAGTTGTCCTCCAGGGGAGTTGTCCTCGGGGGAGTTGTCCTGCGGGGGAGTTGTCCTGCGGGGAAGTTGTCCAGTGGGGGAGTTGTCCAGCGGAGGAGTTGTCCTCCGGGGGAGATGTCCTCCGGGGGACCCGTCCTGCGGGGGAGTTGTCCTCCGGGGTAGCTGTCCTCCGGGGGAGTTGTCAGGTGGGAGTCGTCCCCGGGGGAGTTGTCCTCTGGGGGGATTGTCCTGATACGTTGTTAGATATATATGATTTGTAAAAAGAAAATGATTTCGATTTGTAAAAGAGTTGATTTAAAGAAATTTGCATTGAATGGAAGTTGCCGCAATAAAGATGACACACACACACTCACAAAAAAAAAAAAAACAAAGAAAAAGGTTTGATGAACGGTCCATGCTTCTTTCTTTCTGACAAAGTCTTGTCCATTATGTCCATGGCATTTGATGAACAAAAACTTCCTATATTACTTAACTGTTAGAGGCGTTTTCCAACCATTTCCCAAAGTATTTAATGTTTGTAGAGTAGAGTAATAAAACTCGTTAATCTTAATTTTCTTTTTCACGAGTTCATATTTTTTTCAAGAAGTTAATATCTTAATGATGTTATAGTTGGGTCCGAAAGTTTACATACACCTGGGCAATTCCACAAAAAATGTTCACTTGCAAAAAAATCAATAAATCTACTATATCTTCAGAAACATTTGTGCTACCATGACAAATTTGGTATCACACAAAAGAGCTTATCATGCTCTTTCATATGATTGGCTTGCCATAAGTACTAAAGTATTTTTAGGCATGATTCTCTCTGAATTTTTTTGGTGAAATATTTGATGTCAAACTTGGTCAAAACATTTATTATCTTTGACTCATTATTTCTCACCTGCACAAGCATTTAAGATTTGATTTTTGTTGCCGTTTTTATAGATCTATATGAATAGAATCAAGATGACTGATAGTAGGCATGGTAGGGTGGCATGATCCTTGTGGTTAGAAACAATGAGCAAAAATACGAAATGTTTTGACCAAGATTGACATCAAATGTTGCACAAATATTTACCTTTTGTACAGAGAAAATCACATCTAAATAAGGTTAATTCCTAATAGCATGCCAGTCAAATGAAAAATCATAATGTTCCTCTTTCGTTTGATACCAAATTTGTCATGGTAGCACATACATGACATACATTTCTGAAGACATAGCCCAGTAGATTGTCATGATTTTTGGTAAGTGAACATTTTCCATGGAATTGCCCACGTATAAGTAAACTTTTGGCTTCAACTGTATATCAAGCTAATGCTTAATATGTAAATAGTTATAACGTCGGAACTAATTCTAATGATAAATCATTAAATTTGTGCTCATGATAATAAGCACTATTTTTCATTTTTTGTTCTTCTTTACAATTTCAGTCATGAGTGATATTGCATCAGGTAATGTATCCGTACAAAAATATCGTAAGTGCAGGAAACAACCGAAGGAAGGCGAAGAGTTTTTCTGTACTGCAAGAGATTTGCCTGTTTCAGATGTATTTTCATGGAGCATAAGGACTAAGGACATCGGGTCATCGAGGCATCGGTCTATGAAAACAATCATTTGAAAAGTATGGAGGACTTGATATCCAAGGCGGACAAGAAACGTTCTTGCTTTCAGAAATACGTTGATTTCATTGATGAACAGAAAAACCTCGTAAGAAATGCGATGGAACAATGCCTAAATGATATCAATGAAGCCTATATAGAATCAGTCCGGCAGTTGACTCAGAGGAAATCGTGCCTCATTGGTGAAGTCAAGAGAAGGACTGAAATAGCGCAGAAAGAACAGGACAAAATAAAGAAATCGGCTAAGCAACAGATTTCTCATCTTACAGTCATAACCGACCTGGTGACCAAAGGTACAGTTCATAATGTGAATGATTACTGAATCACACTGATGGACGGGTTCACACAGCAACGGATGCTTTGGCTGCACATGACACGCTACGCCATGAATTACAGGAGGCATCAGGTCAAAGGGATCCCGACTACAAGCAGCTGAGGCAATTCAGCAAGAAAGGAAAATGCGTCGCCTTTGAGAGAAACGTGGTACGAGATGAGCTGGGTCTTGGCAAGGTCGTGAATTCAGTGGAGAAAAGTGTTGCATTGCCTAGGAAGGATAGCATGAACGTCATGGTACCTACACCTGATGGTAGGATGGCAGTAGGATGCTGTAGAGGTGGTGTTCATACCTTCTCTCCTGATGATCAGCTACAGAAGACGGTGCTCAAGAATGTCAATATTCTTAAATAAGGATTCCTGTCTGAAGGTCGGTATGTTGTACGTGATACTATAGGAACAAAATCACACTCTACTCACCAGAATGGGAGAAGTTGGGTGGAAGATTTGAGACTCTGAATATTGAGGAAGGTGGGTTCGGTGACATTGCTGTGGACAGTGATGACCTAATCTATGTTGGTTACATGACAGCAAAGGAAATCCAGGTATTCACACCAGCAGGTGGGAAGCCGATCAGGGGGATACCATGTTACAGTTTCGAATCTTTCCAGATCAGAGTTTATAACGATTTATTAATCATGACGTATGGAAAGACAATACAAATGATTGAGAGAGAAGGAAATTTTGAATGTGAATTGACGAAATCGAATGGTCTTCTGTATGCCACTGTGTCACAGGAGAATACAATCTTGATCGCCTGTGTTAGGTACAAGATTTCATTTATGATATCGATTGACTGATTGTTTTGTAGAAGAATGTGTTTATTTTTTCATTTGGACATCGGAAAAAGAAATTTGGTAATGATTCTACATTTCTAGAAGAAGAGTGTTTTTATTTGCTCATCATAATGATTTGGAATTGGACGTTTTTAACAAGTTTGATAAACGTTCAACAAAAAATAGGTCAGGAAAAAACATTCTGCACACGTTAGGTACCGGACTTTTAATTTTGTAACGTCCGATAACGTTTTACAAACGTTTTGTAAAGGACGTTTCATTTTGTAACGTCCATTGACGTTTTAAAAACGTTTTTAAAAAAACTATGCTTTGTGGTAAATGCTAAGTCCAAACTTTGACGTTATATGTACGTTTTAAAAACGTCCGTTTTAGACGAAGACGTACGGAACCTCAAAAAAACTTTGAGGAAACGTTCTGAAAACGTTATGTGTTTGCTGGGAAGGGTTTGTCAATATCGATGAATACAATTACGAGCTGAAGTATGTCAAGGCCCTCATCTCTAATTACAAGATTGAGAAAGAAGCCTGAGGTACATTAGTACTATCTGCAACAGTACCGATCGGGAGAGATTGGTTTCTGCACCCCTGACAGGCTGTACATATTCTACTGAGAAATGTAGCTGTCTGATCCTATAACATCTTTGCTTTTGTTAAAATAGTGTATGTGATGATTAATTTGATGAGAAAAACAACGACCCATATGTTAAACCAGCTTAAATCTGTTCAACAATCCGATATCCAATAGATTTTAAATTGAACATGTCTAAAGCTGATACTTGAAGATCGGAACTGCTTTAAATGTAACTAAAGGGAGTTTATTGCATGAAAAACCTGATATTAATATTGGGCAAAGGTTGAGATCAAACTTTAATACCATGTTTACAATGTTTCAAAAATGGCAACAATAAGAAATAAATGACTTCACATTGTAACATATCATTAGTGTACTCATTTAACATTTAGCTTTCAGCGCAAATGTAAAAGTTACTAGGTTAATGATGGATTATTTTTCAAAATAACATTTTGGTACGTAAATATAACTTTTATGCAGGGTTCTCGTTGGCCAACACTATGATTTTACATGGGCAAAAGTCTGCATGATTTTTTATGATTATGTATGTATGTATATTCAGAGACTTTATTTAGTGTGATTTAGATCACGCATTACAGTTAATCATCTCCTATTAAATTGATGAGTTTTTCCAGGTTTTGTTGGTGTACTAGGTTATATGGATGAAAAGTGTATGTTATCGTTATCAAGAATATTTTAACCTCTGGTGCATGCTACACATATTAAAGCAACAGTGAACTGACCCTTTACAACAGCACCAACTTACGGCTACTCAAAACCAGAGACTTTTAGAAACATTATATCCTTTGTGGCTTCTCGTGAATTTCCTTAGTATGAATACAAATACATTTTAACAGATGTTACTCAAAAAATAAAAAATAAAGCTCTCATTGATCAGAATAGAGCACGCTGGGATCAAAAGGGGACAAAATAAGTAGTTTTGACTGAGAGGGCGCTATTTCAAAATCCCATACAAGGGTGCCAGTTCGCTCTAGCTTTAACTTGCATTTCAGACATTTCAGATATGTTCCTCATACCTCTATTTAGATTCCATCGATTAGTTTTTTTTTAGAATGCTGCATCCCATGATTGTGCTCTTGGACAACTTCCCTTTCTTGTAGCTATTACCTTTGGTTATATATCCTGGACTGACGTTGCACAATATATGATATATGATATGATTTGGTCCATAACGTTTCGGACAAAGTAGCTTGGATCCGGGGAGCGTTTCATGAAGAGTCTTGTCGGTGATTTTCACTGACTAATTTGCTCTCAGCCAATCAGATGCGAGGATTTTCAGTAGCTTATAACAGTTGTCAGTGAAAATCACTGACAAAACTCTTCATGAAACGCTCCCCTGCTCTTATTCAAAGATTGTCCATACATGCATTCATACACTTGCATGTTACTCATATTCTGCTTTCTGTATAATGATTTCATCATGTGAAACTTGCATCATTGATCGCTATTTTTCATCAGCTGCAATGAAAGAATCCGAAGTGACATTATCATGATTATGTGCACTGCACTGACAGAAATTAGGACTGAAATAAAAGATCAATCTAAAAGGAAAATCACACTCTTTTAAAGAAATAGTAATATCATATCACAAAATTGATGGGATGTTTGATAGTTTGAACTAGTGCTCAAGAATGTTGGGATCCGTGAGATAGGTTTCCTTCCCGTGACAGGAAGTATGTTGTACGCGTGGTAAGTTCACGCCAGAGTGAATATAGATGTGAAGTCTGAGATTCTGAATAACGGGGAAGGCGGTGTAGGTGACCTTGCTGTGGACAGTGATGATCTAATCTGAAAGCTCAGAAGATCCAAGTATTCCTATACCAGCAGGTGGGAAGCTGACCAAGGAGATACCATGCGATGAACTGATGAAGTTGAACAAGATCAAAATTTATAACGATGTATTGATCACTGCTTGTTGAAATACTAGTACAACATTAGAATGATTGATAAAGAAGATAATGGTAAATATGATTGACGAAATCGAACGGTTTTCTACATGCTGTTACTCAAGATAACCCAATCTTGGTCTCCTGTGTCAATCACCAGGCACGTAACCACGGGGGGGGGGGGGGGGGGGGGGGGAGGAGCACGTGCACCCTAAAATTCCGAAGTGTGTGTTGAATTGTTATTGTTATGAAAAAATATCCAGATGACAGTGAATTTATGTCAGAAAGTCCACCATTTTGGATCTTAATCGTCTTAGATAAGCAAAAAATTTCTCTTCATGAACTAATATACGTTTGACTGTTTTTGTTACACGTTTTAAATTATGATTTATGAAAAGTATAAATATAAGAATGTAACTTGAGGTAAGAAGAATAAAAATGCGTTATGGAGGGAGCGAATATTTTCGAGGAAATTACTACTTTTTAGTAGTTATTGACATAAATTTGTCAGATATTGTTTAATGAAGAGGGAAATTCCCAGGTTTTTTGCTTTTGTTACCAAAAAGTTAGGAAGAATACTACTTCCCTTTTAGTTTCTTTGATCCCACCACTCTTTTGTTTTTGAAGGCCTTTTACAGAGTTCTGTTCCCGCAAAACAATGCACGATGGTGATTGATCGTACTATTGACGTTTTCCGATTGACTGCGCACAGTGATCACTGCAATTATTAACTACTAATTACTGCAAAGTGCGAAGGTTTTTTTTTCTTTCTTATGGTACCCCGTCGTTAGTGTCTTGAATAAATATATCAATACACTGCACGGGAATTTTCCTATAGTTCCAGACAATATATTTCTTGGGGAAGTAACGTGTAAATACTATTGTCTTATATGTCTATTGTATTACAATTATTCCTTCCCTTCGGGCGTCCTATAGGGGAAACAAACGTACAAGACCATTACGGGGAGTGCGATGAAATGATGTAGCTACGTATGCGGGGGTCTTATCAAATGGCGGGGGGGGGGGGGGGGGGGAATGGATGGGGAAAGACAGAATATGAAGGTACAAATGGGAAACAGCTCGGCATTGTATGTATAATTAAACGTTAATATTTTAGAAAATCTGTGAACCAGATTATACCGATTGGTAGTTCTTAATCAGAGGCGGACTGATCATATTTTGGAGTTTGTGAGATTTTTCTTCCACGGGCCGCAAGAAGCTTCGGCATGAAGGCTTGTCGATTTGTGGTTTGAGGGTCGGCTGTACTTTCAGTAACATCTGCCACATTTCTATGAAAAATTTGCTCTCAGCCACTCAGATTGCAAGGATTTCAGTAGCTTTTAACAGTTATTGCAACTTGTTATTGATAGCATGTTTTATGAAACGGGGCCCTGGTCATAATGTTCAAAGCTATGTTCCAATGTTAATAATTATTGCCCGTCTGAGCTGACAATCCATATCTCGATGGACAAAATTTGCCCCCCCCCCTTTTTTAGTGTCGGTAATGTATAGTCATACAACTTCTGACAAAGTTTGGTGTATGGGGAGGGGTAAAATCAACTTTGGGACCAGGGGCACACTGGGACTGAAAGTTTGACTGGGGAATTTCGAAGTGAAGGGCCCACTCATCACCTATCCAGTATGCATTTCCAAATACATGTATTTCCTAGATCCTGAATAAGATTCATCTTAATGGTGATTTCATGAGAATAATATGTTCTTTTTTTTACAATCAATGATTGTGAAAAAAGAACATATTCTTAGATGTATTTCCATTCATCAGGGTAATGACAGCTATCGTTACCGTCCCTATAACGTCCCGTCTCTGTAGGCGTATAGTTTGGGAAGGGGGGGGGGGGGGAAGATTCTTGCTGAAATACTATTCAGAATTTAAATGTGGTAGTTGGAGGAAGAGACATAACGAGAGAGAGAGAGAGAGAGAAAAAAAGGAGCATGTAACCTTCAAATCGGGACTGTCTCCATCATGTGAAATTCAAGCATGAAAAGTGTAAATATTACGCTTGAATAATTATTACTTTATGACTCTATGTGCCACTGAGAAACGCTACCCAGATTTGGGTAATCCAATAACGACTTCCCACACTCTCTTCTGTTATATGTTATTATATGGATGAAAAATGTATGTTATCGTTATCAAGAATATTTTAACCTCTGGTGCATGGTACACTATTAAAGCAACAGTGAACTGACCCTTTACAACAGCACCAACTTACGGCTACTCAAAACCAGAGACTCTTAGAAACATTATATCCTTTGTGGCTTCTCGTGAATTTCCTTAGTATGAATACAAATACATTTTAACAGATGTTACTCAAAAAATAAAGCTCTCATTGATCAGAATAGAGCATGCTGGGATCAAAAAGGGTTGGTTGGTTGGTTGGTCCTTGATATGATGGCGCTCTTCAATCTCTCAAGATTATTCGCGCCAGTCACTTTCGAAGATTGGCGTAGGCTTCGGAAAGCCCACGAGCGACATACTTTGGGTGAAAATGATATTAGTGGTCACAATTAGTGTGATATGGTAACATGTTAGTATCTAAGTTTTTCTTTAAAAAAAAAAGATGATCGTGAATAATTTTAATCATTCACTACGATATCAAGATACGCAAGCAATCAATAATTATTGGAAAAGAGGGAGTTAATTGCGACTGTTCATGGGACAAAATAAGTAATTTAGGACTGAGAGGGCGCTATTTCAAAATCCACAGAAATCCATACAAGGGTGTCAGTTCGCTCTAGCTTTAACTTGCATTTCAGACATTTCAGATATGTTCCTCATACCTCTATTTAGATTTCATCGATTAGTTTTTTTTAGAATGCTGCATCCTATTATTGTGCTCTTGGACAACTTCCCTTTCTTGTAGCTATTACCTTTGGTTATATATCCTGGACTGACGTTGCACAATATATGATGTAACTGTATCTTCTCTGAAATTATTATTAATAATAATAACATCTTATTTACCGAGGGCAGCCACTTCCGCTTTGTATCAGTTGCTCTTCCGGCGGGCCCTGCATAACATAATATGTTATTATTATCCTTCTCTATTCTTGTATGCCGAGCGCCTGGCTAGAAGGCAGAAGGTCCCATTTTCAAAGTCTTTGGTATGACTCGGCCGGGGATCGAACCCGCGACCTCCCGTTCATGAGGCGGACGCTCTATCAATTGAGCCAACATGCCCGGTCATGATTAGAATAAACATGAAAATAAAGAGATGAAGCCAGAAGAATAGAAATGTGTTATTTAAGAGACGAATATATTGGAGAAAAGTACTATATTTTTCGTCATACTGTGTCAGAAATTATTTGGTAGATAATTATACTGCTTTTTGTCGTTAGATTATTTGATCACTGTTATCATTTGCAGACTGACGGTCATTGATTCTTGCTAATCAAAGTAGGGCTAGGCTACACTGGCTTTGCTGCAGTTCAACTTTGTTTATTACATTTTACATGAGTGATACCCTCTGGACAAATGTAATCATGATAGTTTTGAAGCATGAAAATCTTTCATAGCAGGCGTTTAAGAACACATGCACTTGTTAAAATTTGAGTCAATACAACTTCCTCCAACATTCTTGTTAATTTTCTTCCTGAAATAGTTGCAGTGCATTTCTGAAATTTTACCTTATAAGATGTTGGAATATATGATTATCAAATGTATTCACAGTCTTTTTGCCATCCAGTTATAGGAGTTTTATCTGGTAAATGATGACTGGTATTGCATGTCGTGTCCCCTAATAATATGAAATTTCTGTTTGTAAAATTTCTGTTGCTTTGATTGAAGGTCCAAGGTATCTGGTGTGAGGTCATGTACGTACACTGGACCTCTACGAAGAACAGAGCCATTTTTATAATGTTTCTGAATAGACCTTTCCAGTCGTACTTTATCTTAAACTTTGATTTCCAAATTCGTTTGTATATATCTCTTTGTTTATATGTCTGTATCTGATGTACTTTTAACATCACGGAAATAAAATCAAACCAAATCAAAGCAAACGTAATAAAGTAGGCGATATGAAGGTAGAGTACATTAACATCAAATGCACCATGTACTTCATACTTCAGAGAGTTCCCAGCTATGGTAAAACTCTTTTCTTTACGAACTTCAGAAATGCTAATTATCCTAGATTTGGTCCATAACGTTTCGGACAAAGTAGCTTGGATCCGAGGAGCGTTTCATGAAGAGTCTTGTCGGTGATTTTCACTGACTAATTTGCTCTCAGCCAATCAGATGTGAGGATTTTTCAGTAGCTTATAACAGTTGTCAGTGAAAATCACTGACAAAACTCTTCATGAAACGCTCCCCTGCTCTTATTCAAAGATTGTCCATACATGCATTCATACACTTGTATGTTACTCATATTCTGCTTTCTGTATAATGATTTCATCATGTGAAACTTGCATCATTGATCGCTATTTTTCATCAGCTGCAATGAAAGAATCCGAAGTGACATTATCATGATTATGTGCACTGCACTGACAGAAATTAGGTCTGAAATAAAAGAATGAATCTAAAAGGAAAATCACACTCTTTTAAAGAAATAGTAATATCATATCACAAAATTGATAGGATGTTTGATAGTTTGAACCAGTGCTCAAGAATGTTGGGATCCGCGGGATGGGTTTCCTTCCCGTGACAGGAAGTATGTTGTACGCGTGGTAACTTCACACCAAAGTGAATATCGATGTTAAATTTGAGATTCTGAATAACGGGGAAGGCAGGATAGGTGACCTTGCTGTGGACAGTGATGATCTAATCTGAAAGCTCAGAAGATCCAAGTATTCCTATACCAGCAGGCACTGCTTGTTGAAATACTAGTACAACATTAGAATGATTGATAAAGAAGATAATGGTAAATATGATTGACGAAATCGAACGGTTTTCTACATGCTGCTACTCAAGATAACACAATCTTGGTCTCCTGTGTCAATCACCAGGCACGTAGCCACGGGGGGGGGGGGGGGGGGGGGGAGCACGTGCAACCAAAAATTCCGAAGTGTGTGTTGAATTGTTATTGTTATGAAAAAATAACCAGATGACAGTGAATTTATGTCAGAAAGCGCACAATTTTGCATCTTAATCCTCTTAGATAAGCAAAAAATTTCTATTCATGAACTAATATACGTTTGACTATTTTGGTTACTCGTTTTAAATTATGATTTATGAAAAGTATAAATATAAGAATGTAACTTGAGGTAAGAAGAATAAAAATGCGTTACGGAGGGAGCGAATATTTTCGAGGAAATTACTACTTTTTAGTAGTTCTTGACATAATTTTGTCAGATATTGTTTAATGAAGAGGGAAATTCCCAGGTTTTTTGCTTTTGTTACCAAAAAGTTAGGAAGAATACTACTTCCCTTTTAGTTTCTTTGATCCCACCACTCTTTTGTTTTTGAAGGCCTTTTACAGAGTTCTGTTCCCGCAAAACAATGCACGATGGTGATTGATCGTACTATTGACGTTTTCCGATTGACTGCGCACAGTGATCACTGCAATTATTAACTACTAATTACTGCAAAGTGCGAAGGTTTTTTTTTCTTTCTTATGGTACCCCGTCGTTAGTGTCTTGAATAAATATATCAATACACTACACGGGAATTTCCCTATAGTTCCAGACAATATTTTTCTTGGGGAAGTAACGAGTAAATACTATTGTCTTATATGCCTGTTGTATTACAATTATTCCTTCCCTTCGGGCGTCCTATAGGGGAAACAAACGTACAAGACCATGACGGGGAGTGCGATGAAATGATGTAGCTACGTATGCGGGGGTCTTATCAAATGGCGGGGGGAAAAAAGGGAAATGGATGGGGAAAGACAGAATATGTAGGTAAAAATGGGAAACAGCTCGGCATTGTATGTATAATTAAAGGTTAATATTTTAGAAAATCTGTGAACCAGATCATACCGATTGGTAGTTCTTAATCAGAGGCGGACTGATCATATTTTGGAGTTTGTGAGATTTTTCTTCCACGGGCCGCAAGAAGCTTCGGCATGAAGGCTTGTTGATTTGTGGTTTGAGGGTCGGCTGTACTTTCAGTAACAACTGCCACATTTCTATGAAAAATTTGCTCTCAGCCACTCATATTGCAAGGATTTCAGTAGCTTATAACAGTTATTGCAACTTGTCATTAATAGCATGTTTTATGAAACGGGGCCCTGGTCATAATGTTCAAAGCTATGTTCCAATGTTAATAATTATTGCCCGTCTGAGCTGACAATCCATATCTCGATGGAAAAAATTTGCCCCCCCTTTTTTTAGTGTTGGTAATGTATAGTCATACAACTTCTGACAAAGTTTGGTGTATGGGGAGGGGTAAAATCAACTTTGGGACCAGGGGCACACTCAGACTGAAAGTTTGACTGGGGAATTTCGAAGTGAAGGGCCCACTCATCACCTATCCAGTATGCATTTCCAAATACATGTATTTCCTAGATCCTGAATAAGATTCATCTTAATGGTGATTTCATAAGAATAATATGTTCTTTTTTTCACAATCAATGATTGTGAAAAAAGAACATATTCTTAGTTGATTTCCATTCATCAGGGTAATGACAGCTATCGTTATCGTCCCTATAACGTCCCGTCTCTATAGGCGTATAGTTTGGGAAGGGGGGGGGGGGGGTAAAGATTCTTGCTGAAATACTGTTCAGAATTTAAATGTGGTAGCTGGAGGAAGAGACATAACGAAAGAGAGAGAGGAAAAAGGAGCATGTAACCTTCAAATCGGGACTGTCTCCATCATGTGAAATTCAAGCATGAAAAGTGTAAATATTACGCTTGAATAATTATTACTTCATGACTCTATGTGTCACTGAGAAAGGCTACCCAGATTTGGGTAATCCAATAACGACTTCCCACGCTCTCTTCTGTTATATGTTATTACATGGATGAAAAATGTATGTTATCGTTATCAAGAATATTTTAACCTCTGGTGCATGGTACACTATTAAAGCAACAGTGAACTGACCCTTTACAACAGCACCAACTTACGGCTACTCAAAACCAGAGACTCTTAGAAACATTATATCCTTTGTGGCTTCTCGTGAATTTCCTTAGTATGAATACAAATACATTTAAACAGATGTTACTAAAAAAATAAATCTCTCATTGATCAGAATAAAGCATGCTGGGATCAAAAAGGGTTGGTTGGTTTGTTGGTCCTTGATATGATGGCGCTCTTCAATCCCTTAAGATTATTCGCGTCAGTCACTTTCGAAGATTGGCGTAGGCTTCGGAAAGCCCACGAGCGACATAGTTTGGGTGAAAATGATATTAGTGGTCACAATTAGTGTGATATGGTAACATGTTAGTATCTAATTTTTTCTTTAAAAAAAAAAGATGATCGTGAATAATTTTAATCATTCACTACGATATCAAGATACGCAAGCAGTCAATAATTATTGGAAAAGAGGGAGTTAATTGCGACTGTTCATGGGACAAAATAAGTAATTTAGGACTGAGAGCGCGCTATTTCAAAATCCATACAAGGGTGCCAGTTCGCTCTAGCTTTAACTTGCATTTCAGACATTTCAGATATGTTCCTCATACCTCTATTTAGATTTCATCGATTAGTTTTTTTTTAGAATGCTGCATCCCATTATTGTGCTCTTGGACAACTTCCCTTTCTTGTAGCTATTACCTTTGGTAATATATTCTGGACTGACGTTGCACAATATATGATGTAACTATATCTTCTCTGAAATTATTAATAATAATAACATCTTATTTACCGAGGGTAGCCACTTCAGCTTTTATCAGTTGCTCTTCCAGCGGGCCCTGCATAACATAATATGTTATTATTATCCTTCTCTATTCTTGTATGCCGAGCGCCTGGCTAGAAGGCAGAAGGTCCCATTTTCAAAGTCTTTGGTATGACTCGGCCGGGGATCGAACCCACGACCTCCCGTTCATGAGGCGGACGCTCTATCAATTGAGCCAACATGCCCGGTCATGATTAGAATAAACATGAAAATAAAGAAATGAAGCCAGAAGAATAGAAATGTGTTATTTAAGAGACGAATACATTGGAGAAAAGTACTATATTTTTCGTCATACTTTGTCAGAAATTGTTTGGTAGATAATTATACTGCTTTTTGTCGTTAGATTATTTGATTACTGTTATCATTTGCAGACTGACGGTCATTGATTCTTGCAAATCAAAGTAGGGCTAGGCTACACTGGCTTTGCTGCAGTTCAACTTTGTTTATTACATTTTACATGAGTGATACCCTCTGGACAAATGTAATCATGATAGTTTTGAAGCATGAAAATCTTTCATAGCAGGCGTTTAAGAACACATGCACTTGTTAAAATTTGAGTCAATACAACTTCCTCCAACATTCTTGTTAATTTTCTTCCTGAAATAGTTGCAGTGCATTTCTGAAATTTTACCTTATAAGATGTTGGAATATATGATTATCAAATGTATCCACAGCCTTTTTGCCATCCAGTTATAGGAGTTTTATCTGGTAAATGATGACTGGTATTGCATGTCGTGTCCCCTAATAATATGAAATTTCTGTTTGTAAAATTTCTGTTGCTTTGATTGAAGGTCCAAGGTATCTGGTGTGAGGTCATGTACGTACACTGGACCTCTACGAAGAACAGAGCCATTTTTATAATGTTTCTGAATAGAGCTTTCCAGTCGTACTTTATCTTAAACTTTGATTTCCAAATTCGTTTGTATATATCTCTTTGTTTATATGTCTGTATTTGATGTACTTTTAACATCACGGAAATAAAATCAAACCAAACCAAAGCAAACGTAATAAAGTAGGCGATATGAAGGTAGATTACATTAACATCAAATGCATCATGTACTTCATACTTCAGAGAGTTCCCAGCTATGGTAAAACTCTTTTTCTTTACGAACTTCAGAAATGCTAATTATCCTAGATTTGGTCCATAACGTTTCGGACAAAGTAGCTTGGATCCGGGGAGCGTTTCATGAAGAGTCTTGTCGGTGATTTTCACTGACTAATTTGCTCTCAGCCAATCAGATGCGAGGATTTTCAGTAGCTTATAACAGTTGTCAGTGAAAATCACTGACAAAACTCTTCATGAAACGCTCCCCTGCTCTCATTCAAAGAATGTCCATACATGCATTCATACACTTGTATGTTACTCATATTCTGCTTTCTGTATAATGATTTCATCATGTGAAACTTGCATCATTGATCGCTATTTTTCATCAGCTGCAATGAAAGAATCCGAAGTGACATTATCATGATTATGTGCACTGCACTGACAGAAATTAGGTCTGAAATAAAAGAATGAATCTAAAAGGAAAATCACACTCTTTTAAAGAAATAGTAATATCATATCACAAAATTGATAGGATGTTTGATAGTTTGAACCAGTGCTCAAGAATGTTGGGATCCGCGGGATGGGTTTCCTTCCCGTGACAGGAAGTATGTTGTACGCGTGGTAACTTCACACCAAAGTGAATATCGATGTTAAATTTGAGATTCTGAATAACGGGGAAGGCAGGATAGGTGACCTTGCTGTGGACAGTGATGATCTAATCTGAAAGCTCAGAAGATCCAAGTATTCCTATACCAGCAGGCACTGCTTGTTGAAATACTAGTACAACATTAGAATGATTGATAAAGAAGATAATGGTAAATATGATTGACGAAATCGAACGGTTTTCTACATGCTGCTACTCAAGATAACACAATCTTGGTCTCCTGTGTCAATCACCAGGCACGTAGCCACGGGGGGGGGGGGGGGGGGGGGAGCACGTGCAACCAAAAATTCCGAAGTGTGTGTTGAATTGTTATTGTTATGAAAAAATAACCAGATGACAGTGAATTTATGTCAGAAAGCGCACAATTTTGCATCTTAATCCTCTTAGATAAGCAAAAAATTTCTATTCATGAACTAATATACGTTTGACTATTTTGGTTACTCGTTTTAAATTATGATTTATGAAAAGTATAAATATAAGAATGTAACTTGAGGTAAGAAGAATAAAAATGCGTTACGGAGGGAGCGAATATTTTCGAGGAAATTACTACTTTTTAGTAGTTCTTGACATAATTTTGTCAGATATTGTTTAATGAAGAGGGAAATTCCCAGGTTTTTTGCTTTTGTTACCAAAAAGTTAGGAAGAATACTACTTCCCTTTTAGTTTCTTTGATCCCACCACTCTTTTGTTTTTGAAGGCCTTTTACAGAGTTCTGTTCCCGCAAAACAATGCACGATGGTGATTGATCGTACTATTGACGTTTTCCGATTGACTGCGCACAGTGATCACTGCAATTATTAACTACTAGTTACTGCAAAGTGCGAAGGTTTTTTTTCTTATGGCACCCCGTCGTTAGTGTCTTGAATAAATATATCAATACACTACACGGGAATTTCCCTATAGTTCCAGACAATATTTTTCTTGGGGAAGTAACGAGTAAATACTATTGTCTTATATGCCTGTTGTATTACAATTATTCCTTCCCTTCGGGCGTCCTATAGGGGAAACAAACGTACAAGACCATGACGGGGAGTGCGATGAAATGATGTAGCTACGTATGCGGGGGTCTTATCAAATGGCGGGGGGAAAAAAGGGAAATGGATGGGGAAAGACAGAATATGTAGGTAAAAATGGGAAACAGCTCGGCATTGTATGTATAATTAAAGGTTAATATTTTAGAAAATCTGTTAACCAGATCATACCGATTGGTAGTTCTTAATCAGAGGCGGACTGATCATATTTTGGAGTTTGTGAGATTTTTCTTCCACGGGCCGCAAGAAGCTTCGGCATGAAGGCTTGTTGATTTGTGGTTTGAGGGTCGGCTGTACTTTCAGTAACAACTGCCACATTTCTATGAAAAATTTTCTCTCAGCCACTCATATTGCAAGGATTTCAGTAGCTTATAACAGTTATTGCAACTTGTCATTAATAGCATGTTTTATGAAACGGGGCCCTGGTCCTAATGTTCAAAGCTATGTTCCAATGTTAATAATTATTGCCCGTCTGAGCTGACAATCCATAACTCGATGGAAAAAATTTGCCCCCCCCTTTTTTTAGTGTTGGTAATGTATAGTCATACAACTTCTGACAAAGTTTGGTGTATGGGGAGGGGTAAAATCAACTTTGGGACCAGGGGCACACTCAGACTGAAAGTTTGACTGGGGAATTTCGAAGTGAAGGGCCCACTCATCACCTATCCAGTATGCATTTCCAAATACATGTATTTCCTAGATCCTGAATAAGATTCATCTTAATGGTGATTTCATAAGAATAATATGTTCTTTTTTTCACAATCAATGATTGTGAAAAAAGAACATATTCTTAGTTGATTTCCATTCATCAGGGTAATGACAGCTATCGTTATCGTCCCTATAACGTCCCGTCTCTGTAGGCGTATAGTTTGGGAAGGGGGGGGGGGGGGGGGGTAAAGATTCTTGCTGAAATACTGTTCAGAATTTAAATGTGGTAGCTGGAGGAAGAGACATAACGAAAGAGAGAGAGGAAAAAGGAGCATGTAACCTTCAAATCGGGACTGTCTCCATCATGTGAAATTCAAGCATGAAAAGTGTAAATATTACGCTTGAATAATTATTACTTCATGACTCTATGTGTCACTGAGAAAGGCTACCCAGATTTGGGTAATCCAATAACGACTTCCCACGCTCTCTTCTGTTATATGTTATTACATGGATGAAAAATGTATGTTATCGTTATCAAGAATATTTTAACCTCTGGTGCATGGTACACTATTAAAGCAACAGTGAACTGACCCTTTACAACAGCACCAACTTACGGCTACTCAAAACCAGAGACTCTTAGAAACATTATATCCTTTGTGGCTTCTCGTGAATTTCCTTAGTATGAATACAAATACATTTAAACAGATGTTACTAAAAAAATAAATCTCTCATTGATCAGAATAAAGCATGCTGGGATCAAAAAGGGTTGGTTGGTTTGTTGGTCCTTGATATGATGGCGCTCTTCAATCCCTTAAGATTATTCGCGTCAGTCACTTTCGAAGATTGGCGTAGGCTTCGGAAAGCCCACGAGCGACATAGTTTGGGTGAAAATGATATTAGTGGTCACAATTAGTGTGATATGGTAACATGTTAGTATCTAATTTTTTCTTTAAAAAAAAAAGATGATCGTGAATAATTTTAATCATTCACTACGATATCAAGATACGCAAGCAGTCAATAATTATTGGAAAAGAGGGAGTTAATTGCGACTGTTCATGGGACAAAATAAGTAATTTAGGACTGAGAGCGCGCTATTTCAAAATCCATACAAGGGTGCCAGTTCGCTCTAGCTTTAACTTGCATTTCAGACATTTCAGATATGTTCCTCATACCTCTATTTAGATTTCATCGATTAGTTTTTTTTTAGAATGCTGCATCCCATTATTGTGCTCTTGGACAACTTCCCTTTCTTGTAGCTATTACCTTTGGTAATATATTCTGGACTGACGTTGCACAATATATGATGTAACTATATCTTCTCTGAAATTATTAATAATAATAACATCTTATTTACCGAGGGTAGCCACTTCAGCTTTTATCAGTTGCTCTTCCAGCGGGCCCTGCATAACATAATATGTTATTATTATCCTTCTCTATTCTTGTATGCCGAGCGCCTGGCTAGAAGGCAGAAGGTCCCATTTTCAAAGTCTTTGGTATGACTCGGCCGGGGATCGAACCCACGACCTCCCGTTCATGAGGCGGACGCTCTATCAATTGAGCCAACATGCCCGGTCATGATTAGAATAAACATGAAAATAAAGAAATGAAGCCAGAAGAATAGAAATGTGTTATTTAAGAGACGAATATATTGGAGAAAAGTACTATATTTTTCGTCATACTTTGTCAGAAATTGTTTGGTAGATAATTATACTGCTTTTTGTCGTTAGATTATTTGATTACTGTTATCATTTGCAGACTGACGGTCATTGATTCTTGCAAATCAAAGTAGGGCTAGGCTACACTGGCTTTGCTGCAGTTCAACTTTGTTTATTACATTTTACATGAGTGATACCCTCTGGACAAATGTAATCATGATAGTTTTGAAGCATGAAAATCTTTCATAGCAGGCGTTTAAGAACACATGCACTTGTTAAAATTTGAGTCAATACAACTTCCTCCAACATTCTTGTTAATTTTCTTCCTGAAATAGTTGCAGTGCATTTCTGAAATTTTACCTTATAAGATGTTGGAATATATGATTATCAAATGTATCCACAGCCTTTTTGCCATCCAGTTATAGGAGTTTTATCTGGTAAATGATGACTGGTATTGCATGTCGTGTCCCCTAATAATATGAAATTTCTGTTTGTAAAATTTCTGTTGCTTTGATTGAAGGTCCAAGGTATCTGGTGTGAGGTCATGTACGTACACTGGACCTCTACGAAGAACAGAGCCATTTTTATAATGTTTCTGAATAGAGCTTTCCAGTCGTACTTTATCTTAAACTTTGATTTCCAAATTCTTTTGTATATATCTCTTTGTTTATATGTCTGTATTTGATGTACTTTTAACATCACGGAAATAAAATCAAACCAAACCAAAGCAAACGTAATAAAGTAGGCGATATGAAGGTAGATTACATTAACATCAAATGCATCATGTACTTCATACTTCAGAGAGTTCCCAGCTATGGTAAAACTCTTTTTCTTTACGAACTTCAGAAATGCTAATTATCCTAGATTTGGTCCATAACGTTTCGGACAAAGTAGCTTGGATCCGGGGAGCGTTTCATGAAGAGTCTTGTCGGTGATTTTCACTGACTAATTTGCTCTCAGCCAATCAGATGCGAGGATTTTCAGTAGCTTATAACAGTTGTCAGTGAAAATCACTGACCAAACTCCTCATGAAACGCTCCCCTGCTCTCATTCAAAGAATGTCCATACATGCATTCATACACTTGCATGTTACTCATATTCTGCTTTCTGTTAATGTTTTCATCATGTGAAACTTGCATCATTGATATCGCTATTTTTCATCAGCTGCAATGAAAGGATCCAATGTGACATTATCATGATTATGTGCACTGCACTGACAGAAATTAGGACTGAAATAAAAGATCAATCTAAAAGGAAAATCACACTCTTTTAAAGAAATAGTAATATCATATCACAGGAATTGATAGGATGTTTGATAGTTTGAACCAGTGCTCAAGAATGTTGGGATCCGTGGGATAGGTTTCCTTCCCGTGACAGGAAGTATGTTGTACGCGTGGTAACTTCACACCAAAGTGAATATCGATGTTAAGTTTGAGATTCTAAATAACGGGGAAGGCGGTATAGGTGACCTTGCTGTGGACAGTGATGATCTAATCTGAAAGCTCAGAAGATCCAAGTATTCCTATACCGGCAGGTGGGAAGCTGATCAAGGAGATACCATGCGATGAACTGATGAAGTTGAACAAGATCAAAATTTATAACGATGTATTGATCACTGCTTGTTGAAATACTAGTACAACATTAGAATGATTGATAAAGAAGATAATGGTAAATATGATTGACGAAATCGAACGGTTTTCTACATGCTGTTACTCAAGATAACACAATCTTGGTCTCCTGTGTCAATCACCAGGCACGTAGCCACGGGGGGGGGGGGGGGGGGGGGGGGGAGCACGTGCAACCTAAAATTCCGAAGTGTGTGTTGAATTGTTATTGTTATGAAAAAATATCCAGATGACAGTGAATTCATGTCAGAAAGTCCACCATTTTGCATCTTAATCCTCTTAGATACGCAAAAAATTTCTCTTCATGAACTAATATACGTTTGACTGTTTTTGTTACTCGTTTTAAATTATGATTTATGAAAAGTATAAATATAAGAATGTAACTTGAGGTAAGAAGAATAAAAATGCGTTATGGAGGGAGCGAATATTTTCTAGGAAATTACTACCTTTTAGTAGTTCTTGACATAATTTTGTCAGATATTGTTTAATGAAGAGGGAAATTCCCAGGTTTTTTGCTTTTGTTACCAAAAAGTTAGGAAGAATACTACTTCCCTTTTAGTTTCTTTGATCCCACCACTCTTTTGTTTTTGAAGGCCTTTTACAGAGTTCTGTTCCCGCACAACAATGCATGACGGTGATTGATCGTACTATTGATGTTTTCCGATTGACTGCGCACAGTGATCACTGCAATTATTAACTACTAATTACTGCAAAGTGCGAAGGTTTTTTTTTTCTTTCTTATGGCACCCGTCGTTAGTGTCTTGAATAAATATATCAATACACTGCACGGGAATTTCCCTATAGTTCCAGACAATATTTTTCTTGGGGAAGTAACGAGTAAATACTATTGTCTTATATGCCTATAGACCAATTTCACAACGCAAGAGGGCAGCAGACTGTTCGACACAGTTCGACATACTGCGGTGGGCGCTCCAACTTTTATAGTACACAAGTCAATAGCGCGTTATGTACATTCGTTCTATTTTTTTGTCTATTTTGACCAATATATGCAGATTTCTTTTAATATTTGCAATGAGAAATTGTCAGGGAAATTCAGGTCGCAGCTGTGCGGTGCTCGAATGCCACAAGAATTGGAGAAAGTTTAAAAATTGGAAGCTAACTGAGTGCGAAATTCACTCGCTTTTGACTCATTAAGCCTGTTTGTGTGAGAAGCCGTACTCCCTACACAGGTTTCCGTAAGCAATGCGAACGAATCCGTCGCCAGTGGGTAAAAATATCAACAGAAAGGACTTTGGAGTCAAGAAACATTATCATTATGTATTTTGGCGTAAAATTTAATGAGTGAAAACATGACTTTGTAAACAGGGTAAGATTGAGGGCTCCCGTTTACTACGGCTTCTATGCTGCAATCGAACTTATACTGACAAAACTAAGTTGGAAAACTATCGAAAGTACAAAAATACATTATACCTTCATCTGTCAGATATGGCCATTGTCTTGCCTCATGTACCCATATATTCATGCTTTATTTTATTGATCTTGAATAAAGTAAATGAAACAATATTAGGGCATATCTCATATCTTACATTCATTTTGTACACAGAGCCAATCGCGGTCAGCGCGCTTGCCCACCGCGGCAATGGCTTCGCCGATAGAGGGCCAAATACATAAACCGGAGGTGAAATTGGTCTATTGTATTTCAATTATTCCCTCCCTTCGGGCGTCCTATAGGGGAAACAAACGTACAAGACCATGACGGGGAGTGCGATGAAGTGATGTACGTATACGGGGGTCTTAACAAATGGCGGGAAAAATGGAAATGGATGGGGAAAGGCAAAATAAGAAGGTAAAAATGGGAAACAGCTCGGCATTGTATGTATGATTAAATGTTAATATTTTTGATTAACCAGATTTGTACCGATCGGTAAATCTTAATCAGAGGCGGACTGATCATATTTTGGAGTTTGGTGAGATTTTTCTTTCACGAGCGGCAAGATACTTTGGCACGAGGGCTTGTCGATTTGTGGTTTGAGGGCCGGCTGTACTTTCAGTAACAACTACCACTTTTCTATGACAAATTTGATCTCAGCCAAGCAGATGCAAGGATTTCAGTAGCTTAAAACAGTTATTGCAACTTGTTATTGATGGCAAGTTTCATGAAACGGGGCCCTGGTCATAATGTTCGAAGCTATGTTCCAATGTTAATAGCCCGTCGGAGCTGACAATCCATATATCGATGGAAAATTTTGTCCCCCTTTTTAAAGTTTTGGTATAAATGTATAATCATACAATTTCCTTCTGACAAAGTTTGGCGTATGGGGTAAAATCAACTTTTCGGCCAGCGGCACACCGGAGACTGAAAGTTTGACTGGGGAACTTCGAAGTGAAGGGCCCACTCATCTCCTATCCGGTAAGCAAATATTTCCATTCATCATGGTAATGACAGCTATCGTTATCGTCCATGTACATCGTCCCGTCTTTACAGGCGTATAGTTTGGCGGGGAAGGGGGAGGGGGTAAAGATTCTTGCTGAAATACTGTTCAGAATTTAAATGTGGTAACCAGAGGAAGAGGCATAACGAGAGAGAAAAAAGGAGCATGTAACCTTCAAATCGGGACTGTCCCTATCATCTGAAATTTCAAACAGGAAAAATGTAAATATTACGCTTGAATTATTACATTATTTACTCCATACGTGTCACGGAGAAACGCTCCCCAAGCTTGGGTAAACCAATAACGACTTCCCACGCCCTCTCTTTCTCCTTCTCTCTCCCAGCTAATATGGTATAAATTGAGAGGTGAGCATATCACCTAGATAGTTCGCCATCTGCAACAGCCTGAGACGGGTACGGTGTTTAACACTTATTTGGTCAATTCATTTCAGTAAAAATACTTTGTCTTCTAAAACGTTGTTGATAGTGCAACTTTTAAAATGAAAGGTTTCATAGCGATGCTGCTTCTGCTCTCCATTTCATGCCTGTATTTTGCTGGAGGTGTCAGAGCTCTTGCTGTTCCAAAAGAGAATTTGGTAGATGAAGGTAAGAAATCGGAAAAATTGAATTATGACCAAAGATTATAGCTTTAAAAGCTATCTTTCTTTCTACCAATCCCAAACAGAATGAGGGCTCATTTTTTTTTAAATCTTGGATGATGTGTCATGTGTATTACGAAGAGTGACTTTACTGTTTCAACTGTTCTTCTCATTCTAAATAAGGGAGGGAGATTGTTCGTTAAAATTGCGGGTGATGCTCGTTATTCCGAAGGTTCGTTATTCCGAAACACGCAAATTGCGTATACCTAGATGTTCGTTAGTCCGAAAATGAAATAAAGTTCGTTTCTGGAGGTTCGCTAATCCGAAAATGAAATAGTCCGAAGGTTCGATAGTCCGAAAATGAACCTTCGGAATAACGAATCTTATTTCGTTTTCGGATTAACGAACCTTCGGAATAACTGGATAACGAACCGCTTTTCATTTTCGGACTAATGGACCTTCGAGATAACGAACCTTATTTAATTTTCGGACTAGCGAACCTTCGGAATAACGAACTGTAACCAAACTTGCAATAGCATATACATGTAGTTGTATTTTTCGGGGCGTGTTTTAGTATCTCACACGCTGTTTTTGTTCGCTGTAGGGTGCACATAAAAAACTACACAACTATTTTTTCTTCCTAAATGATGTAAATAGGGATAACGTCATTTTTTCATGATTAAAATTTCTTTGATCGTAAAGAGCTAGAATCTTGCATTCTTTTTAACATTTCTGTCATGGATGACTGAGCACCAGTCGGGATCGCCCTTCTTGGGTTATAACAGTATTCAAAACAGGGCCGTACGCAGAATTTTTTCCGCGTAAAATATTTTGAACAAAATAAAAAGCGAGGGAGCAAAGCGACCGAGCTGGTCAAGCGGGCGATTTTGCATTTCTAAAAGGTAAATTGAAGGATTTGGTGCACACTTTTCGTAGATTTTGTGAAAATTTTCAGTAAAAAAAATGCAAGTTTTCAAAATTTCGGGGGTGGGGGATGGAACTGCCCCCTGCCCCCACCCCACTGCTTACGGCCATGGTCTCAAACCATTAGTTAAATGCTGATTCGTGATGTGTGTCATTAATTTTTCCAGTTTAAACATGTTAAGGTCATAAGTGAATCGAAGCTATCAGTATTAGGGACCTGTTTCAATTTATGCACTAATATGAATTAGGCTCTGAACAGCCTGTCCTCCCTCTCATATCACAGGAACGACTTGCCCATTAATTGCACATTACCCCACATTGTCGGCTTAAGGTGTTATATCTCGAATGTCGAAGCAGATAAATTCGATGGTTTATTAATATCATCCGTATCAGACCTTGACCACTAATCGACCGGCCCTGAGCTGTCAGTTGTGAAATCTCCCCAAACTCCCTATGGTCAGTCTGCCCCTGTCTATGACGATCTTCTTCTAATGTCCATTCTCTTTTCAAATGGGGTGGAAGGCTGAACTCTAACGTCAGGGCCATTCTTAAAACTTGTTATCACATCCACTTAAACTCTTAAATTTCAATCACTCATCGATCTCTTAATGCTCCTAGCTCATGAGTTCGAGAAGCTAACCCAAACAGACGATGATCCGACTGCTGAACTTAAAGAGCAAGTCTTCAGGCTCCAGGTATGCATGTATATCTTTCCACTTCTTTTAACAGTCAAATTCCTTTCTTAAAAGTGAGAATGTACAAAATTTAAAGCAATCTGTCGGAAGCTACCCGAAATATTTTAGGGACTGCAACAAGTTGCCGATCTCTTATACCACATACACTTCTACATGGCGGAGGAGCTTTACCTTTATTGATGAAAATGATAAAAACTGAAGTGATTATAATCTTAAACTACGAAGAGGAATGAAGTATTTCAAGGACCTCTTCAAGATTGCCATTTGGGCAATTCCACGGTAAGGGTGTAATTCCGTTAACAACATTTTTAGACTTTCTGTGCCTCTTTTGTACTCTGCCTCCCTTCTCACCATTATGATTTAATACTCTGTAAATATGCCCATTCTTTCATGTGAGCTCTTTCTTTCCAACAATTTTATTCTTACATTCATGATATTATGGTATTACACCTCGGTAACGGAATTACCAGAAAAAAGCGCCAATTTTAAATTTCAAACATGTCTTTTAAAATCAAACACGCATTATTCCAACACAGACTAAGATTGCGGAATTCTTTATTGTTTCAGCTTTTTTCTAATTCAAAGATTTGGCTATTCAGGACTATCAAAATGGTTGTTTTACTATAAATGTGCAGTAAGGTGACTGTTTTTCCGACACAGAATTGCCTACTAATCAAATGTAAGGTTGGAGAGATCGAAGGAACATCCCGACACATCCTCCTCAAGTGGTGGATTTATTTTGTAGCGTTTTTTTCTCCCTATGCGATCATTTTCAATTTTCATCATTTTCAAAAAAATATTCCTACTTTTCCTTCTCTTACTTTTCTCGTACTCTTTATATGTATAAAAATTATGTAGAGAAGGAACTTATGTGATCCCAATGGGATCATTTTCAATTTTCATCATTTTCAAAAAATATTCCTACTTTTCCTTCTCTTACTTTTCTCGTTCTCTATAACAATTATGTAGAGAAGGAGCTTATGTGTACCTCCCATAATGTGCGGTATGGTAAAAAGACTGTTGATTTCATTATGGGGGGGGGGGGGGGTAGTGCGCACGCGACGGGTGCGACTCACATACTGAACGCGCGAAGTGCGCTCCCTAGGGGGGGGGGGCCTTCCCCCTCCCGCGCAAACGTTTCTTTCTCATTTAGTGATAGCTATGATGTTAACTGGGTCAAACATACGAAATGGGCCCTCCGGTCACTCTTTGGAAACACTTACCGGGCACAATGCACAGGAAATTTGTCTGCCATGGCCCATTCGGTAGTCGGTAAGATCGACCTGACCATTTCAAATTAGTTTTAAGTTGTATAGGATGTTTAACCTGGGTCAAAATACGAAAAGGGCCCTAAGACCACTTTGGGGAGGGGCGTCTGCCGGGCAAAAAGCAGCAGAAAATTCGTCTGTCATGGCCATTCCATAATCTGTGTAATGAGCCGCAAAATCTAGCGTGGGTTTCGTGCGGTACCTCGTTCGTTTTCCCTATAGCCTATGTGTAATAATGGGTCCTTTAGGGGCGTCTGCCGGGCACAAAGCAGCAGAAAATTTGTCTGTCATGGGCCATTTCGTGTTCTGGGGCACTCAAACATTCATTTGAAATTGGTTTCAAGTGGTACCTCGTTCACATGACCGACACCCCCTTTTTAGGGGCCCTTTCGGGGCGTCTGCCGGGCACTTAGCAGCAGAAAATTGTTTGTCATGTGCCATTCCGTATTCAGTATAACGAGCCGCAAAATCTGCCGTGGGTTTCATGTGGTACCTCTTTCATATGATCAGACCCCCTTTTTGGCCCCCTTTTAAAAGGGCCCCAGGGGCTACATGCAGCAGAGGTGCAACGGCAGACGCACAGCCTGGTATATGTGGGGTTCCTCCCCAGGTGTTCCAATACTTAGATGTTGGTACCTCGTTCACATAATCGAAAGTCACCTAGCTGCCGGTCTAATTGTTCCTTATCTGCACCCGCTCTTATCCTTCGTTCTCTTACCTTTTCCTTTTCTCGCTCACGTTTTTTCTTCTTTCTTTTTCTTTCTTTTTCTTTTTTTTCCCTGCAGTTTTTTTTTTTTTTTTTTGGGGGGGGGCACCACCCCAACCGATCTTGGCTACGCGGGTGATACCAAGTAACAAATTCCAATTTACATTTCTTCTTGATATTCGTATAGATGAAGTATTTTACTCTTATCGTACCACATTTGATAGGCAAGAACCAAGTGTGTGAGCAGTTGGAAGGGAAGGGGAGGGGGTACTTGTCTTCAGAGGTCTCGATACATTTTAGGATGGGGGGGGGGGCGGCGCATGACGACTAAGCGGAGATGAACCCGCGACGATATATAACATTTACATATATTATTTGCAGGGATGCGAAACCTATTTAAATTTAGGTAAACTTCGCATCTTGCTAGATTATGAACCACCCTATTTTCAAATCTTAACGAACGAGTGAAACAAGCGAGCCAAATATTACAAATTTCTTATTATGAGAAAAGTCTTATTCATCAAAATTATATCTAAAGCATAATTATTGCTAACCTCACTGCCAAATATGACTCTATTTTGGCACATCTATTTTGACTCTATGTGAGAGCGTACATCTGAATTATTTATTCGTTCAGCTCACTTGCCGAATTCGTTTGCTTTCCAAAACCCTAAATATTGAACGGACGAGCGCAGCAAGAGAGGAAATATACTCTTTTTCATGTTAGAAGTGTTATTTCGTCATCAAAACCGACTATAGGCCTATAACATATCTAAATGATATATTAGATCACCTGTGTGTCGAATATGACTCTATTTAGGTACCTCGCCGTCAAAAACCATTCTGTTTCTGCGAGCGAGCAAAGTCAGCGACCGACAAAAATATATCGATTCGTCACCAAAATTTTTGTAAATTTGTCAATCACCTCGCTGTCCAAATATGATATTTTAGTATCTCGCTGCTGGAAGAGGCTGTTTGCTGCCCGAAACCATCTTGTTTCTAGCTTTTACGAGCGAGAGAAGCGAGAGAGCGAGCGAACAAAAAGGGAATTTTGTTATCTAGACCGTTATTAAAAGTGTATATGTATTTAGGTCAACTTGAAGCTCAATTTCTTGGAGTGATACTCAGGCATGGTTATATTACTAACATTCTATGAGTAGAAGAATAGTATAACACAAGACTGATTGATTGATTGATTGACTTATTTATTGATTTATTTCCACATGTTTGGTACACACACAACAAAACAAACAATATAACAAAGTATACGAACTGGTAACAATTTTACAAAAGAAAATAAGAATAAGAGTTTGTTACATCATTTACAGTTGAGCAGATGACATGAACATTACTGATAGCAAAAAAAAAAAAAGGTATATAATTTGTGAAAACGAGGGGCTTATTAAAAAGCGAGGCTTGAAAACATAAGTAGGTGGAGTGATTGTATATAATCATTAATAAAGTAAGACACTGTCATGGGTTTTAAATTTGTAGGTTGAACATTAAAGATGAAGTAGAAAATGATTAGATCCAGAAGATAAAAAAGGGATGATTGATGTGTCACAACATCAAAGGAGAAAGAAGAGGCAACAAGAAGAGAGAATTATGGATTCGAGAGTCACACTATCATGGATTATCGTATTGGTGAAATTTCGGTACTTTTATGGTTTAAAAAGTTATGAAATAAAAATGTCTATATACTATGTTATGTTTTGTACTCATTTAGCATACTATACGGTAGTGTTAGGTGTTTTTTTGAAGGTGTGAGCGTTTATTGTTAGGGTTTGATAAATACTATACCAGTAATTAAGTTCTGTAATGTTTTTTTTCTTTCGCTAATGCTGTTCTGACGCAAACCGAGTTCCTTTCTTAAGAACAGTAATTATCATTGGAATTGGTTAAGATACTTAAATGGGAACGAGCGAAGCAAGTGAGCGCTTATAGGTTTCCCATTTTCTTCTTTTTCCTTCTTCAAAATGATATCTTTGCCCCCCCCCCAAAAAAAAAAAAAAAAATGGGGGGGGGGGGGGGAACTGCCACTCTTTCCCCTAGGATCGACCCCTTTGTTGGTCTCACCTCAATAATCTCGTGAGTTGAACTGTTCTCCCTTTCTGCAGCTTTCTTTCCTTCATTTACATTGATGTTATTTTTGTCATCGGAAAGGGGGTGACGTTCATTGCTGGGTATGGCTTTCGTTTTCTTGTTTTTATAAGATTAACTTTCGTTTTCTCTTCTCTCTTAGCAAGCTGTTGCTGAAATCAGATCCTTCTTAGCACTTGAGCTTGCCGCTAGGAATCCATCCCAGGTGAAGAATCTTGCACCTTTTACGAACGAGAACGACGTGGAAGATCCCGACAAGACGAGACTACGAAGAGACACAGACTCGTCATCCTCTAATTCATCGTCCAGTGGTCAACAATCTAATCTGGCCTCAAGTATGGCAGGGCAGTACGCCTGGCCTTCGATTTACGGTAAGAAGAAGTAATAGTTTTTTTTTCATCCTCCTAACAGGGCATATAGTATTGATAATACTCATTGATAATTACATGAAATTATCAATCACAGAATAGTACATTCAAAAATATCCACTCTTATCAAACTCTGATATTGAAAAGTAAGCGTGTGTTTGCATATATCAATCAGTTATTTACTTCTCTGGGTCCTAGTTTTAGTGATTTTTTTCTAAAGTTAATTTCATTGAGGAAGCAGGGGGCGGGGTGACTATTGTCCCTTCGTGACTGGATTCGGAATCGGAGGGGGGGGGGGGGCGGGGGAATAGGGAATTGTTTTATTATTTTGTATTATGCCGCATTTTGTTTCAGCTTTTGCGGTCTTGATTCCATGTGTTGTCACTCTGTATTGACTTCGTGTACGCATGATCCACCGGCGTAAATCCCCTTTGAGGAGTGGGGGGGGGGGGGGAATGATCGACTTTTTTACCGATTTTTTTTTTTCTGTCGAACTCACACTTATGTATAAACACACGCCCTCACCCACCTGCACAGACCCCCCTTACACACATTTTATTTTTTAATCTTGCAAGAGAGCGAAGCGAGCGACCCAAAATTACCGTTTTTCTGGTTTTCAATCACATTTTCAAATAGAAATTCTGAAAATGATGAGCGCGGGAAGCGAGCGAGCCAGAAATAACCACTTTTCTGGTTTTCAATCGCATTTTCAAATAAAAATTCTAAAATATGATCGTTGCTAATGACTGATTATTAAAAATTCTTTTAACTGACTAATTCAAATATCATTTCTTCCTTAAAAAGTGTGTGTGTGTGGGGGGGGGGATATTTGTACACGCCATCCCCCTCTCAAAAAAGTGTGTGTGTGTGGGGGGGGGGATATATCCCTCCATCCCCCGGGATTTACGCAATGGCATGGTCGTTCGAAATTTCGCGTAAACAGGGGTCTTTTTTTATAGCATGTTCGCGAACATGAAGTGTTAGCGATTTCGAAAAAAGTTTTTTTTTTTCATGAGCTTGTACTCGTAATTGAAGAAAGGGGGTGTTTTTGAGCTTGTATACCTCTACTCGAAATAAAAAAAGGGTGGGTTTTTTTTCTGGTCCTCGTTTGTAAAAAGTGTACTACCTGGCCGGAATGCGAAAAATTTGGTGTTTTTTCGAGGCCAATTTGTACCTGTTTTGTGTGCCAAATAGGGGTAAAATGGCTGAAAATGTACTTGAAACACCGCGAAATAGGGCTTAAATTCTGGGTTGCCGAACCATCATGGTTACACCTTTGAATATAGAGTGACAACACCGGGTCTTGAGTCTTCGGAGTATGATTCAACACCTGTGAAATTTTGTAGGCCTAGTGCAATTGATGTACTGTGTTTTGATAATAATATAAATTTTTATAAGTTTTTGTGTTTGTGTGGTTTTTGCTATCATGAATGTGATTTTCATAAATTGTTTTTGTCACACAACCTTACAACACTGGATGCACCTGGTTGGGAGATAGGAGAGGGCGGTCTGCGGACTACAGTTTTTTGGTTAACTTTGCCTAAATCCTGCCGGCACAGCCAGGTGCATCCAGCGTTCGTCCGTCAAATGATTTTTAAGTGCGAGAACAAGCAATTTTCACATAGGCAATGACATCTATGACATTTGACCTTGTGACCCCAAATCAAATAAGATCATTGTCTCTCCCATGTGAACATGACTCACGTTTGAAGTTGATCCATCAAATGGTTATCGCAGAAACGAACTATTTTCATGCCTATGACCTCTATGACCTTTGACCTTTGACCTCGTGACCCCCAAATCTAATCAGATCATCGTTCCTCCATTAAGCATACATGAGCCAAGTTTGAAGCTGATCCGTCAAATGGTTCTTAAGTTATCGCGAGAACGAGCCATTTTCATGTATATGACTTCTACGACCTTTGACCTCGTGACCCCATAATCTAATCAGGTCATTGTCCCTCCCATATGCATACATGAGCCAAGATTGTTGATCCGTCAAATGGTTCTTAAGTTATTGCGAGAACGAGCCATTTTCATACTACATCATGACCTCTGTGACTTTTGACCTTTGACCTCGGAGGAATAAAAATGATAACGTCTGGACGCTAACCTTTTGTGTCACTATCCGAATATGAATCACTTTCGAACCGGGTCCGTCGCAATAGACCATTTCATCACATCTATCTTGTCACCACAACTCTTTGGTTTTATTGCTCTGTAGGTCAATGTGTGACGTGTTTGACGTGTCCACCGGGACCGCAAGGAATCGCCGGAAAGGACGGTAGAGATGGACGAGACGGTAGAGATGGACGAGATGCACCCACAAGATCTCAAGGTAACCCTTCTGGCATGACTATGACCATACCAGTCAGACACTATAAAGGTTTAAAGTTATTTTGAAACACAACCCAGAGCCCTTTATAACAGAGTTTGGCCGATCCTAAATTACAGGTTTTTAACCTTCGAGGAAAGCCCCGCGGAATATTGTATATACGCATTTTATGTTATTGTAATATTATAATGTATTTTAATTTTATTTTGCGAAAATAAATGAATTGAATTGAATTGAATTGAATTGAACTCGGTTTCAGTGGGTTGCAACATGGCGGAATTTCTTTTGTATTGTGCTTGCCGAACAAAGCAATATGCGCCATGGTGTGCCCTACTGGAGCCGTAGTGCACAACATGTATCATGTGTATTAAAGGGCTCTGACACAACCTTCTGAACAGCACCAGCTTTAGGAACTGAAACTGAAATTTGCAACAATAATTTTAATATAAATTTAAGAGATTTCTTGATGAAGGAACAGGCCTGGTGTCATGACAATGTCCCTGCAAAGCGACATGGAACTTCGTGGAAAAGTTTTATAGTTATAAACATCTTACCATGAATAATCACGTGAAATGTATAAGGAAGGGCCCATAGCATGTGTCTCTTTGGAACAGTTCGGTAAATCTTGTGCGTATAATCAAAGATATTAAAGAGAAGCCTGTCACATCGGCGTTCTAAGTTGCTTAAATGCCAATACTCAAAATAATTCCCCCAACTTTTAGATCCGGAAACCTCCTACGATAAGCCAAGCCCGACAGCGGTACCGAGCGACAGTGCTACTGTCAGCAACGCGTCTCAGCCAGGTGTAGTCTACATACGATGGGGTAACAGTGAATGTCCAGAGAAAGCTGAACTAATCTACAAAGGTTAGTAAAATATAGACATTGCGAATCCCTTTTACCCTTTTATAAAAATTCGCAAACCTTGTGCCGAAATTATCGTTCCAATTTCATCATTGTTGAAAAAAAAAGGTCAGAGGGCATAATGACGCATTGTAGGACTACATCGTTGCTTTTTATAACCATAGATGAGCTGATACAATTGAAGTAATTACCTGATTACAGAAGTCCAACAATAAGTAAATTCAGACTTTTAATGTAAGTTGTGCCATTTTATGTAAGTTGTTGCCCACTCAGGTAGCCACGTATCTATAAGAGAAACTAACTGGGAATGGTGTGTGATTTCATATTATTATCAAGACAGCCTGAGCTGTTGTCCATGTAATGATTTTAAAATGAATAATCTATGCACTCTTCCTCTAAGACATCATGATATCCCGATGGCGTTGTTACGTGATATTATTATTCAGGTACTGTTGGAGGTGCGCATTATTCGCAGACTGGAAGTGGAGCCAATTATCTGTGCATGCCGGATGAACCTATCTATGACGAAATAGAAACAGGAAATCAGGAACCGCGAGCCCGACTCTACTCTTCCGAATACCAAACAACTTCTAATATTGGGGACCGCCTGTGGGCAAAGAGTGAACACACCCCGACCTGTGCAGTCTGTAGAGCGCCCTCTGGCTACACGACCAAACTCATGATTCCTGCACGCAACGTCTGCCCGTCAAGTGAGTGGCGTTTAGAGTACGCTGGTTATCTCATGGCTGAGCGATACACTACTAAGAGAACCGAGTTTCTGTGTGTAGACCGAGCAATGGATGTAGAGCCTGGTACACAAGGAAATGAACAGGGTGCCCTGCTCTACATGGTTGAAGGAAGATGTCTGGCCGGTGGGGGTCTGCCTTGCGGACCATACGTCGAAGGTAATGAACTTACTTGCGCCGTCTGTACCTTTTAAAATCATACGCTTCCCTTCGTTTCACTTCGTTAATTTTCTATAACTGAATTACGTCGGGCTTGGAACTTTGTCAAATACGTACATTAATAGTCAGAATTAGGAAATTTCAGGAAAGTAACAGACCAGTAAACATTTTCGGCAGGAACATAGATTTATTTTTTTCTCTGTTTTCATCTCACAAATAGGGAAAATTAAAATAGTTGATACAATCTCGAAAACTGCAACAAACTGCCATTTAATGCAAATTTTAATAATGCTCTTAAAGCGTAGGATGGGGAAAAGCTAGGAATAGAATGGATTAAAGGAAAAGAGAGACGACTATTGATGGAGTAACAGTAGTTAAAAAACAAATAAAATGGTCATTATGATAGAGATAAAAATAATATCAATTCCCATGTTAGGAGGAGCGTCGCAGTAGGGTGTGCCACCCCTTTTTATTTTCAATATTTCTATCCTTAGTATCCTTTTTCTTTGGAGAGTTTCTGCATGAATAATTTTTACGGCATTATTGTTGAAACCTAGATGAGAACAAATTTCCCTTTTCCCAAATCCCCCCCCCCTGCCACTTGCCCAAGCGAGGGTGTTGGTTGATGTTTTTTACTTCCAATGTTGTAACCGCCCCCAAATGAAATTAAAAACAACAAATCAAGTATCTCTTTGCATATACAAGTTATATACAGCAGGAACAGACAGTGAACAAAATTAACTGACGCAAGGAGTTTTACCCAGTTTTACCTTGCTTGTCGATTTCAAACTATGTCGAATCGCAATACCAACCTATACAAAGATAGAGCTATGTACATGTAGTCCAAAATCTGGACGATCTTTTAATATTGATAGTATACACAAATTTGCATGACAGCGACCCCCCCCCCCCCCCCCAAAAAAAAAAAAAAAAAAAAATGTCCCGCGATGCCCCTGCAGATAGTTATTTCAGACATATTCGGGGAGGGGATGGAAAAATCAGCAGTCCCGTGTTTTTAGGACCAAAGGACAAATAATTATTAGTCAAAGGACAAAATATACAAACACGATAACAGTATATTGGTATGATTGGAAAAGAAGAAAGGAAAATAGATGATGACAACAGTAAGAATTCTTACCTTCTGTCTAAATTACAGATAATGTTAAAATCTCATCATAATTGTGATTATGTACTGTGAGCTTTCCTACTTTTAAAACATTCTGTATTGACGAATATCATTGTAGCAGATAAATTGAGAGAACTGGGGGGTGTTTCATAAAGCTGTTCGCAAAGTTGCGAATGACTTTACGAATGACTGACTGTGGCAAGCCGAATGGAATTCTAAGTCATCATAAATCACGTCAGCTAAAGGTGAAATATGCAGACGTAGATTAACATTATTACTGTTCACAAACATTTTCATAGCGGAGTATAATTTTTGTCACAATGTAATTGAAATAATGGGAATGCAAGTTACACTTTGTTAAAACGTCAGGAAAAACTTTGGGCATCCCATCTGGCACTTCATATTCAAGTCATTCGTAAAGTCATGCGTAACTTTACGAACAGCTTTATGAAAAAACCCCCTGCAATAGGAATTCCGACATTTCCCTAAGTTCGTAACTTGACTAAAGTAATTTTTGTCATAAATGTTACACTCGCACGTGCGAATTGCGAAAATCACTGTAAAGTTTTTCTAGCGACATGTTTAATAAGCCAGTTCGTAGATACAATCTGAGCATGAGCAGATGATATCATCTGTGACAAAAACTAAAACCAACTGACGTGATTCGAATCCCTGTTACGGCTCTATTTACCAATTCTCCGCTTCCTAACTGCCACTCCCGACCGAGGTTCAGTAGATTGGTATTCAGTATTCAGCGGGGTGGGGGGGGGGGGGTGGGGGGGGGGGGGGTTGGGGATTATGATATGCCAGAGCCCCTAAAGGGGGTATCTTACCGGGGTTGAGACCAGTTCGCGACGAGTTCGCGACTCGAGTTTTTGCTGGTTGCGGAAACGTCTCCGTGACGTCTCCTGGAATTTCCCGTGTCTCCGCAGAGTCGCAAGAAATTTAAACATGTTCAATTTTTTGGAGACCTTTTCTAGTCTCCAGCAGGTCTCGGAGACGTCTCCGCGACGTCTCCATCAATTGTGTAGATTATTTGTATCCGCGACGTTGCGGAGACGTCACGGGGAATTCGCAGCGACTGAGGAGACGTCTCAGAGACTTCGCCGCGACTGAGAAGAGATCTCAGGGACGTCTCGGGGACGTCCCTGCGACTTCCAAGCAAGTTTGTTGTCACCTGGCCGGGAGACGTCTCCGGGGACTCTCCTTGAAGTCGCGCCTTGGTGAGAGCGCAAACCACTTTTTGTCACGGAGACGTCTCGGAGACGTCTCGGAGACGTCTCCATTTTTATTAACAGAGACGTCGCCGTGAATTGAATTGAATTGAATTGAAACGGATTTATTTAATATCAAACATCGCAGCCAGTGGCTGAATTGCATTTGGTTTACAAATGTGATTAAAAATAAGATCACAGAGAAAAGACAGTGCATAATATGAAAGAAACACACTACGAAACATAAATAATTGACATACATAAAATGAAAATTACCATAGGAATATCATTTCTTTACATGCAGATCGGGTAAAAAAAAAACAAACAAAAAACAAACAAAAAACAAGGTAATAGTAGGAGTATGTGAAGACGAACAAAAGGGGGAAAAACCCGGTTTAATAGTCGGGATGTATCTGACAGTATCCTATTGTTATCATCATTATCATTATTATAATTGTCATTATTATTATCATTATTGTTATTATAATTATCATTATTATCATTATTATTATTTTTATTATTATTATCATTACTATCATTGCTATTATTATTATCATCATTATTATCATCATCATCATTATCATTAATATTATTATAAACATCATCATTGTAATCAGTATCAACATCATTTCATTATAATTATCATAATTATTGGTATTATCATTGTCATCATTCATTATGATATGTCAACATTAAAACTGGCGTATACCATGAAGAAATGTATTTATATATACATAACTTTGGCATGTTGAAGAAAGCAGATGACATAGTATAAGGGGAGAAAAATGGGAGAAAAAAGGAGTAAGACTACAGATATATAGATAAAATGACGTCTCCGTTGGTGAGATACTGCCTTAAGCCTGCCAATTAAAATTATTATGGACATGGTTTGATAAAGCCGATGTGGTAATTTGCATATTATTAGTATAGAATGTCAGAGGTGACATGATAAGACTTATTCATGTGAAAAGGCATAATCAGTCATTTCGGTTTTTTTTTTTTTTAGATGAAATGATATGTGTACGTGATTATAAGTAACATAATCATTTGCCACATCCATGTTGCAGAAAGTTGATTTCATTGGTATGCATAAAGGTTATCTTAAGTAATAAAGCATTTTCTATGTACAGTTATTAGTACTGATATACTACACTTACCATGCTAACTATATGTATGATTTTGTATAATGAATCTTACTCTCCCTTTTCTCTCTCTCTCTCTCTCTCTCTCACACACACTTAATTCTCACATTTTTGTACTTTGTGTACTTTCTTTGTACTTTCTTCCGTAATTCTTGTTCAGAGAAGCTTACTCTTAATAAATGTTTGTTTAAGGTGTGAATTAATCTGTGTGAAATAGTCCTTTGTTTGCAAGGTTACCAAAGTCTTCGATGGTAGTAGTAATTACGGTCTTTCCATCGGGTTGAGGCAACCAATCACGTGAAGACCATGTAACGTAGGTATCATTTTTTTTTTCAAAATGAAAGTCTATTCCAGTGTGATTAAGTTTTGATGTGTCGATATGAGGTAGGTCTCCTGTCACGAGAATCATAAAAACTCCTTTCGGAAAATCAACTTAAGGCAACTTCAGTAACCCAATCTCTTCTTTAGAAATATGAGGACTTTACAATGGCTTATTATTTGATCCGAACATGATTAGAAGGGCAGTACAATAGGATTTGGAAATTGCACTTGAGTTGATTTTTCGAAAGTAGTTTTTTATCGTATTTAATTGAGCCTTTATTATGGATTTGTTGCAAAACAAATTTTTAAAACCGAATTTATGGGCGTCCACATTATGGACGTTTAAGTCTGAAATTACATTATACCATGATCGGTACGGGATACCATTTTTGGTGAAGTCATGCCTATAGACCGGTTATTTAAAAAAAAAAAAAATCTGTTATGTCACAAAAGTTGCCCCAGCCCCAATGGACTTGCCCAATATTGCAATAAACAATGATAAAGACCCCGAACCGGGTTCGGCTCGATCCCCTGCCTTGTGACATGGGGTATCCAACAGGAAGAAGAAGAAGGAGAAGAAGAAGAAGAAGAAGAAGAAGAAGAAAAAGAAGAAGAAGAAGAAGAAGAAGAAGAAGAAGAAGAAGAAGAAGAAGAAGAAGGAGGAGAAGAAGAAGAAGAAGAAGAAGAAGAAGAAGAAGAAGAAGAAGAAGAAACCCTTTATAAAATGCAGTGCATGAAAACAGTACTCTGAAATTGAAAAAAGGGGGAGGATAAAGTCATAGAACCGAATTTACAACATCACTTTTTGCCTTTGCATAATGCATAGTTTCATCAGTTGACATGGTTGAGGAAGATACAGATAGTGCGTTTGTGTAGATGAGGGGGGGGGGGGGGAGTTGGTTTATCATGCATTCATGATAGATGATCACCAAGACAGCCATTTCCTTGATTATCATTTTATTTTATTGACTAGGTTTGGGTCATAGTAGTTCTTTTTATAAGTTGATTCAAAACGGAGGGGGGGGGGGGGGGCGTAAAGGGATCTCAAATGAAAACGTTATTTTTAACACAAATTTAGGTTTCATTACATGCACTCAAGGACTGTTTGGGGTTTTCAAGACTATAAGCTAATAAAAAAAAGAAATACATGAATAATAAATAAATAGACCCCCCCCCCAAAAAAAAAAAAAAAAAAAAGAAAGAAAGAAAAGCAGAAGAAAAATAAAGAATGCGCAAAGTGGGAAGAAAAGAAAACCAGAAGAAAGAAAATGATATAAGAATAAATGATAGAAGTAAATCAACAAAATTATTCTGTTGAATCCGCTGCCACTTTCTGTCTTAAAACTTCTTCTTCCATCAAGTGTTTATAGTTCAAGCAATACTATGTATATTGTCGCATAACCTACTATATTTTATCCTTTCTCTTGTCTTTTTTATGTCCAACTGAACGAAAGTTCACGACTAATAACATGCAGATCGTCTATTTCTCCCTTTGCATCTTTCCTCCTCGTATTCTTTATACTCCCTCCAGTTTCTCTCCTTGCTTTCTTTCTTTCTTTCTTTCTCTCTCTCTCTCTCTTTCGATCTCTATCTCTTCTCTCCATTCGTTCTGTTATTTGAATGTTTATATGTATGCCTTATGTGAGCAAACCAAATATCCATGTTTTAGTACATTGGACAAATAAATACTTATACTTATTATCTCACTCTCGGGCTCTGTCCCCTTTCCTCACACTCTCTCTTTATTCCCTCTCTATTTTTCCTCTCTCCTTATTTTTTTTCTCTCTCTCTTCTCTTTAACTTTGTTTTCTCTATTTGCATGGGACACATCCACAAACACGTGTACATCCTACGATCATCCCAAGCCCCTATCACTATGAACATGACAGACAAAGAAAGCGGACAAAATAAACAACCCCTCATTCTACCCTTCACAATGGTTCTGGTAGTCAAAAGAACATCCCTTCACTGCTATTGTCTAAAATATGTGGAACAGGTGTCATATGCATATTCACCTGGAACTACATGACTAAACATAATAGCTGTGAAGGGATGTTCTTTTGACTACCAGAACCATTGTGAAGGGTAGAATGAGAATGAGAGGATGTTTATTTTGTCCGCTTTCTTTGTCCGCCATGTTCATAGTTCTTTGGTGTATAGTCAGTCAAACACACGGATAAGAAAATAGCCCGAAGTTGTCAATGACAACTTGTTTGTAAAATAAAAGGAATTATTTTAGAAATCATACTTTTAATATATCCATGTATAGAGAATGCCACTAGAAAACTTGAATAGAGTTTTGAATTCATTGATTTGCAGATAGGTATAACAGTCTGAAATAGAGATGGGATATCCTACAGGTATATATGCACTTTAAAAAAGCAGGATGATAATAACAACAGCAGTAGTAATATAATAATAATAATAATGATAATAATAATTCTCAGTTCTTTTATAGTGCATAATACACTGCAGAATAGCATGTCCCTATGCGCTTAAAATGAAAAGCAGAAGAAACTACGGTACAAGTATAAAAAAAAGAAAGAATATCCACTTAGAAGCTAGAAAGTACATGTAAAGCGTTGGAAACTGAGTTCATGTGTACACATCTTAAAAATGCTTTTTAAGAAAAGCCTTAAACTTATCTTAATCTAATGATAATAATAATAATAATAATGATAATAATCATAAGTTCTTGTCACGCGCTGTAATAGCATAAGCTGACCAAAGCGCTTATACGGTATTATAATTCAAATATACAATTCTGCACATTATTGTGCACATTTTGCACTTCCAGGGAAGCACTACAGCCAGCCGCCCATTTTACGGGCGCGCGCACGCCATTTAAAAATGCAGTCACACTGACCACGCTGACCTGCACATCCTAGGGGGTGTTTCATAATGCTGTTCGTAAGTTCGTAGGCTCTCAATCATTTACATGCAGCACAAGAACATATCACCAGTCCTGCGTAAAGTCGTGTGTAACTTACGAACAGCTTTATGAAACACCCCCCTGGTATGTATACTCAATTAGCACCTGGGTGAGAGCGGCAGACGTGGATTCATGTCTTGCCAAAAGACGTTAGCTCCAGGCTGGGATTCGAATCCTCAACCCTTCAACATGGTGCTGATCAGAACCTTTTCTTGTCCCACATTTGGAGCATTTAAAGTTTCTTCGAAGAACCATTAGTAGCCTATAAATGCTCTCTAAATGGTTCTAAATTGGTCTTTTCAACCATTATTGGTTGTACAAGGAACCTTTTTGGGTTCTTGAAAATGTAAAGAACCTTTTATAAGAAACCACTTTTCCATGTTTTCTGGAGGTTCTGAATACGGGAGAAAAAAGTTCTAACTGGCCCATTTTATCAGGAGTGTCAGATTTAGAGTCAAGTGATATAACTTGTACCACCACGAACAGGGGGAAGTTTATGTGCAGTGCTTATACTTTTTAACAAAAATGCATAAGTTTTGAACATAAACCAAAAAAATTGTGAACATAATGTGAAAACCTGTACCTGCACCAAACGGGAGTGTTAGAAAAGAAGCATGTCGATAATCATTTCTGATTTTACAGATTCAGAATTTTCAAGAGTTACATTATCATGAATTATCATGATCAAGATTGTTAGGAAGTTAAACAAGTATTTCACCTTCTAAATGAACATGAATCTGGTCTGAATTTGCTTGAAGATTTACATGAATTCGTATCCGACATTCCTTCCAAACACCAGTATGAAAAAATTATAAAACTCGCATTATTTTTTGATACAACAAAAGTTTGCCAACTATCAACTGTTTCAATGGACAGGCATATTACTTCATGATTATGTGAATATTATAAACATCAATATGATGATTATGTGAATATAAAAAAGATGATGATTATGTGAATAATATAAACATTTCTAATGGCGCATTTCAGGGAAGTGTCATTATATGTTGATATACAAGCAGTAATCATAATAGAGCTACATTAATTTCCTGATAGAAAATATAAAGAGTTTTATAATGTTCTAGTATTTACTTGTCTTTCATATACATTTTTTATTTTCAGTATTTTTGAGTTGTTATTAATTCTGTAAAAATATCCACTAGAAATTGTCAAGACCTTGCCCCATTAACGTTTATGATAAAGATTCTGGAACTAGGTAACTCTTCAGTTGGTTTTAAAAGATTATCTTGGAAATATAAATTCCCCTGTTTATGCACAAAGGGTATTGTAAATTTACATCTGGGAAATACGATATTAGTAACAAAACAATAAAGATATGAGACCTTACGAAGTAAATTAATTATCAGTAAATCAATGAAAATTATTACTGTATTCCTGACGTGACTTGATCGCTTTAGTGGTTCCGGTTTGACAGCTCAAAATTAACTACTGCTAGCCATGCTAGCGGAGTAGCGGTGCTCCGATATAATTACGCTCCGGGCTCTGGGCTTTATTTCGACAAACCTAAGGTTATGGTTAGGATTGCAATATGATTTCAGGTTGGGTTTATAGGGTAAGGGTTAGGGTAATACTGAAGTACAGAGTACTGGCTACAGTTCAGACCCATTTGTTTTTTTACAAAAAATTGACGCGAAGCCTTGTCGCTATACAGCCTGTGTCGTATATACGCCCGCTATTAGCTGCTGCTTTCTTTGAATACCGTTACATTCAACATAACAATTGCATTAGCTCTATTTCCAAAAATAGTAGTTAGAACTCCCTGCACATTGGCTAAAAAAGTACTAAGTTCATATCATGACAGGCTATCTCTCCTGGTTAAAGCATTCATAAGGAACAAAATATTAGAAATAAAGTGTGCAGTAGACATGTAGCCACATTTCTTAGTAGAATAGGTATAGCCTGTCAGGGGTGGAGAATGCGATTTCTCCCAATCGGAACTCATTAAGGCAGTACCAGTGCCTCTCAGGCTTCTCAATCTTGTAATTAGGGATTAGATTTCTGACGTGTTTTAGCTCATTTGTATACTCGTCGATACTGACTAACCCTTTCTTGATAGAGGCGACCAAGATTTTGTTATCTTGAGTTACAGTGGCATGTAGGTAATTACCACTTGGGTCGGTTAATTCGTATTTCACCACGCCTTGGTTATCGATAACATTTATAGAACAATATTTACATTTTATAACCAGTAATTTTGGACAGAGACTAACAATTTGCATAGGTTCATATCTATCGCACGGTATCTCCCTAATCGCCTTCCCACCTTCTTGTGAGAATACCTGGATCTTCTTAGCTTTCCTGTAGCTGACATAGATCTGGTCATCGCTGTCTACAGCAAGGCCACCGGTCCCACCTCCCTCGTTATTCAGTGTCTCAAACCTAATTTCATCGAATTTCTTACATTCTAGTGTGTACAGTGTGATACTGTTACTGCGATCACGTACAACATACCAACCATTAGACAGGAACGCCACGTTACGGATGCAGACATGCTTGAGGACTGTCTGCTGTAGCTGACCATCAGCAGAGAAGATCTCGATTCCTCCTGGATTGCATCCTACTGCCATCCTGCCATCTGGTGTAGGTGCCATGGTATTCATGCTATTCTTAGTTGGCAAAGCGACGTTATTCCCTATTGAATTCACGACCTTACCCAGATTAAGCTCATCTCGTATGCGATTTCTCTCAAAGACGACGCATTTTCCTTTCTTGCTCGATTGCCTCGGCTGCTTGTAATCAGGATCTTCTTGATACAAAGCCTCTTGTAATTCTTGACATAGCGTGTCATGTGCAGCCAATGCATCCATCTCTAATGGTATCTTTGTTCCGCTGGTCACCAGGTCGGCTATGGCTGTCAAGTGAGCAATTTGATGCCGTGCCGAATTCTTCATTTCATCAAGTTCTTTCTCTACTCCTTCAGTCCTACTCGTGGCTTCAGCAATGAGGTGTGTTTTCCTCTCTGTTAACTGATGAACTGATTCTTCATATGCTTTGCTGATATCATCTAAGCACTGCTTCTTAACATTGCTCACGCGATCTTTCTGTTCGTCGATGAAAACAATGTATTTCTGGAAGCACGAAAGTTTCTTGTCGGCCTTGGATTTTAAGTCCTCCATACTTTTCAAATGATTGCTTTCATAGACCGATGCTTCGATGACTCGATGTCCTTCATCCTTATGCTCCATAACAACACACCTGAAACAGGTAAATCTCCTGCAGTCACAACAGAAGCACTCTTCGTCTTCCTTTGGATGTTTCTTGCATTTACGGTATCTTCTTACTGATATCTTTCCTGATGTGATCTCACTCATGGCTACGACCTCATGATCGTCTTCCCACTGGGAGTGCTTTGCTTGGCAAGTGATACAAAGATACTTGCCGCATTCTTGGCAGTAAACTACAGCCTCTGGTTTCTCCTCCGATTTACAGTGAGTACAGCATTGATGTCGACTCTTCACGTCATCAACGAGAGATTTTAAAGCTAAACTGGTCTGTAGCTTAGTGATGTCTTGGTTGGGGACCTGGGTTTCAGCTCTGCATACGGGACAGACGAGTTTCTGGTCGTTGTCATGGTATTCCAAGAGGCGTTCCAGACAGGGTTTGCAGTAGGTGTGAGAACAAGACAGGATCTTGGGGTCATTGAAGATATTCAGACATACTTGACACTCAAGGCTCTGAGTTATGACATTCTTCAATTCTGCAGCCATGATTGGGATTCTATAAGAATAAGAGATGTAATCAAAAAACAATTATGATGATTAGTATTGCATCTGATTGAAAATAGCAGTATGATTATCAAGGCGATTTTCTTTATCACTCATGCCTCTCCCTATAAATCAGTTATTAGTGTATTTCCCTCAAAGTTTTCTTTGATGTTTTAAATTTCATATATGGCATTGTATAGATAAAACAACATTGCAGCGTTTCCGATTCGAATTGATGCACACATATTTTTTGTTCCATTTTCTCACTTTCAAACTGGTGAACATGAGGAATGTAGTCGATTGCAGTATAACGCTGAAATTCTCTTCTCTTCCAACTCTCTTCCTTTTCCCTTCCAGTCTCTCTCTCTCCCTCTCTCTCTCTCTCTCTCTCTTCCCACTCTCTTCCACTCTTCCTTCCAGTCTCTCTCTTGCTCTCTCTCTCTTGTCGTCTCTCATCTCTCAGTTTCCTATCATCTCTCTCTCTCTCTCTCTTTCCCTTTTTTCCTGCCTCTTTAACCAGAAGCTTATGATCCCTGGCGAGCCTTTAAAAAGTGGCCTACCCATATCTGGTTCCCACTTACACCTGGGTGTAGAGAGGCAAATGTATAGTGCTCTCTTGGCAAGGGACGACGTTAAAGCCTGATTGACTCGGCTTCTAACCCTGTTCACAATACCTTTGCAACAAATTAGTCCTTTACGTGTGTTAGTGCATAAATGATTGAATTAGGCCTAATAACATGAATATGAATGGTTCATGCCATATGCTTACTAATTTGTTGTCCACCTGCATGGTATGAAAATATTTATATTTTTCTTTTAAACAGTTATTGGCCTATTTCGTCTTTTGAAATTATGGAATTAATTGATTTAGTCATTACTGCTCGGCTTGAGTGTAATCCTTAAAATGCAACACTGGGAGCTCCTATTTGGGTACAACTTTGCACCCAAAGAAGCATTCTGCAAGGGTGCAGTGAGCTACATTTTGCAACCTTATGGGTGCAGAGTTGTACCCTTTAGGAAAGTTGCAGATTTGCACCCTTTTGAATGCTAAAAATGCTGCACCCTTAAAGGTGGAACTATGCACCTTTGGCATGAGGGTAGAGAATGATGTAATCTACAATGCTATATGGTTAGATTTTATCAAATCATTTTGTTTTATTTTATATGAATCAATTTATGCTAATTTATGCGAGAAATCATAGTTTTTGGTTATATTTCACTGAATAAAGCATTAGGAACAATGATTTTTGGTACAAATGTTTTTCATAACATTCACGTCGACTCCTTTACTAAGAAAATGGGTTATCAAGTTTTTTTAATGTATTCTATTGTTTTACAAATTCCTTATGTATTTCTTTGTTTTTCAAACGCCTCTGTGTGGGTGTGGGTGTGTGTGAGTGTGTGTGTGTATGTGAGAGTGTGTGTTTGATGTTTCTCACTATTTTAGAGAGAGTAGTTATTCTTTCCTGACAGTATTTACATAATTTTGAAGTTTCTAATTTTGCCCATAGGTTTGTACACAGTCATATACAGCAATAGAGAAAATTTAACGACTTGCGTTCGTAATCGTAATCTGACACCAGCACCGTAGGTCCGATCGACATAAATTTGGTATCAAAAGGTGCGGGAAGGATCAGAGAAAAAAGTCATTGAATCTCAGATCGATACCTCTAGTCGTTGTGGAGTACCGTCAAAAATTCAACAGGGGGGGGGGGGCATTATGCCCCCCCGGGTATATTAGGGTTAAGAGTGCAAACGGGCATTTCCGGGTGCAAACAAGTATAAAAGGGCGTATATTTGCACTTTTTTTCATGTAGGGTGCAAGATTGCACCCAAAAAGGTGCTGCTAATGTTGCATTTAGGGTGCAATCTAAGTGTGTATGAAGATGAAATCATGCATTCATAATACATCACACGTGCGAATAATTAATTCATAACTAATTTCGGATGCAACAACTTTCCATAACCGGAATGAAATAATTTTTGTCCACAATTTGTGAATATCGAACAGTTTTAAATCAATATTATTATACTCACGAACGAGCTATTACATGACAAATCTTACTTCCGGGTTCACGATCAAGTAGACTATAGTCTCATTTCAAAGGGTTTGTTTTATTTTAAGCTTCCAAAAATGTCTATCCCTGTCTGTCCGTGGTTTAAGAAACCAATATCACTCTCTTCCCTTACCCCCGATCTCTCTCTGATTGTCCGCCAACCAATGATCTCTCCCCCTATATATTCAAGAACTACGACAGTCTGCACATACAGTAATCATGGTAATGAAATAAGAAGTTAATACAACAGACTCAGAAGTGCTTTGAAAGTATGTAGTAGGGTAGTACAATCATATCTTTCAGTAGGCCTTCAAAAGAAATGGAAAACAGAACTGGCAGTTTCATAAACTCACCTATTACTCATTCAGTGCGATCATCATTACTAAGTCAGCAAAATGTATCACATGTACTCTCCTAAATAAAGGAGCATGATAGATCACCGACCGTCCTCAGCATTTCATATTATCTTTAGATACTGGGAATACCCACCAACCTTTGACACAGACAAGCCGAAGGAGTTGTTTTGCATAATTTTGATATGAACGAAAACTACGATGATTTCCTCTTGTGCGTGTTCGGGTATGTATGTGGGGAAAAAAAGAGGTGGCAAGAGGGATAAAGAGAAAGAGAGAGAGAGAGAGAGAGAGAGAGAGAGAGAGAAAGAGAGGAGAGAGATAGGGAGAGAGAAGGAAAGTCTGAGGCCAAGTAGATACAACTCGAATTGATAATCCACTTTTAGGGAGTACACGACGATTTTTTTAAATTAAAAATATTCGTTCGAAATAAATCATCTATTCATTCACTTCATTTATTAATCAATTAATCAATTAATCTATTTATTCATTTAACTTTTTATTCATTTATGAACTTACATATTTATTTATTAATAGTTTTAGCTTTCGTGTGTGTGTATTTTTGTACATATTCATCATGAAGACTTAAAATCTGATTTTTTTTTTGGTCAATACACGTATTACTTGGAAACTTGTTCTTTGGCAAATATGTCTTAACATCTTACATGCTAGAACGTGAAGTGGTAGACAAATAATGATTGGTACAGTATACTCTATGAGAGAAAAAATTATTCTTAAAGAAAATATGTAACATGTGCATAAATGTACATGTATTTGACATAATTCATAGGTGTTCACTTATGACCTGCACTAAATCTGTATTTCAACAGAAACTGTAAAAGCACGATATGAGATTACTACATATGCTGTCGTGTGGATTCATCAATGTTTTTTAACTTGCAATCTATATCTATATATGAAATGAAGAGTGCGTTTCAGTTTCAGTTTCAGTTTTTTATTTTTTCTCATTTCCAACAAAATTAATACAAAATCCATACAAAAAATCTTGAGATTGAATATTTAGCGAAGAATACATGCAATATAAAACATCAGAATTATAGATTTCAAAATAAATAGATCAATTAATATTGCAATTTAAAACTAAAGCGAATGATCAATTTTGCTGAAAATGGAGAGGTCCACTGAGAACCGGAGCTTGTGAATCGTGGACCCCTCAGATAACAATAATTGGGAACAGTAAATTACATAATTTACTATTTGATTTGCTAAACTAAATATTTTCCTTTCAACAGTTGTGAATTACTTGGGAATAGTAATTGGGAATAGTAAATTACATAATATACTATTTGATTTGCTAAACTTAATATTTTCCTTTCAACAGTTGTTCAAGGATTATCCTAACTGATCTGATAGGATAATTTCTAATATTAAAAACAACAAAACAGCAACAAACAAATAAACACAAAAATATCTTCAATTTCAGATGAACCGTTTACCCGGTTGATGCTTGTTACACTTAAATAAAACCATGCTCAACGGGTTAAATTCCGAAGATCAACAAATGCACCTTGTCAACCTTTGTAACTAATCATAAACATCAACAGGGGTTAACTGTCCTGTATATATATATATATATATATATGAAATTATTTTTCTTTTATGACAACAGTAATGCGATGCAGACTGAAAGTAAAGTGTTATCTGGTTTACATTCTTGAAAATATGTACATGTTTCTCTGGGCTCGACACCAGGACTCTTGAGCCAAAAACATCTTGGTCCGCCGACCACCCCCGCCCTCTCCATGCAACCTAAAAGTTGTTACATAGGGCTCAATGCAAACAGACCTTAGATTTCAATCCGTACCCCTTTTAATCCCTATAAAAGGCGCCCTGCAGTTTAACAAATCATTCTACATGAAAATACAAAATACATAACAGTTGAGTAACATGGTAAAATATAAAAATGGAGAGTGAATTAATGGTACTGTAAAATGTACATATTTAAATAGCATTGTTATAATTCAACTGAGTCAAGATTATATTATTTCATTTTAATAGCATAATAATTTTAGCTTTCCAAGAATAAAATTGTGTGGAATAACATCAAAAGCTTTACGTCGATCTAAGAAAATACCTCCATTATTATGTTTTGGTCCATTTTATCACACATTATAATCTGTCATTTCAGTTAAACATGGAGCAGTAAAATAAGATGGTCTAAAACCCTGATTGACCATTTGCAGGGAGTATGTTTACATCTAAGTATGTACAGGGGCAGAGATTTCATGTAAAGAGTGAGGGGGGGGGGGACACCGAAGAAAATCTGTTTCGGGGAGTGGAAGGGGGATGATTGAAATATTATGCTGAAATTGTTACTCACACTCGAGAAAATACACCCCCTCACCCGCCTGCACACAGCCACATACTTTTTTTTCATTTTGCGAGCGAGCGAAGCGAGTGAGCATAAAATAACCGCTTCTTGCTATACAATAAAAGAAGCCTTATTTTGCCATCAAAATACACTAGGCATATAAAATATTTGAATAGACAAATAAAAATATTAAGCTTCAAAAATCAAGGGGGGGGGGGAGGAGGACACGTCCCCCGTCCCCAACGGGATCGCCGCCTATGAGTATGTATAAAGTTGATCACGTATTGCTCTCTCCAATATTTTGCAGGTAGCACAGAAATTGGTCTAAAATTATCAACATCAAAAGATCCCGCCTTGTGAGTAATTCTGCTGTCTTAAAATGTTTTGGAATAATACGTGTTCTTGATGTTTGTAAAGTCGCATTAAATAAATGAGTCAATGGCCTGGGTCACCTATATATTCTGCAGCCAGTTTAAGTTTAGGGTGAATACCATCTCCTCCCACATGAACAGCCAATACTTAACAGTATATTAACTGTATATCTTTATAAAGACTGTGACTAGAATTCATAAATAAAACTGTGAATTTACGAATACGTAAAAAATACGCGGAAACAGATACACGATATCGCCACAGGAATATGTACATTCTTTAAAGCAGGAAGTTTAAAGTGATTACACAATGGTAAAAAAAAAAGATATATGATCGAGAATAGAATTATAAGTAGAATAACATTTAAAAATATGATGATTTTCAATCGAAATCAATGTATTTTGGCTAATTTTCTCATAAAAAGTCAAGAGCTGACCAAAAAATTGAGTATGAGGTATGACGTCAAAGTGGGTACCCAGCTTCGCGCATTGCAGTTGTGCTGCGCGCTAGACTGTACAATATGTATATACCTTGCGCGCATTTTGCTAGAATTACGCGAAAAGGTACCCACTTTGACGTCATTTTGACGTCAAAGTGGGTACCCAGTTGGACGTCATTTTGACGTCAAAGTGGGTACCCAGTTGAAACTGGGTCACAGCTGAGGGGTCAAAAATATCCTGAAATCTTACCACATTTGGGGGTTTCCTTGGCAACACGACTTTTTAAAAATCTTTAGGCAGATGATTTTCTGCTAATAAAATTATGCTCTTTTAAATGAACTAACATTGTTTCAGCATTGGGTATCCCCTTTAAGTTCAGTGCTTAACAGATACAATTTAAACAAATAATGCATAAAGATCAAAGTATCAAAAAGAGATTGTGAACACTTGCTTGACTTGACACCTATCGGCAGAGTTAGAAAATAAGCATATGAATGAAATTGCATATATAATTTTGAAGAGGGTACGTTATTACGAATAAGAGCTTTCCACAGATCTGAAAGAACCATGATTTTCATATCTGTCGGTGTTACGTAAGCCAATACAATATTATTTCATTCGCATCAGTATGAGGTATAGTTCAACAGCTGATTGAAATAAGACTTAATAATTAATCAAACATACAAACATGAAGAATCAAATAATAATTGTAGTCATGATGATTTACATAATGCATAGCTTTACATTTCAAACACCGTCATGAAATATGAAAACCTCATTCATTGATTTCATTCATACTATTTTTGATAGAACAAAATTTTACCGATAACCGAATATCATAAACGAGAGATCTTCTATCAAGTGATGATGAGGATGTGATTACAAAAACTGGTCTAACACACCTGTCAGCACAGTGTAATATTGGTATACAAACCAGGAATAATCGTAACAAAAGCAGCGTACTTCCCTGAAAGAACTATATTAACATGATTAAATAGTTATAAAACTGTCTTAATTACCTGGTTTTTTTTTCTTCCAATGAGACATTTTTATTTTTCTGTGTATACAAATATCAACTAAAAATTTTCAGTACTACTACGCTATTATAAAACAATAATGATGATTGAAAATCTTGAAACTATGACATACACACTTTCTGATAATGGTCTTAAATGATTATCTCGAGAATATACCTTTTCTTTGATATCCACAATCAAAGATTGTTGTAAATGTACATCCAAAAAGTTAGGGTGTTAGAAAGGATTAGTAAGAAGATATGCGACATATCACCTGACAAAGTAGAATCAATTACGAGTCAGTGGGAGAAAATAATAATATTCATGTTCATGGCATGACTTATTTTCCCTAAAGTTTCGGGTTTGACATCTTAATTCATAACTACAGGTATTCAGTGGTGCCCGATATGCTCCCCAAAACAATTACACAGAGCTTGATTTTTCAAAGAGATATAGGATCTAAGGATTGTAGCGCTGGAATATGGTTTTAGGTTGGGTTAAGGGTTGGGGTTAGGGTTTTAGAATGTCTTGACCCGGGTTAAATTGTATTGTTCACGAAATTGTCGCACAGCAATTGTCGCCGGAGCATTGTGCCGCAAAACCGCTATTAGCTATACTGCTATTGTTCATTACATTCCATTTACAGTAGTACAGTTCGACGGTACATTTAACATAAGACTTACATTTGTCATGTTCATGGAATCTCATTTTCAAAATATGACCACAACACTCGACTCATTATAGTATGAAGATTATAATGTACAAAAGACTGCAGCAGGCTTTCTTTCCTGGTCACATCAGTCATAACATACAAAAATGGAACAGTAAAAAGAGTCAATAGCCACATTTCTCAGTAGAATATGTAAAGTCTGTCAGGGGTGCAGAAAGCGATGTCTCCAGATCGGAACTCCTGAAGGCAGTGCCATTGCCTCTTCGACTTTTCAATCTTGTGATTTGTGATTCGGTTTCTGACATACTTTAGCTTGTTTGTGTACTCGTCAATACTGACTAACCCTTCCTCGTACTTGACGCAGGCAACCAAGATTGTGTTATCTTGAGTAACAGTAGCATATAAGTGATAACCCCTTGGGTCAGTTAATTTACATTTCACCAAGCCCTGATTATCAACTATACATATAGAACCAGTACCAGATTCTGTAACTAACAGTTTTTGATAGAAACTAACAATTTGCATTGGTTCATATCCAGTGCATGGTATCTCCCCGATCGCCCTCCCTCCTGCTGGTGAGAATACCTGGATCTTTTTAGCTTTCCTGTAACCGACATAAATCTGATCATCACTGTCTACAGCAAGGTTCCTGTACCCAGCTTCATCGTCACTCACAGTTTCAAATCTTACATCCAGCTTCTCACATTGTGGTGTGTACAGTTTGACATTATTTGAATTATCAAGCACAACATACCGATTATCAGAGAGGAATCCCATCCCATAGATCCCAACTGTTTTCATTACTGTCTGCTGCAACTGACCATCGGCAGAAAAGATATCGATTCCTCCGCCATGGCATCCCACTGCCATCCTACCATCTGGTGTAGGTACCATAGCATTCATGCTATTCTGCGTAGGCAATGCAATATTTTTCCCCACTGTATTCACGATCTTGCCTAGACTTAGCTCATCTATTTTTATATTTCTCTCAAAGGTGACACATTTTCCTCTCTTGCTGGAGTGCCTTGACTGCTGGCAGTCTGGATCCTTTTGCCTCAAAGTTTCTTGTAATTTGTGACATAGCGTGTCATGTGCAGCCAAAGCATCCATCTCTAATGGTATCTTTGTCCTGTTGGTAACCAGGTCGGTTATGGCTGTCAAGTGATCAAACTCCTTCTGAGCTGATGTCTTCATTTTATCCAGTTCTTTCTCAACTTCTTCTGTCCTACCTTTGACTTTACCCATGAGGTGCGTTTTCTTCTGTGCCAACTGCCGGACCGATTCTTCATAGGCTTTGCTGATATCATCTAAGCAACGCTTCTTTGCATTGCTCACTCCATCTTTCTGTTCATCGATGAAATCAATATATTTCTGGAAGCACAAAAGTTTCTTGTCGGCCTTGGACTTCAAGTCCTCCATACTTTCCAAATGATTGCTTTCAAAGACCGACGCTTCGACGACCCGGTGTCCTTCGTCCTTATGCTCCATAACAACACATCTGAAACATGCAAATCTCCTGCATTCACAACAAAAGCACTCCTCGTCTTCCTTCGGATGTTTCTTGCATTTACGGTATCTTCTTACCGACACCTTTCCTGATGTGATCTCACTCATGGCAACGACCTCATGATTTTCTTCCCACTGGGTGTGCTTGGCTTGGCAAGTGCAACAAAGATACTTGCCGCATTCTTGACAATAAACCACAGCTGGAGGTTTCTGATCTGATTTACAGTGAGTGCAGCACTGACGTTGACTCTTCACATCATCAACGAGAGATTTTAAAGCTAAACTGGTCTGTAGCTTGGTGATGTCCTGGTTGGGGACCTGGGTTTCAACTCTGCAAACTGGGCAGATGAGTTTCTGGCCGTTGTCATGGTATTCCATGAGGCGTTCCAGACAGCCCTTGCAGTAGGTGTGAGAACAAGACAAGATCTTGGGGTCGCTGAAGATATTCAGACATACCGGACACTCCAGGCTCTGAGTTATGACATTCTTCAATTCTGCAGCCATGAATGGGATTCTAGAAGAATGAGAGATGTAAACGAGAAAACAGTTATAATGACTACTATAATTTTATGCATCTGTTTGATTGGAATTCGATTACCGATTTTTTTTTTCTCACGCCTTTCCCTTATAAGAAAATACTTATTAGTGTGTTTTAATTTTCTCCTAGATTTTCATTGAATTTTTAAAATTTCATGAGAACTAAAGATAAAAAGATAAAGCGCACTTTGTAGAGTTGTGGTATACATTTTTTTTTCATTTGCAGCGGCACAGTTTATTTTCTCGCAATAATGCGCATTTTCGATCTGGTGAATGTATAGTCATTATTGCAGTATCACATTGAAATTCTCTTCTCTTCCAACTCTCTTCCTTTTTCCCTTCCAGTCTCTCTCTCTCTCTCTCTCTCTCTCTCTCTCACTCCCGTGAATGCTCTCATCTTCCTCATCTTTTATCTCTCCCAAAGATCTCTCCTATCATCTGATCAGCACACTCCAACCTACTGAAGCTTTAAAGACAAGAACATCTTGCCTCGTCTTCTTGTCTTTGCTTCCTGAACCATCTCGTCTTCTGGGGGCACTTTTAAGCTTCCGTACCAGCCCCTTGTCTTGGGGACCAGTCAAAGATATTTTCGCCGGTTAAGACGAGACACGCGCGTGGTGCGTTTTGGGTGCCAAATAGGTCCGAATTTGGAAAAATGTGGTTTTTTTTCCTTGAGAAAGTGAACATGCTTTATGGTATTCCTTTCCCCATCCGTATTCTCCACTTTGCATAGCCTAGAAATGTACGGTTCGCTTTCGGAAACGAAGGAAAGAGACAGAGACCATAGTAATTATAGGGATATGTTGGAGGCCAGGAGATTAAAATTCGTTTAGCATGTTTAGGGACAATTTTGTCGGGGAGAGGCTCGAAAAAAATAGTAAAGGGTGTGATTTTGACCACTGCATAGAACTCGTTAGGATAATTTTGAAAAACCCTTGTGATTGACCCCACTTTCCGGGACCCCTTGATGAAAGTCACCTAAATGAATGAACCAATAAAATACCTTCACAATAAATTAGCTTTGCATGTATATGACTGAATAATGATTGAATGATTGATTTGAATAAAATCGATCCATGTCACATGCTAATTTTGTCGTCAAACTGGTATGATTTTTTCCCCCCTTTTTGTTACTGCGTCAGTCATGGGCCTAAATTTCGCTGTTTCAAATTCTGAAATTATGGCATTGCAGTCATTTTTGTTCAGCGTTAACATGTTGAATGGAAATCAGTCACAATTCTTTAACTTTACATATCGGTATTCTAGATCTAGCCATTTATGAACAAAAACTAAAATTTTAAACATATTAGACATGTTCTATATGATGGAACCTCTCCAAGTCCAAGAAACAATGCCAAAACATGCTTTAAACGAAAAGTTGTGAACACTGGTATTATTATCATATTGTACATTGTTGTACATGTACTTATGAAATATAGATAGCATAGTTTAAAAAGTATACTGATAATATTTTCATGATAATATGAAGATGAAATCATGTATTTATACTTACATCACATGTTCGAATAATCAATTCATAACAATTGCTTGATTTCCAGTGCAACAACATTCCACAATACAATTTTTGTTCACAGTTTGTATAAAATGAACTAGGGCTGTAAATTTAGCACCATGTTCGGGTTCGGTTCGGTTCGGCAGAGTTCGGCACATTCATTTCCGAATTTTGGTTCGGTTCGGGGTTCGGCAATACAGTATAAAGAAAAAAAAAGGGTGAGCATCGAATCCGAATTTTGTTGCTTGATTCGGAAGATTCGGAAGATTCGGGAACTCCAGCATTCAGTTGAAAATGTTTTTAAACATGACGGAGTTTAAGTAATTTCTGCTTCTATCGTGCGTTTATTTTTTAAACATGGCGGAGTTGATATAATTTCTACTTCTATCGTAAATTCATTTTTAAACATAATGGAGTTTGAATAATATCTACTAACTATCGCAAGTTTGTTTTTAGTCATGACGGAGTTTAAATAATTTCTATTTCTATCGTGCGTTCATTTTCTAGACATGACGGAGTTTAAATAATTTTTGCTTCTATCATACGTCCGTTTTTAAACATAATGGAGTTTGAATAATTTCTACTACTATCGTAAGTTTGTTTTTAAAGATGACAGAGTTTGAATAATTTCTGTTTCTAACGTGCGTTCATTTTCTAGACATGATAGAGTTTAAATAATTTTTGCTTCTAATGTACGTTCGTTTTAAAACATTACGGAGTTTAAATAATTTTTGCTTCTATCGTACGTTCGTTTTTAGACATAATAGAGTTTGATTAATTTCTACTACTATCGTACCTTCGTTTTAAAACATTACGGAGTTTAAATAATTTTTGCTTCTATCGTACGTTCGTTTTTAGACATAATAGAGTTTGATTAATTTCTACTACTATCGTACCTTCGTTTTAAAACATTACGGAGTTTAAATAAGTAATTTTCGATCGTGCGTTCATTTTCCGGACATGACGGAGTTTCAATAATTTTTGTTTATAATGTACCTCCGTTTTAAAACATTACGGAGTTTAAATAATTTTCGATCGTGCGTTCATTTTCTAGACATGACGGAGTTGAAATAATTTTTGCTCCTAACGTACGTTCCTTTTAAAATATTACGGAGTTTAAATAATCAATTTTCGATCGTGCGTTCATTTTCTAGACATGACGGAGTTTGAATAATCTTTGCTTCTAACGTACGTTCGTTTTAAAATATTACGGAGTTTAAATAATTAATTTTCGATCGTGCGTTCATTTTCTAGACATGACGGAGTTGAAATAATTTTTGCTCCTAACGTACGTTCCTTTTAAAATATTACGGAGTTTAAATAATCAATTTTCGATCGTGCGTTCATTTTCTAGACATGACGGAGTTTGAATAATCTTTGCTTCTAACGTACGTTCGTTTTAAAATATTACGGAGTTTAAATAATTAATTTTCGATCGTGCGTTCATTTTCTAGACATGACGGAGTTTGAAAAATCTTTGCTTCTAACGTACGTTCGTTTTAAAACATTAAGGAGTTTAATTTTCGATCGTGCGTTCATTTTCTAGACATGACGGAGTTTGAATAATTTTTGCTTCTAACGTACCTTCTTTTTAAATCATTACGGAGTTTAAATAATTAATTTTCGATCGTGCGTTCACTTTCTAGACATGACGGAGTTTGAATAATTTTTGCTTCTAGCGTACGTTCGTTTTAAAACATTACGGAGTTTAAATAATTAATTTTCGATCGTGCGTTCATTTTCTAGACGTGACGGAGTTTGAATAATTTTTGCTTCTAACGTACGTTCCTTTTAAAACATTAAGGAGTGTAAATAATTTTCGGACGTGCGTTCATTTTCTAGACATGACGGAGTTTAGTTATTTTTTTGCTTCTAACGTACGTTCGTTTTAAAACATTTCGGAGTTTAAATAATTTTTGTTTCTAACGTGCGTTCATTTTCTACACATGACGGAGTTTCAAAGATTTTTGCTTCTATCGTACGTTCATTTCTAAACATAATGGAGTTTGAATAATTTCTACTACTATCGCAAATTTGTTTTTAAAGATGATGGAGTTTGAATAATTTCTATTTGAACAACAAATCAAGATCGCGCATCACCGCGCTTCGCTTGTTAAAGAAGAAAGGAAGTCAAAACAAAAAAAACACGCATGTAAAGCCTAATTCCGACTTTTTATTTCAAACAAATAAAAATAATTCCGAATCCGAATCGAAATGAATTTCGGGAAGAAAAATATCAAACGAATCCGAATCGAATCGAATCTGCATTTCGGCGATTCGTTGCAACACTACTTATTACGATCGATTACAATCGTGAATATCTTTGGGCATGTTTTGAAGCTTTTAACATGATTTGTGGGGGAAAACAACTAGAATTCACGGTGCCAAATATTATGAAATTTATCAGAATCAAAGGAAAAATAAGACACAAGCTGTTTTAAGTGTTTTTCTATCTTTTATTAATGAAAAACTTTTGGAAGATGAATTAAAAGAAATCCCACCAATAAATGTATGTATTAATTTAAACTAAAGGACTCGCCTATTTAGTATAATGAATTCAGGACAAAGTCTTCACCGAGGGCTGAATCAATGTTCCTGTGTTATAAACTGCCGAACTTCCGAAATTGGCCTTTGAGTTCGGTTCGGTTCGGTTCTGTTCGGAAGTGCCATGTTCGGCGAACTTCCGTTCGGTTCGGCGGTTCGGTAACAGCCCTAAAATGAACAAAAGCTAACTACTGGTATTGAAATCTTACTTCCGGGTTCAAGATCAAGTACACTAATAGTCTCAGTTCGAAGGACTCGTGTTATTATTATTATTTTTTTTATAGTTTTAAACATGCAAGAGATCACTCCTGCCCGACCTTACTTTCGCTTTTCTTTATCTCTCTCTCAGGCTCTCCCTCTCCCCCTCTCTACCACCACAGTCTACACCTAAAGGTACAGTGATACATGACTGGTATACCAAGATCACCCAAGGGAGACTAGAAATGCAGTCTTTCCTGTCTTTGAGCAGGGGGTGTTTCACAAAGATGTGTGCAAAGTTAATGGAACGCCAAATGGGATTCTCAATCATATATTTCATCGCATAAGCTTAAGTAGAAATACTCTATATGTAGATTAACATTATTAACTCTTACAAATTCCGAATCAGATTTGACCCAGAAAAGAGTCTGTTGGAGCCACACTCCATTCCGGGTCAAAAATGGCCCAGAATAAAGTAAAGATGACCCGGAATAAGGTCAGAAGTGACCCAGCAAAAAAGTCTTTAGACCCTATTCTGGGTCATTTTTTGACACGGAATGGAGTGTGGCCCCAAAGGACTCTTTTCTGGGTCAATTTGACCCGGAATTTTTAAGAGTGTATTGTTGACAAAACTTTTAAATGCGAAGTATAGTTTTTGCCAAAAATTTAATTGAGATTATGGGAAATACAGTCACACTTTGTTCAAACAAGAGGAAAAACTTTTAGGCATTCCATTTGGCCGTTTAAGTCATTCTCAATCAACTTTACGCCTAGCTTTGTGACCCCCCCCCCCCCCCGGTAATCTTAATAAATGTTTCAATAGGATAAATTGTGGAGAAAAATGTGTTCTTTAAAGACAGGTGGTCTTTGTATACAGGTGGTCACTAAAGCAGGTTGGAATGTAGAACACACATACACACACCCACTCACACATATACACATACATACACACACACACAAACACACACACACACGAGTTTCTCTTGTGCATGTTTGCGTACATTATGTACGCAAGGAAAAGAGTGGGGGGGGGGGGGAGAGAGGAGAGGGGGTGCCGATGAGGAATATTCAAGCACATGTATAAGATAAGCATATTGTATTATACAACTCGATTTAACACTCCTTTTAAATCCGTGACTATCTCTTTGTCTCACTGTAATTGTTTAATTAATTCACTGATTAATTCATTAATCTATTTATTAAATTATTTATTCATTTATCCATTTATTCATTCAATCATCTGATTATTCATTCATTATTGCATTGCCTCGAGGCGCGATGAAGTAATTTCATATAGCAGATGATTGTTGAACATTGTTAAAACAATTAAAGGACAAATGGGGGCCTTGGGGAGTTTCCCCAAGGACCGTTCGATATCTTGGCTAAAAGGAGCCGGTCCGGTCAAAAACAACAAGGGGGAAAAGTGTGGAAAAAGGGAGAAAGAAAAGAAAATATGTATTACACTGTAGAGAGAATAAACCCAGATTTAGGGGTAAAAGTATTATTTATATACATAAAAACTTATGTATTTCACTATGTCCATGGCCGTACGCAGCGGAGGAGGGTTAGGGGATAGTTCCCCCCCCCAAATATTCAAACCTTACTTTTCTTTTATTTTCAAAAAAGAAAATCTAATGTGCACCAGATTATTAATTTCAATTCTAAAAATCTAAAAGCTCCCTCCTGTGGAAGGGGGGTAACCACTCTCACACTCCCTACTTGGTCGCTTCACTCCCTCGAGTGTGTGTTGACGGATTATTCAAATGCTCGAATATTTAACATATTCTTGCCCCCCCCCCCCGAAAATTAAGGAAATGAAAGATCTGCAATAAATGCTTTTTTTAAAGAGGAATTCACAATGAGCCGATACTTCAATAACAAATCCTTGGTACCTAGTCCATGGAGTACTCCTTTTGAGGCTTTACAAATTATTGTCATCACAACAACGGGGAAATGTATATTCACACCTAACACATTAGTTGCTAAATTAATTTTGTTTCAGAAAACTTCTGTGGGGGGGGGGGGGGGAGTACAACAATTCCTGTTTTTTTCTAGGACATGTAATAGAAAACACATTGGCATGTGTCTAAACATTTCAAAATGCCAAAGCAACACCCAAGACCATAGTCTGGAAGACAAATTATAACTATTACGGTATATCAGAGATAAAATTTATTCTTTAAAAATCACATGTAGCACATGCATTCATGTATTTGACAAGATCACATAACTTATGACCTGCCTAAATCTATATTTTAACAGAAACTGTAATACTGTAGCACTATATGAGATCATAACATGTGCTGTATACTACAGTGTAAATTTCATCAATGTTTCTTTAACCTGTAATCTTTATTTGGAATGAAAAGTACATGCGATTTACTAGTAATAGGCACCTCATTATGTCTCCTTCAAGGATTATCTTAATTGATCTCAAAGGGTATTTTCAAATTTGAAAACAAGCAAAACAAAACAAAACAAAACAAAGAAACACACATGAAAATATCTTTAACAGCAAATAAACTAGATGAAATTCCAAAGAGCAACCAATGCACTCTGTCACCCCATGTTTACACTACCTATGGATATACATGTAGTGTCAAAAGGGGTTAACTGTACATTGAAAAAAAAGTAATTCTTTGACAAGAACGATCATGTGCATGCAGACTGAAATAGTAATCAAATATACCTTGCACTGAAAGGCTCCAGTTGAAATTATGGATTCTCTGAGGTGAATGGCATGCCAGTCACCGAAGAATCCATAATTTCAACTGGTGCCTCGAAAAGAGTGCATGGTATATTTGATTTATATCATGCAAGAGAAGCCTAGATAGGTAAATCTAGACTTAGACCTTGTACGTATGGTTGATCGGTTGTTTGCACTTTTGTTTGCACTTTTGTTTGCACTTGATACGCTATACACGCATGAGAGACATTCCTGGTCAATCCTTGCAAGAGAAGTTTAGATGTAGGATATAATGTAGTACACAGGTACATTCCTGAAAAATCATATGTAAAAGCATATCTAGGAAATCGTTTACAGGAATAAAGACTGACTTTCATAAAATATGAATGGCAATGTAAATATAATACACCAATATTCAAGGAAAAACCAGAAAGACACAAGTACATGTACATGCCTGTATGTCACCATCACAAGAATTAAGTTAGTATTACAACAGATGAAAGGAAAAGAAAACCCTGGAGACGAGTCGACTTTAATGAAGAGGGAGAATAGAGAGAAGCAATTGAAAAAGTACAAAATCAAAATTGATTACAAAATGAGAAAATTATGACAGTTTGAAAAGTCTCATTTTATTCCATTTCAATCCTCAAATTGGCAACATCGCTTCAAAATGGCAGATCTTTATCATGGTGGACAACAGTCCATACAATTTGTACACAAAATTTTCAGATTTTCTCCATTATATCTCAAGGTGCAGCTTGTCTCTTTTTTAGCTCAAGATATATTGTAGGAAAATATATTTGACACAATATATGTCGAGTTCATAGAGAGATAAACTGCACCTGGAGAGATAATGGAGGAATTCTGAAATTTTGTGTACAAAACGTATGGAGAGTTGTCCCCCAAAATGTACCATTTTGAAGCTAATGTAGCCAACATGAGGATCCCCACTGAAAGTAAAATGAAACTTCTAAACTTTCATAGCTTGCATATTTTGTAATGATTATGATTAAACTTTTTTGACTTGCTTCTTTCTACATGTATATGCTCTTTTCATTAAAATCAACTTGTCCACAAGTTTTCCTTTTGATTTTAAAGGCATTGGTTAACATTGTTATAATTTAAAAAAAACCTCATTTTGCTACTTAAAAATGGGATAAACATAAGGGTTATAGTGTAAAAATACCAGTCTGAAAGTTTCAAACTATAATATCCACAGGAAGTATTTTGAACATTAGAAATGTGAACCAATGTTTGAAAAATATATAACAGTCGGTTGCACAGACTAGACGTAAGGAGTGCGCATGCGCGCATGGCTCACCGGATTGCACTGTGTGTACTGGGGTATCATGCGGAGGGAGGCACTGGCAGATAACGTTTTTTTTTAACTCGAGCAAAACAGTCCTCTAATCTATTGTCTATGAGACCAAAAATAATAAAATCGCGGTTTGCGTCTTACTAACAGTTTTTCATTCCAAATTATGGTTGGTTTCAGGGTTTTTGAGTACAAATACAAGTACTCATACACATGTTTCATCTTGGTTTGAGAATTTTTTAAATCGGCTGCTCACAAACTTAGCCAATGCCCTTAACTGTTGAGTAAAGCCCGAGATAACCTGGGCTAGGGCTATGGAAAATGTGTGTTATATAAAAAATCAATCGTATCCAACCGTTAAAAAAAAGCTAATCGTAATTTAATTTCCCTTCAATGAACTTGCTCCAGTATGCAATTTGCAATATCTTATACCATTTGACCATACAACATACATAAAAAAGGATATAAATGGTAAAAACCAACTATGAAAAAAGGTAATAAGGGTTGAAACAAGAAAATACTATGCAGTTGCACAAGTGTCATTTAAATTCATTAAGGCATTAGTTATGAATTACAATGTCCCTCGGATATGATGTAAAGCCTCAGATCCCTGAATGCTTAACGATATTAGAAGCAAAGACCTGCTTTTATAGCAGCAATGTAAAATATCCACAAGATCAAAATAAACAGCTCACTGTGACCTAGTGGCTCAAATGTTCATCAGAAACTTCATGGCGATGAAAAATGTAGTGGCCTCTGCATCATGCCCGGATGCTCTCAGTCCATAATCCTTTGAAACTCTAAACTGTACAAACAATGGAAAATCTAATGTGACTTCATGGTGACAACCATACTCAACCTGAATACCGGTAATCATCAATGATTTCAGGAATTTAAACTGTTCTTAACATAGCCAGTCCTTCATGAGCTAATGATGACCATACTCCATTCAAATCATCTAGTCTTCAGTCTTCAAGCTGTCTTAGCTGTGCAAGGTGACCTGGTGATGACAACACTCAATTCAAATAGTGAAATGTTTTCAGTGATTTCCAACTCTGTGGGCAGTTCTTGGACAATTAATCACGACCTGCTGACTCATACTCCATCCAAATAGTCGGTGTCCATTCTTCCAAATAATTGCACAATGGGTCAGTCCATTGTGACCTGGTGATGATCGTCATGCTCAGTCTACGTAATCAAAGTCTTCAGGAATTCCAAACTGTTTGTCAAGCACTTTCTCCTCCAGGCAGAACTTCTTCTTGCACCATGACTTGATAGAGAATACATTGTCTGCAACGAGAATGAAGAACAGGGGAAAGAGGGAGAAATGAGTCATGATTCCTGTCTAAAAGTTGGCCTGACAGAATGTAGGCTCATGTGTATGTGATACCAGATTTAATACATATTAGACTTGGTGTATGACACCTCCCAAAGTCCAATGGTTTGTAACCTTTTAGGGTTAAAAGACTGTATGCTGGCCACTCCCCCCCCCCCCCACTGCAAAATTCAAAATTCAGGGGGGGGGAGGAAGGAGAAATTGGTCATGATTTCTAAAATTTGAACCGAAGTTTGCTTGATAGAATGCAGGCACATAAGTATGTGATACCAGATTTTCTACATATCATACTGGGTATAAAAAGCCTAATGGGTCCAAAAGCCTAATGGTTTAAGGTTTAAAAGACTGTATGCTGTCCCCCTTCCCTTGCAAAATTAAAACTTCTGGCCTGTTTTGGCTGTGGGTCTGGAGTTAAAGCATTGGAGCTCATGTGCACTTGAAGCAAGTGCAGTAGTGAGCTCTGCCTATTCGACTATTTGGAAGGGACATGCATCTCCCTGCTAAGGCAGAATTTCATACCCTTTATGCTTACAATGAATATACAACTATAAAAGCTGCTATTTTCGCAAGAACATATTCACAGGTTCTTAAATTTGCGCTACACAATTACTCGCAAACGTGCAAGATTTGATTTGACATTTCAAAATTTCAATTCATATCAAATTGTGCTAATATTTTCGCAAGTTCTAGAATTTGAGCTTGCCGAAGATGGTGCGAAACCTGTGATAATTTACCGCAAATATTTCTGCATTTACAGTAATCGAAAACAGATATACTTGTGACATGAATTCAAGGAGATTCCTTGTCTTATATCTTACACTTCACCTTTACCATTGCTGAGCATTCTAGTGAAACATTTACCTGTCCATCTGTTTGTTGCTTCCTTAGCAACTGCAGTCTCTGCCTTGACCTCTTCAAGTACTTCCGGGTCACATTCTCTGTAGCGTTCTAGCTCTGCGTCTAACCTGCTGTTCTCCGTCTCCTTTTCTGATAAAGTCTTCAAGAGCTCTGTCCTTTCATCCTGTTCAAAAGAGTGAAATGGATTATCATCAATTAAAGCTCATGTCACAGAAGCAGAATCAGCAGACTAGCCATTTTTCCGCCCTTTTGTAGCTGTTTTTTTGTTCTTTTATAGCCGTTTTGTAGCCCTTTCGAAAATGGCTAATAAAAAAATTTTTAAAAAATGGTAAAAAAAACCTGCAAGACTGTTTCCCCACTGGAAATAACACAGTAAACGTATACAAAACAGCAACAAAAAAAAAAGCACTTTGCAAATTTGATTCACTGAGTATACAGTTTTGGTAGGCTCTAAAATTGCCTTTCTCAGATTTTTTTCTTGCTTTTAGCTGCTCAGCAGCAAGATAAAAACAAAACCAAGATCCTATCAAGTACTTTCCTCCTCCAGCTGAATATTCAACAAAATGAAAGGCAAAAATAATTCTTATGGCAGGTCATGGGACCTTAAGTCAATAAGCCTGCATACATGTCAACCCAATGAGAGTTCGCTTTACGTGGCAAGTGTACGAAGCGCTTGTGATCGCTGTGCAGAGAACGGTCAGGATGGTGTTCTAGAGGTTCTATATTGTTTGTAGCATAGGGCACAATGTAACTGTTACATGGTGTTCGTATAAAAATATTTACACTGAAATTTAAAGGCATTGGCTAACTTTGTGAGTAGCTGATTTAAAAAATTCTCAAACTAAGATGAAACATGTGTATGAGTACTTGTATTTGTACTCAAAACCCCTGAAACCAACCATATTTTGGAATGAAAAAGTGTAAGTTAGATGCAAACAGCGATTTTATTATCCTTCGTCTCACAAGACAATCACTAAGAGGACCACTTTGCTTGAATTTGAAAATGCCGTTATGTGCCTCCCGCCGCGTGATACGCCAATGCACACAGTACGGTAAGGTGAGTAATACGCGCATGCGCACTCCTTATGTCTATTCTGTGCAACCGACCCTCGTATATTTTTCAAACATTGGTTCACATTTTTGATATTTAAAAATACTTCCTGTGGATATTATACTTTGAAACTTTCAGACTGGTATTTTTACACTATAACCCTTATGTTTATCCCATTTTCAAGTAACAAAACAAGATTTTTTAAAATCATAACAATGTTAACCAATCTCACACATGTATCTTTTCATGCAAGGCAGACAATGCGAGACTATATTTAATCAACTTCATGCCACTTTCATTTTTGCTACCAAAACTGTATGTGCAAGCTTTATCCTGTTATCAGTTGATTTTGGCATTACACACATTATCTGTAAACTCAAGACTGAGTTATCTCTGGGTTACTGGGTAGGTAGTACTCAACGGGTAATAACAAAATAACAAATACAGCATTTGTAACGCGCCATCGATCTAGTTAACTATTCTGAGGTGCAAGTTCATGTTCTTCAGGTTTAACACTAGAACTTTTATCTGTGTATTCAATCCATATATCATTGTTTTTCCTGCTCTGATGCGGTCATTAAAGGGGAAGTTGAGACTTTTCATATAACCTCATCAGGCTTGATCATCTTGTAAACATTTGCCTGCAAATTAATAAGTAATCTACATTTGTGTAATTGGAAAGCCACCCTCATATTAATAACACGGAAAAAAAAAAAAATGGAGGTCTGTGTGTCAGACGTGGAAAAGATAGCACAATTATGCAGGTACAATATCTATGTCTGATTCATAAGCTCAGAAAACTCACCGATTCCTCTTTACCGACTGTCGATTTGGCTGCAGTTTTCTCCAAAGCTATCCGCTTCTTTTCACTTTCATCCAAGGCTTTGGTCAGTTCTTGAATTTTCCTCTTTCTCTAAAAAAAGAAATCAATCCACTATGTTTCACTCGTTTTTTAAATTAAACTAGAAATAAAGCGAAAAGGTCATTTCTGCAGGAGTGTCTTTGTCATGTACACATTGATTCAATACTTGTTTCAATGGAAACAATGTTCAAGCCAAGAAAGGAAAATGTGCTCTCTTCACACAGGTGGTCTCTTAATACAGGTGGTTTATAATGCAAGTCTGATTAAACTTAAATCTTCAGTTGCTTCATGAGCGCAGAGTCCTTTAGCTTCCGACTAACCTAAGAAAATGCTCCAAAGGTGACAACAGGTTAGCAGAGTTACTTCGGAGCCATTCTTGGATTACAGACTAAAGTAATTCATTGTAATGCACAAACTAAAAGCAGCGTGTTGCAGAGCTGCCAACATTGGAATGATAGAATCCAGTAGATTTTGCGGAGGTATGATTTTGTGAGGGAGAGGCGGAACGTTGTCCCACGGATGGGAGTTTTGGGTAGCAAAACACATTAAGAAACAACATTTGATAGTAACTGACAGCGGTCTAAACCATCAAATGTTTTTGCAGACAGATTATAAATGCACATTAGAGAGATTTCATGAATTGTCATTTGATAAAAATATACTTCAGGCAATACAGTAAAGAATGCAGAGCTGCCAACATTAATGTGGAATCAGGGAGATTTTTTTTAAAGTGAAAGTAGCGAGCATAGTGCACTAGCGACGCATGCGAGAGTAACAAAAAAAAGGTACTCCTGGTAGGCGCAAGTAAAAGCTTAGTTGTAAGATTCACAGGGCGAAGTCTTTAGAAAAAAACAAGATCTTTTGCTCACAACAGGGAAAAAAATACTTTTTTTTGCGGGAGCCATTTTTCTAATTGGTCACAAATTCATGAGAGCCATTTTCCAATTTCTGAGAGCCATTTTTGAAGTTGCCAGAGCCATTTTTAAAATTTAAAAAAAAAAAGAGAAAAATATCACTTGTAATTATTAACATTTCATGCATGTTGAATTTGAAGTATTGTTTGTTGTGTTTTAATGTGCCATCTGTACTATTTCTTTTACCAATGAAAGGAATGAATGATGTACTTAGATATATATTGTCATTTTTCTTCATTCAAGGTCAATGTCATGTGAAAATCTGATCATCAAGTTTTTGATGTGGCTGTGCAAGTAATCCTTTTTAAAAAAAAATCAAACAAAAGAACAAAAAAAAATAGGACTTTGATGATAAAATTTTATAAATAAAACAAAGATCCAACTTAAACTCAAAACACACAATACAGGAGGCATGAACATTGTGCAGCCCTTCCCCCCCCCCCCCCCCACCCCCCCCCCCCAAAAAAAAAAAAAAAAAAAAAATCAGTACGGGACAAAAGGTCTTTTAATATTGCCGGACCAGGACCCGGCCCCTCACCTTAGGATGAGCTTGTATTGACGTTGTAAACACAAACTCTCCTCAAATACATATAAACAGTATTTCCACAGCAGAAGTTCACAAGACTTCCTTACCAGCATCCAGCACATTCCATAAATTTTTTTGATCATATGTAGTCAACCACAGCTAAATTTAAACATCCCAAGATAAAGTTTCAGAGTAGAAAATAAACCGAAAATGTCTGGTCACGAAGAACGATTCATGATGTGCACGCAGTGTACCCACCACACTACCAAGTTATCTAGGCCGCTGGTGCAGGGGAAGAACGCCTCCCATTCCTGCTGGAAAGTGAGGATTCTTCAAGAATTTTTTTCAACTAATTAAACATCAAAGAACACATTTTCCCTCACCTGAATCATGAAGAATAGCAATAATATTCCATTTGGACTAATTTCTGAAACTCAGAATCAGTTTTCAGAGGCCTAATGCCGTTTATTTCGGCCTGTGATTTCTCGGTCTCGCGAGCATACACTGCCATCATGCACAACATGCTCAGGCTATACCGTACCTTGTCTTGGCAATGTACACTGTTTGTGCTTACACATATACTTCGTATACACTATACATGTTAGCACAAACAGTCCATATAGACAAGATAAGATAGCTGTAGGGCTTCTAAGTAGTTAACACTTAACATCTCTGACATTGAATGAAGCGCGCTATGGATCCTCGCGATCGCAGGCGAACTGTCCAATATCAATACACATGGTCGGTATCAGATTATAGCGCGCTCGCCGTGGCTTGTTGCGCTTGTATTGTTTGTATGTAAAATGTAACATTAATGCATGAGCGATCTCTGAGAGAGACGGAAATTTATTTGAAGGAGCAATGACGGGAAGCATGATACCTTTCAAAAATTTAAGAATCCGGGAGATTTTGAGTATGTGTCGGGAGATCGGGAGATTGCTTGATTTTCCGGGAGTCTCCCGGCAAATCCGGGAGAGTTGGCAGCTCTGGTGTTGGGATGTCCGCTACCATGGGGAGTTGGTGCCCCAACACTCGTTCCTGCATCAATTCCTCAAGGCTTTCATTTCTCAAAGATATGGGTTCAGGGTTCCCACAGAAATTTGAGAACCACCCATTCCATGACTTTCCATTTAATACCAATTTCTGCTTCTAACCATGACCGGATTAGTATCATTTTGGTATGCTGGTAGGTTACTGCATCCACTTAGCATAATGAATTCCATCCAATGATACAAAAATGCTGCTGCAGCCATAAATACAGCCCACAGCACACCCATGATTAATTTCTATGACTTTCCACAAGAATTTGTTTCTCCACGACTTTCCAGGTTTTTTCACGACTGTGGGAACCCTCAAGGGTTGCAAGTAATTTGATTATGGTCAGGTACCTCGTCAATGCAAGTGCATAACACATCTGGTACTAATACTGAGCATCACGGATTTCAGTAATTAATACCACAGTGAGCAGAATCTGCATATTAGCCGTTTTGTACCTGTTTTTCCGCTCTTTTATAGCCGTTTTTAGCCATTTTGTAGCCCTTTTGAAAACTGCTACAAAACTGCAAAACACACTGTCATTAAACGGCTACAAAACAGCTACAAAACTGCTACAAATCTGCACTTTGCAAATTTGGTTCACTGTGTACACAGGACTTCTGAAACTGCTTTGATCCTCCAACATCTCCCCGGCACAGAGATGCTGCAAGACCCTATTTCACTCAATTCGCACCAAGGGTAAATTTTTTCCTGCTCAAGCACCTGGTTAGGTTTAGCATTTCATACAGAGTTGAAATTTAAAAAATTGTTTGGTGTTGAACTTTGACAGCAGAGGAATCGTTTATATTCAAGCCTATCAATCCTATCAATTTTCTGTAGCTTTCATCATAAAACATAAGTATGTACTTAATGTAAGCCAACAGGGCTTTTATGGAAAGCACTCCTGTAACTAAGAATTGTGCTACCCTACAAATAAGACTGCAAATGAATAGATAAATAAACAAATAAATGAATAGAGATAAATAAATATATAATTAAATAAATAAACAAATAAATAATCAAATGAATAAAAAAATGAATGGATAATAAATAATCAGATAATACTAATAATAAACAAGGCAATAGCAAGATTGTGTCTCGCCCACCTGTGACTAAATAACACGAAGGTTTCTCCAAGTACATCCCTAACCAAGTTTGATGTCACAAGAAAGTCTTGCAGGTAAACTTTAATGTTTGACCTCAAATGACCTTTATCCTTACCATGTGACCTGATGGCACAATAGCATGAATGTACACCTAGTGCGTCTATCACCCAAATTTGGTTGCTATTGCAGCAACATGTGCAAAGTTATGTATCATAAGAAAGTCTTGCAGGTAAAATTTAACGTTTGAAATAAAATGACCTTTGACCTTACCATGTGACCTCGGATACCACTATAACATGAAGGTCCCCCAAGTACATCTATGAACCAAGTTTAGTTGAAAAAGGAGCAAGGGTTGCAAAATTTTTTGTCATAAGAGTCTTGCAGGTAAACTTTAACATTTGACCTCAAATGACCTTTGACATCACCATGTGACCTCTGACAGCACCACAACATGATGCTACCCCTAGTGCATCTATCACCCAAGTTTGGTTGCCATTGGACCAACAGTTGTCAAGTCATGTGTCATAAGAGAGTCTTGCAGGTAAACTTTAACATTTGCGACGGACGGACGACGGACGGACGACGGACGGACGCCATTTGGATCCCTAAGTCTCGCCTTCACCTCCGGTGGGCGAGACCAAAAGGAATATTGCTGAACACTTTCAGCAAGAGAAAATTCAAACTAAAGACACTTACCACTTGACTGGCTTTACTTGGGAAGGCCCAGAAGTAATTTGATGTTCCAATCCTGTCAGAGTCTACAAGTCCATCATCTACAAGACTTTGAAGCACATCTTTGACAGCCATGGGAGCTGCCAAGTAGAGGGGAAACAGTAACATTATTAGTGCATTAAATGAAGAAGTGACATATGGAAGAAACTCTATAGCAACCTCAACTAAGGATTAAAGTTAAATCCCTTTTTCCTCCCCCTTTCTCCTCTTCTCGGACAACATACCTTAGTTTCAGTCATGAATTCAATATTTTGTTTTGCAAGGGGGAGGGCACAGTGGCAGAAGTGCATTCAAGCAATGACCAACAAGTATGGAGACATTGTGATTTGTTCATAAATGTGTTGATAAGGTCTGCCTATGATGTAATTCAAAGAAAATATACTCAGAGTCAGAATAAAGATATGGAATCAACTGCAAAAACAATACTATATAACATCATAATGACTTTTTTATATCAAGGAAAATGAATTTTATCCCCTATTCTTCACATGTGAAAAAAACAACAGTTTTTGCTATTCTGAGTATTTAAATACAACATACACATATTAGCATGTATCTTGGTGAAAAAAAAATGAGAGAGAATAGTATCTAGGTACAACCATGAGAACTGTCGATTCTCTAAACTATTATACTTGATATTCATTATGTAAAGATGTATTTCATCTAAATGTTATTTCTTACCATACATCATTATTGTGGGATTTTTAATTTTAAATTTACACTTACTTATACCCTTTTCCTTGGGAGCTATTTTCTCAATTTCTTTCAGCTGGAAAACACCTTTCTACAAGGAAGAAATTAGAGGAGATTTTTGATTGTGTGTTAACATGAATATATATTCGAATATGAGCATTTTGTATCTACTATCTAGCCATTTTGTCTGAGTTGTCTTTAGTAGTCAATTAAATTATTGGAGAGTAAGAGATTAATCAAGAAAATTTTTTCTTCTTACACCACTAATAAAAATTTCAAGAGCACTAATAAAAATTTAGAAATGCACCTTTATCTATGACATGACTATATTACAATATATTTTCAATTCACTGAAGATTATGTATTCCAAAATGATGCATTATTGTGTGTTACAAAAAGTATGTGTAATGTTAATAAATAAAAAAAAAACTAATTTTCAATTCATTGAAGATTATGTATTCCAAAATGATGCATTATTGTGTGTTACAAAAAGTATGTGTAATGTTAATAAATAAAAAAAAACTAAAAAAAACCCAGGTGATCTACTATATTTTCAAATCTTGAGGTGTAAATTGTCAGTAGACATTCTACAAGAAATATAGAGTTAGTACAAGGCAATTTCATACCTTTTCAAAGAAGATCTCTTGCATTCTCAGGCGCTTCTCCTCCAGACTTAATCCACGTTTCTTGGACTTCACAGAGAAAAATTAAAAAGAAAACAGAAAAAAAAATGCTTACATTTGACACAATTCAATTTCTTTAGTCACCAAGAAACTGTGCCAAAATGAACACGAGAACTCAAATCAAGGAATAAGTAAATAAAAGTAAAAGTAGACTCTAATGGGGAAATCATCATCATTATCAGCGTTTAACCCATTCGTGACAGAGGTCCACATTTTGTGGTTTGGCCTAATATCTTTTGATGCAAAGCCCTGAAAATCATACCAAATTCATGAGCGGAAAGAGCAAAAAATTCTACACAAACTTTGCCCAATATTTGGTTGCGTCAGTATTCGTTGTTTGATGCTGAAAATTTTTAAAAGGTAAATAAGCATTAAAATCCTTAAATTGGCAATGTGATGGAAAGTTTAAAATCACCATTTTCCCCTGCAAATTGGCAAATTTTTGACTTCTCGTCATAATTTCTGTCAATTTATATTCATTTCAGATACATGAAGTTTTGTAAGAAAATGTAGCAATAAAATAAAAATGTTTGTGTTGCCAATTTGAAGAATAAAAGCTGATCAAATTAGGCTTTAAATAATTCCTGTACGAATGGGTTAAAGTCCATTTTTCCCACTTTGTGGGGTTGGACATTTCATTTCCTTGCCATCAAAAATGGATAAGTCTAGACTCTGGAGAACGAAGACTAAATTAGAAAAATTAAGACGAAGGATGAAAGAAAAAAAATGAAGGAAATAAAGAATGGAGAAAAAGAAGAGGAAGCCAAATTTGAAGAAAAGGAAGATGACATAGAATCTAGACTAGCTAGATCCACTTGCACGAATGCAAGCTTTATGACCTTGCATCCTTGTAGGTCTATACAGGGGAAATTGCTGAAAAAAGGCCACTAACGTGTTCTATGTCTCATGTGAGAGCTGTGTTTGAAAAAAAAAAAAAAATCTGAGAATTTCACTTGATCAAGATAATTGAAATCTAAGTAACAGAAGGAATTGGTGGATAGAAATAAGATATTTTTTTCATCCGAGAGTGTAAGAGCAAATATTTTACAAGAATTTGTTAATTATTTTACTGATTTCTATCTTCAACTACTAGTAGTATAAGTTAGAGGTCAGACATGTTAGCAGCCATAATAAATTTGCAAAGCTCATCATACCACAGACAGAAATAACCATCAGTTCTGGGCAATCGTTTATTAAAAAAACATACATACATAGTCTCAGTGGAACAACCAATGATACAGAGAGTCTGAGACTGAAGCTTTTGGTCTAACCATTCCAATGTTACCCTGCGTGAGCTAGATCTAAAAATGACGATGGATGGGGGAGAACGGACATGATGGAGGAGCCCGAGGCTGAGCCCAAGCCTAGGCTAAAAATACCTCATATATATTGATCTGACAAATTAAAGGTGCTATGAAGTTGTAGGTTAGGCACAGGAAATTCAGTAATTACTTTGATTGCATTTAAATTTAGTTACATTTGGATCACGTATGGTCGGGGGTCCTAAAGCTACGTGTTAATATGTGCAATATGACACATTCAACGCGCAAAAATTCCGATGTGACAGAGCAACAAGAATTTCATCAAGGTACATATACATGTATGCCAAAAAGAAATCAGTAATTTTCCTTTAGACTATTTCTTGTAATAATATTACAAGAAATGAAGAAAATAAAAATCATGGTAAAATTCACACAAACCAGTTTCAAAATAAAAATTTGCATTCACTTATTACATGTGCATTGCTTTAGCCTTAGGCAGGGCGCTACAAACCCACTTGCCTGCTTGCCCGGGGGCAAGTAACGATCGTGAAAGGGCAAGTGAATTTTGAAGTCACTTGCCTGAAAGGGCAAGTAAATTCAATTAAAGCTATCATGAGAACAAATGAAAAAAATCAATCAACATAATGCTCATACTTAGATCTAGCAATGGCTAATTAATTTTAAGGCAGTGTATACAGCCACACGCGTGTGTCTTTACCTTACGGTCACACGCGTGTGGTTGTATCCACAGCTTTGACATGAGGATACAGCCACACTCAACTGAATTCCCACTACTCTGCGCCGCTACAGCTATCGCTAGTGTGTATGTATGCACTGCACAAGCGATGTGTCTGTGTTGCCAAACCCCAAAACTTGGATCGTCACGAAGGTTTTATCTCTTGAAATTCACTGAAATACAAACAATATTGTACTATATTGTCACTTGCTTGCTGACCAGGTGAGAATGAAGTGAAAATATTGTTTGTATAATAAGTGAAATCGCGAGATAAAACCTTCTTGACGATCCAAGCTTTGCAAGTCGCAATACATATCGCATGAATACACATCGCTTGTGCAGTGCAATGCGCGTTAGCGATAGCTGTCGCGGCACAGACTTCAAGTGGGAATTCAGACAAGTGTGGCTGTATCCTCATATCGATGCTGTGGATACAACCACACGCGTGTGGCCATAAGGTAAAGACACACGCGTGTGGCTGTATACACTGCCTAATTTTAATATAATGTTGCAAAATTTAATTCAAACTGTCATGAATTTTCGTATATATGGAAATAGAGCAAATGAGATATGTTTTGGGCAAGCAATTTTCAAAGCAACTTGCCCAACGGGCAAGCAGAAAATTTTTTTTTTTTGTAGAGCCCTGCCTTAGCTTAGGACTCCTCCATAAATTTTTCCGAACAAAATTTGACAATGCCACGACTCAATTATTTAAATGAATTATGTTGACAATCATCCATCGTCCGGAATGTAATTTTCACAACAAATAAGATGTAGAACCAAGTTATATAACTGCCATTTGCACAAATCAAGGCCCATATCACTTATTTTGTGACTTTTTAACTTGAAGACAAAGTTCATTGCTTTTAGTCCCCTTCTTCACAGAGTAACGGACCCGACCCCATTGACGGTCGCTCTGGCGTAAAGATATACATACTTCACTTACAAGTCTGTACGTTCCTTCATGCATTACTCGAATAGCTCTAGAACGACCAAAAACCAAACACTCCATTAAAGTTACGCTAGGCTCATTGGTAAAATTACAATGTCAAAAGCGTGTCTAATCAGTTCTTGAAATGGAAAACTCTTTCAATACCACTTACCATTTTGGGGGGAAAATTAAGGAAATTACAATGAAAACAATTTAGCTCGGCTAGCTAACAACAATCACACTCACAGATCAGTATCAAACCTTCGCGCGACAACGACAACTATGGAACGCTATGCATGGAGTGCTCGAGTTGTCTCAGCTGAAGATGTAATTTTTGTACTACAGCGACAAAAGGTGCCATATCTTGCTCGAGGCTGAGGCAATCATCGAAGTGCAGAAATCTAAGAAAATGAAGAGTTGGTAATCGCAGGCAAAAACTAGGCGTCACTCCCAATACAAAAATATGTGGGATCATTACCACCATCACCACCACTAACATTACCACCATTACCACCACACCACCGCCATCATCACCACCATGCTAAGCTCCTCCTCAACATCATCATTTTTATCCTTATTTTGAAAAGTGTCAAAAAGATAAACTACTTTTTGTGCTCCTCCAAGAGAGCCATATGAGCCTTATCCCTGTCTTATCAACATGTTTTTTTTTTTTTTTTTTTGGGGGGGGGGGGGGGGGAGACAACATACACAATAATTGCTGACAAGCAAATTAAAAAAAAAAAAAAGGACCCCAGGATGAAAATTTGGTGGGGGTCTTAAAAAAAATAAAATTGGGGGGACTCACACCAAAAATTTGATGAACAGTCCACTTCCCCCCCCCCCCCCCCGGGGGGGGGGGGGGGGCCCTCAGCTTAAATTTTGTTTGGGGATGTCCCCTATCCTTGAAAATATCTTATTTTGGGAGTTGGGAGGAGGGGGATGGTGTCCCACCCCCCCCCCCCCCCCAATTGACTCCCATGCCTACAAGTCTGTTAATAATAAGGCCAGGATTGTGATGACTATATCAATTTCATTAAATGCTTACAGTAGACAAGAACAGGGTTGAGTATGTGTATTGATAATTCCAAAGATGTATTCACATTCTATACCAAAAATTTGACATGACACACACACATTATGCACTCACATATGTACAACCACTGAATTTAAATCATTCAAATGCTTAACAAGAAGGAACAACTATTAACTCTTGGTAAAATGAAGCAATAAGATGGTCTCCAATATTGCTGATTTCAACACACCAAAACAACAAAAGAGTCCAATGCAAAATAGGAGCATAATATGACAGACCTAAATATATATTGTAGATTTTATGGAAAAATACACCATGACATCCAAATACAGTCCATAGAAAAGTAAAATTAAATGTACATGTAATAGCTTCAGGGCCCCGTAACACAAAGGTTTGTGAACAACCATTCTGATTGGTCCAGGTCCACATTTGAGCAAAATGTGCATGAAACAGTGGTCCTGACTGGCTGTTACAACTTTGCGATTGATTGCAAATCTTTGTGTTACGGGGTCCAGATCATGTGAACTTTAATAATGCCACCTCATCTGAGATGATCATTTTTGATCGAGATTATGCTCCAGCACCACAAAACTGTCCAAGGAAATTAAATTGTCCTTCCATAAGCGGGCTGGTTGTTCTGCCCTCAACTTATCCATATCTTGCTGGCAGTGCCAGATGTTTCCCTGCAACATATGCAGCAGTTTTCTGTTTGCTAAAGATTATAGGGTTAGGCAGGGGTGGTGCCAGGTTATTTTGATGGGGGGGGGGGGGAGGGGGGTGAAAGTATTTTCTGTTTTTGGATTCTGACTTTTTATTTTTTCCCCATTAACAAGAAGTTAACAGTTTGTATTTTGACCGGAAGATCTTAATCATCTCCCTTACAATAAGACAAGCAATGATGCTAAGAAAATTTTGGGGGCTGCAAAAGGAATCCCATTTCTTTAAAGAAGGGTAATAACTGCCCACCTTGCGCATCCTCCGTGTATACTACTGAAATCTTTCCGTTCTTTCCCGAGAAAAGCAATGGATTTCACTATTTCCATCATTTTCCTCGGAATTTCTTTGACGTCACATAGGACCTGTAGTTCTCATAACCAATGTTTAACAGAGTCAATATCCACATTGCCTCCACATAATATGACAGCAACATTTCTCAATTCCTTGGATACTAAAGAGAACTTTGAACTCAGAGCTGCAGCGACACCCACCCCAGCTGATGGCTCCAATGAACAGCTTCATTGAACTGCCATATATTGCCGAGTTGCATCCTGAGAGAGAAAAAAAAAGGAGACAAATTGATAGGGTTTTTAAATTTCATGAAAGTACTGTTGAGAGTAGTCGTACAATGAATCAAAATTTAAGTGAATCATAATGTGACCCATTTTCATTCCATAAGACAGCTTATACAGAGAGAAAAAATTGGGATAAACTTAGTGCTATTGCATTTGTTGTTATAATTTTTTTTCTACTTCACTAAACCAAGCCAACTGATAATACTATTGAATTCACACACTAAACTCAAGTCAAATATCTTTCATCTCAGTAGATGGCAGCAAACTCCCTAGTCTATGCCCTTTGTTAATTTGTTGGAAATGACAGCTTCCAATCTGGACCTTGAAGGCCTTTCGAAAATTTTCAAATTGTATGAACCTCTTAGCAATCCTTGTGCAATAAATTCCAATGAAACATACGCATCATAACCATGGAGGAACATCCTAAACTTTGGTAGTTCTTTAAAAAAAACATTCTAATTGAACATCATGCATAATAATAACAGAAAATTATGGCTCATTTGTTGCTTATGAACCATAAGTATGGGACTAAAGTCCTTCATTCAATTTTCATTCAATTTCCTAACTAATTCATGGGTCCTTCAATGAACGGCCTAAATTCTTTATTCCATTGACCCAAAAAGGAAAACCAAATTCTTTAGTCCCATAGGCTTCCTATAGGAATGACACTGATCCCACATGCCATGGATTAAAATCCAGTTTAGCGAATTTTTCTCACCTTAATTTCCATCTTCTGAGACGGTGATGGACATCATCGACATGCTTCTCAATGATTGGCCAGTGGACTCTCTATAGATACTTCTAACCTCGGCTACGGTGTTGCACAGGTCCTGGCGGTAGGGGGATGAGCTTCCTGGCTGGAATGATTGGAAACAGTCATCTGCATTTCTGGCTCGGCTGCATAGACTTTGATGGCTGGGTTTTTGCTCTGTAAAATACGAATAATACATGAAGAATACATAAGTAATACCAAATAATACATGATGAAAACATGAATACTACATAATTAATACATCAATATTACTGCATGTAACAAACTGCTGAACATCCCACTGTATCATTTACACCTGTAGCGTTTATGCTCAAAGCAAAATTTTGGGACCCCCTTCCCCCTTCCGGAGCCTCCCCTCTCCTGTGAGCACCACTATTAAGCAGTATCTCTGTCGACCACACTTCAGACTTTATTACTTTAATGTATTTTTAAAGTGATGCTCCCCTGTCCAACGGCACCCAGATCCATTTGACCAGTGCTGAAGAAGAAGAAGACGGATGGATGACAAACAACAGTTCCTGCAGCTGTATGAGGTAATTTTTCTGTTTTTAATACCTTCTATTTCAATTCTGAAAATTCATGAACAAGTCAGCATTATTGCCTACATATTAAACATGTTAAACTTGTGAATCTTGATTCAAACACCTTGTTTATTATATTATTGGCATTTAAAAACTAAAATGTTATACCTTCACGGCAGTAGCAATACCAGATATCATTCCTCCTCCTCCCACTGGTACTATAACAGCATCTAAGTCTGGAATCTGAGAAAGAAAATGAAGTAGAGAAACATTATGCATGTATAGCATTCAGAAATTTCCAGAGAAATATATTGTATCAAATTTGGCTTCGAAAACTTTTCATATGTTGCTGCAATACATGTGTTGAATGACTTTGCTTTTTTTTCCAGGACTGAAGCCATAATTTGTTCCTGCTTAATTTCAAATTTCATGCAACATTTGTTAATTTTCAATGAAAGCCATTAACACTGGAAGTTTCATTTAACATGAATTTGATTCTTGCAGTGAGAACCTTGCTTGGTTTCCTTGCAGCAGGAAGTTATTTCTGTGATCATTAAAAAATACATTTGAATTCGCAATGCTACTTTTTTAATACACAAGTCATTACTACTACTACTACTACTTACTACTACTACTACTACTACTACTACTACTACTTACTACTATACTACTTACTACTACTACTACTACTACTACTACTACTAATTTTTCAAATTGATGTATCCTGCAGAGTTTTAAAAAATGATTAATTCCTTTTTTTTTTTGGATTCCTGCTATGACATTGTGTGTCTGAGATTGTGAAAAATGAGTACTGATATAGAGCTCCTAAACTCCTAATCACTCCGGCGTGACTGTTCTAGAACCAGACATGAAGACTCACCTGATGATCAAATAGCTTGTGACTTCTACCTTGTCGTGCTATGAGGTTGTATGTCTGAGATGGTGAAAAGAACTTAATGAGTACCTAATGTAGACCATTTGCCCACTAGGGTATTTGTTCTTGAACCAGATTAAAAAAAACCCACCTGATCAAGTAGCTCTAGACCGATTGTTCCTTGTCCTGCTATGACATCATATGTCTGAGATGGTGAAAGAAATGAGCACCTGTTCTCCTCTGCACTTCCTCTCCTGTTGTTCTTCTGGACTAAAAAAAAAAACACATCCACAAAGGAAGGTCTGTCTATAAAATGCTCGTCTTCCAAGCTTCGTCAAGCATTCCTTCATAAATGAAAATGCACTGACTGAATCTAGAATGTCAAGACCGAACCTAACCAATGGCAGCAGCACATGGATTTTAGAAGTTTGGGCAACGAGGGTAAGGATTTTTTCCTCTCACTTTCATATGAATAAAGGTTGATCTGAAAATAAACAGCAACAACAAACAAATAGGTTTGAGCAGGTAGTGGGAGTTCTAAATGAAAAAGAACTTGTTTCCCTCCTTTGACCTCTTTGGTTCTTAATGGGGGGTGGGGGGGGGGGGGTGAGACCAGCACATTTTTCTGCAAACAAACAAGAACTAACGGTAATGTGTAGGTAAAAACAAATGAGGAGTCAGTAGTGTCATAGAGAGGAGGTGGGGGGCGGCACACCAGTCTCCTTTGGTAGATGAAAAAAAGGATTCCAATGATTGGGCCCTAGTATCATCTTCTTTCACATTCCCTTTCACCTCTCCCTCTCTTCCTTTCTTCTCTTTTTTTCTTTTTTGAAATCTCATTCTCCCCCTCACACTACCTGTACCATATTAATGCCACTCTTGAGAAGCAGCGGACTAAAGGATCATGAGAGATACCTCTTCTGTAGGCTTGCATGGGATCACTTCGGCTCCGTACCCCTTACAGCATTGACCTTGCACTGCGGAGCGGTCTCCGGCATCACACGTACGCATCAAGACCCTGAGCTTGGCAGCATAGGCCAGGGCCTGACCAAAGTCCCTGAGATAGAGTGACCACCTTCGGCTTCTCATGTCCTTCAGGCACGCTGTCAAGAGCTTAGTCACTGCATTCAAAGCACTCGAATCTGATGTAAAAAGAGAAATCAATTAAGCTTTGCTATCATCTTCAATTCACTTAGGCAATTTTAACTTGTTGAACACTAAGCTGAGATAACTCATAGTAGGATCCAGGAAACGTGTGTTATACTGAAATCAA
>CM057154.1:8500000-8514000 GCA_029962745.1 Echinometra lucunter
ACAAGGTATAATTAAATTAATAAGTAGTTAAGGACCTTCCCCTCCCCCTCCCCCATTCTCTTGAAGGAGATCAAAGTATACTGATCGAAATGTCGAGAATCAGAGCTCTTGGCGGAGCTCACCAGCCAGCCCTTTTCAGAGCACTTATACCTTGGAAAAAAAGGATATGGTGTAAAAAACCCTTTTTGTCTTCAATGTTCTAGGCTACTTTCAAAGAATAACTTACTGTTTTTGAATAAGAAACGCGAATTGGCTTTCATTGAAAGACTGCATTGTGCTTGGGACATATGTCAGGTTAAACATTAACTCTTCCGCAGTCTGGTTTTATCTTCTTTATTTTTTTATTGTAGGAGATTGAAAATGGAAGATAAAAAGTGAATTGCTCCATTTCAAAATAAAGTTATGTAATGTCTCTAATTAAAGAACCGAATAGTTAAGATATGGAAAGGATTTTAAATAGAGAGAAGGGATTTTGCTGAATTTTTTTTTGACATTTAAAAAAAATATTTTGAGTGCAAACAAAATTATTCCTTGATGATTAATTTACCGTTGAATCGCTAGACTAGTAATATACATTTGTATGTATGTGTATATGTCTATATCTTTCCCTGTAGGTTATAACATATGCCAGTGGAACTTGCCAAGTTGTCTCAATAGGTAAGATACTGAAATAAAATCTTCTTGTTTTAACTTTGAAAACAATTATTCCATGAAGGCTTGTGGATGTTTTCAGCGAAAAGATGTGAGGATATTTTCTATCCCTGCAAAGAGGAATCATTATAAGCAACATTTAATCAAGTAACATTTAAGCATCTCAGAAGCGAAGTCACTATACTGACGTTGATGGACAAAACCAAATAGTAACTAAACAATAAGCATATCTGGAAAGCTTAAAAAACGCAGTGAATCCATTGCATAACATAAACAAATGAAAACCTATCAACGAAAAAACAAACAAAAAAACAAACCATTTATCGTTCGCAACATTCAATATCCCATACACGCACGGGAGGATAAGAGTGGATTGATAATGTTTCATTCTTGTATTCTTGTATTAGGATATAACATCACAAGAGCTACCAAATCAAAATTACCAATACCTCTCCCATGTGAGTAATGAAGAGAAAGATCAGATTCCATCCTTAATATATTGCTGCAATCATTGCATATGGATTTAGTCTGCACTTACCCTACAGACCTAAAAGACCGCACTAAGACCGACATTTTTAAAGAATTAATCATGTTAATGGTTTGTTATCTGTAATATCACCGGAATTATTATTCTGATGTAAAGAAATCAACGTCCGTGGTAAAATTTGGTGTCATTTCGATAATTATGCTGCCACTCTATCGAATTATTAGTTACACTGTTTTCAAAATATTGTCTGAATTTGGATGTATTGAAATAAAACATTCGTATCTTCTTAGTTATTACTTATCTAAAGATTAAGCCTTACTTGTATACCGCATAGAGAAAACATTTTGGGCTATAAAAGCATGATTTACTGTAAGTGTTAGTCAATGTGGTCAAGGATACGTACAGTTCGGCCTATCATATTTTCTTCAAATTGACACTTTGATTAATAAAATCTGCCTGCGGAATGCTGAACATTCGTATTTTACATGATTCATGACAAATTTCAAATTATATGAATCCTGAGTAACACCCAATAAAAACATTTAAATATTTCACAGACTCCAATGACATAATTGAAAATCATTATCCTCTCCTTTCACATTGTAGACCCAAACGCTTTTCCCTGCAGGAAAGGCAAGCAGTTTGGTAAAAATGGCGAATGCGACACTGGTGTAAGGAGTAACATCCGTGTGACAAACGCAACTGTGAAAGTAGGCTCTGATGACGCCGTGGATGCCACCGATGCTGCAAACAGCATCATACAATGCAGAGAAAAGACCTGCATCGAGCTTGCATTTTTTCTCCTCATCCAGTACTCACAACAATTTTGCCTTACTCTGGAATTTTTACCATATGTTCCAGACCTTGCTTATTTGAGTGCGACAATTACAATTTCGTACACAGGTAGAAATATTATGTTAATGAAAAGAATTGTTGTTAGTAGAATGACTTGTTTTAAGCCTCAGTCAAACTAGAGTTCCTACCGATCGTCACTAGTCGTATTATTCAAACTGTCCACAATAACCTTCCTGTTAATCTCGCTTTTATTTGTTTTCAAGAGAGAGAAAAAACAAACCTAACTGGATTCCCGTTAGGTGTGGGCGCTTGTGTGCGAGTTTTTCTTGATGAAAAGGCTCGAAATAGCACAGCCGTCGCTTTTACAATTTCTATGGAATACTGATGGTACTGATAATGGATTGAAATATTGTTCTCGGTAGCAAGTGATTATTTAAAAAAAATCTCATTTCCAATTAATTCGATGCAGTATATTGATATCACTTTGAACATTTATTCTTTCGGCAGTCAATTTTCTTGAGAGGCAACATAATTGAAAAAGAAGATTATCAGGATAAATTTCAGAATTGTGAAAATGATATCAAGAAGAATTGGAATGTTTTATCGAAACTTATACCAAAGAAAAATAAAAACGTCAATCATAATATTAAACTCACAATTGGTTAGGATCAGATACCTAAAAAGGAAATAGCTCATGTTCTAAACAAAGCCTTCAATGAAGTAGGCTCAAGGTTGCAAACTCCCTTGGGTAATACTTCGGAAGATTCATTAAACAGTTTGCAGACTCTATCTAATCCTGCATGTGAATTTAAATTTTGTGCAATAAAGAAGGAATATGCTGTAAAAGAACTGTTACGCATTGACTGTTCAAAAGCAGTGGGAGTAGATGGTATTCACCCTAAGCTTCTTAAACTGGCTGCAGAGTACATAGGTGGCCCTTTGACTCATTTATTTAATGCGACTTTACAAACATGTATTATTCCAAAAGATTTAGAGACAGCATGAATTACTCCAGTACATAAAGGGGATCTTCTGATATTGATAATTTTAGACCAATTTCTGTGCTACCTGCCTCGTCCAAAATATTGGAGAGATAAATACATGATCAACTTTATGCATATTTAAATGTTAATAAACTCCTTGCAAATTGTCAGTCAGGGTTTAGACCACCTTATTCTACTGCTACATGTTTAACTGAAATTACAGATTATCTGTGTGATAACATGGACCAAAAACATGTTATTGGAGGTATTTCCTTATTTACACCAAACTTTTGATGTTATTATACACAATTTTATTCTTGCAAAGTTTATGTACTATGGTATTAAAGGGAAAGAATATGACTGGATGGAATCCTATGTAACAGACAGGAGGCAGTTTGTTACAGTGAATAATTACTCTAATGAATATTTGAAGAACAAATCAGGCGTCCCGCAGGGATCTACATTAGGACCGTTGATACTTTGTCTGTTTATTAATGACATGTGTAGTGTAAATTTGCATTTCAATTCCAAAATATCTCTTTATGCTGATGATACAGCCATTTTTAATCATGGTAAATTAGTTAAGGAGATACAGGAAAAACTTGCAAGATGATTCTATTACAAAATGTAAACGGTTAGACCTGAATAACATGCATTTACAACCACAAAAGACGAAAGTCATGGCATTTGGTCAAAAGAAAAAATTAGGAAATGGTGTTGTGTCAATAAAATTCAGAAACTTACCTTTAGAAAATGTAAAGAAGATCAATACTTGGTTGTTAATCCCGACTCATGTTTGACGTGGTGTGAACATGTTTCTACTATTGTTTGTAAAATCTCTCGGGCAAAAGGTTGTATACAGAGGATTAAACATTTGCTGTCATTCAAAATAATGAAGAATCTGTATTTTGCTATGATTTTACCATATAATGGGGAAGCTGTGCAAAAATCCATAGGGATAAGATACAAAACTCCAAAATATGCCAGAATGATTTTGAATAAAGATTATCATACATCTTGTTACGCTAAAATGGCAATCAGTTGAGCAACGTATAAATATCAATATTGTGTTCTTGTTATTCAAATACAAAATAATCTAATACCGACTTATCTAGAATCATTGATATGTAAACGAAGTGTAAAATATAGGATACGTTATTCTTTAAAATGCCCCCTCCAACTTCCCCGTCCAAGGACAGAATAAAAAAGAAATTCCTTTGCATATGTCGGAGCCAGTTTGTTTAATGCACTCCCTGTAAACAGTGCTATATAGACCAATTTCACAACGCAAGAGGGCAGCAGACTGTTCGACACAGTTCGACATACTGCGGTGGGCGCTCCAACTTTTATAGTACACAAGTCAATAGCGCGTTATGTACATTCGTTCGATTTTTTTGTCTATTTTGACCAGTATATGCAGATTTATTTTAATATTTGCAATGAGAAATTATCAGGGAAGTTCAGGTCGCAGCTTTGCGGAGCTAAAATGCCACAAGAATTAGAGAAAGTTTAAAAATTGGAAGCTAACCGAGTGTGAAATTCACTCGCTTTTGACTCATGAAGCCCGTTTGTGTGAGAAGGCGTACTCCCTACATAGGTTTCCCTAAGCAATGTGAAGGAATTCGTCGCCAGTGGGTAAAAACATTAACAGAAAGGACTCTGAAGTCAAGAAACATTATCATTATGTACTTTGGCGTAAAATTTGATGAGTGAAAACATGACCTTGTAAACAGGGTAAGATTTAGGGCTCCCGTTTACTACGGCTTCTATGCTGCAATCGAACTTTTACTGACAAAACTAAGTTGAAAAACCATCGAAAGTACAAAAATACATCATACTTTCATCCGTCAGATATGACCATTGTCTTACCTCATCTACCCATGTATCCATGCTTTATTTTATTGATCTAGAATAAAGTAAATGGAACAATATCGGGGCATATCTCATATCTTACATTCATTTTGTACACAGAGCCAATCGCGGTCAGCGCGCTTGCCCACCGCAGCAATGGCGTCGCTGATAGAGGGCCAAACACATAAACCGGAGGTGAAATTGGTCTATACCACTGATCCACTCTCTTTATTTACAGTTTACAATGTTACCTATAACTGTTATATATTTTGTATTTTCATGTAGAAGATGTTTGTTATTACTGCAGGGCGCCTTTGGAAAAGCAGTTTTACAAAATTGAACAGCCAACCCTGCAGTATAAAATGAATAAAACAAAATGAATAAATAAATAAATAATAAACAGACTTTTTCAACCTGTTGTAAAAATACAAATGGCTAATATAGCGCTATGGACATTCACATGTATATCTCATGAGTCAAAGATTTTTGGCCTCTCAAGTTTTTACTTGTATCACTTATGTAAAACTGAAACATTCAAGCTCACAATTAATCAATTTTTAGGGGTGTAAGACTGCTTATTAATTCTCTTTTTTATACTCACCATGTATAATATCTAGCAGAAAAAATGAAATAGCACAAATGTCTTTCAGCATAAAAATGTATTGTTCTATAAATCCCAAGAATCGGAAAATATCACTGAACGCATACTTCCGTTCTGTTCATTCATACGCTATACTCTGATGAATGCAAGTCGACAAGCTTAATTTCGTGTGCATGGTGTGTTCAATGCCATTTTCCAAATCTCTTCTATTTAATAAATCAATGAAAATATTTCCATATCGCGCTTCCTAAAGATATTTTGCAATCACATTCAGTATGACTTATCATTATTTTCTTAGGAGGAAGCCAGACGAGCACAAGTATTTCATTTGGATTCAACGATAACAGTTATTTTTCTGGTGGTTTCTTTCCGGAGTGCCACTCTTTCACACTCGTTTCAATCACGGGTCCAACCGCGACGCCATCGACGGGCTCGAGTCTCAATACCTATGAGCACGAGCTTTGCGAAGGGCAAGGCACAGCGACCACGCCTTCACTCACGACACAACCTCCCACGACACAAACGCCCACGACAGAACCTTCGAGGACGACACAAACGCTCACAACAGAACCGACGACGACACTCCCTGCTACGACACAACCTGAAAATTCACTTCTGTCTACGACGCAACCTTCAGCAACACAACCTTCGGTAACACAACCTTCGGCAACACAACCTTCAGCAACACAACCCTCCACGACAGAGCCTCCTACGATACAGGTTGTAAGTACGCTGAAAACCATATAAATGATTCAGTGTTAACAGGTTAAAAACAGCAATAGTTCGTGTCTCTGGCAATCACATATTGATTTACACTCCTTCCATAAGACTTGGGATACGATTATCGTCGCTTTTGTATCGGCAAACTTAGCGCTTCGTGCATTCAAGGAACAAATTCTATCATGCACCCTCGCACTACAGCTCGGTCGAGTGTGGTTAATACAGATCAAAATTACGATAGGAGTTTTAGAGCCGAGGAGGGATTCGAACCCTGTGCCTACTGGTTTACAGTTATTCACCAGATCACAATACTTCCACTTACCACGCACTCGCCGCAATAGCACTTTGTATAAAAGTATGCAATATTCGTCACTAGAGGAGCAGAAAAGGCTAGTCAAACTGCTTATTAACATGCAATCGATGCACTCGCAATCAGTCAGTGTGCAGAAAGACGCAAACCAGCCCCCCCCCCCCCCAAGTTAAATCACCATGAACTGGTCGCAGTGATATTACATGTTTTGAAAATAATTACAAGCCAGAAAATGTGCTGAGAAGGCTTAGACCAGTCAAGTGGTATATTTCTGGCATTCATTTCACTAATTTTAAGTGCCTTTCTAGATAGTGCCTTTTTTTTTGTTTACTGACGTGTGTAAAGACAAATATTATTTGCCCAGGTTCCTCTCTTAATGACATACCAATAAACTACAAAATTACTAAAACTGCGTCCTCCAGTGGATTGCTGACTACACTGGATAATGAATTAGGTTTAACGGACAAAACTAAATTCATTATCACTGGAAGTATAGAGAAAATTAACGTAGATGAGGCTTACGGTTCACCATGTGGTAAGTCTTGAAAGGACTGTGAATTTGAGAGAGTAGAGAAAAATAAGGGGGGAATGGAGAGGCGAGATAGAGTAGGAGAGAGTAGAGAGTATCTTTCTTGATATTGGATGAAGTCCTAAGAAGGACTGTAAACAAGTTGAGAAGGCGACGAGGAGAGAAGAAGACTCAGATCAGATGAGAAGGTGATGAGGAGTGAGAAGACGAGACGTTTCAAACAGCTCAACGTGTTTGCAGTCCTTTTTAGGACTTTACCCAATCTCAAGAAAGATAACCTCTACTCTCTCCTACTCTATCTCGCCTCTCCACTTCTCCTCCCCTCAACTCATCTCATCTACGTTATCACTTACCATCATGCAAACCTCCACCTTCAGAGAATATTAATATTGATCTTCAGAAAATTCAGGATTTGTGCATTTCAAATATACTTACTGTCAACTTCATGAAGACAAAATTCGTGTTAACTGGAAGCCACCTGAAAGGTTTTGTTGTTGAAATTGTTGGTAAATAAATCATATCGAACGAAAAATCGATTCTTGTTATGATGACATCTCGACAACTTACGATGGAGTAAATATTGAATGATATTGCGAAATTATAAAATGCCTCGGAGTATTTACTAATACTTACTGGGAAATGAACAGGTTAACTTGTTATGTAAAAAAAATGTTTGCCGGCCGAACAATGATGAAACAATTTCGTCACTTTTTAGATAGTGAAAGAAAATTGCAAAATTGCTTGATCAGATCGCTCAAGGACTATTGCTGCGAAAAAAAAGAGGAAGGGGCAATAGATTGAATACACAAACATACTGTATCACTAAGCATGCTAAGCTACAAAAGAGGGTGGCAATAATTGTTCTGAATTGTAATATCTAGAGATATCTAGAGATATGCTTTCGTGTTTGAAATAGATAACCTTAGAGAACTTGTGAGATATTTCTTGGGCTTTTGCTGAAGTAAATGAACTTTATACAGTCATAAAAAGCATACGTGACAATCTGTCAAGCGTGATCTTGAAATTTCTAAATGCCGTACTCCTTATCGAGAGCATTTATCATGTTCATTGTGCTACGGGGGCCCCTTTATCAGTATATGATCATGATAATGGAATAATCTAACAACAAAAGTGAGAAAAAAATTATACTGAATTTCTTAATTCTCATTATTTAAAAAGGTATTGTCAATTTTCAGCCATGCTCAAAACTGTATGAAAAACTGAAGCATCATGCGAATTTCAAAATGTTGTCTGTATTAGTTCTCCGTTTGTCCTTTCGTTCGTCCGTTTGTTGGTTTATTCATTTACTGTTCTTACTGCGTTGAATTTGATGGGCCCCTTAGAAGACCAACGTATGTTGAATGGGCTACATTGAAATAAATTAATACTAACAAATCAAAGCTACAAACATGATCCACTCATTTTCTCCGTAACAAATATCCAAAGCTGGGTGGGGATAATACTTCCCGACAACTGGTATTGGTGTAACTAGGTTTTGAGGGGTAGTGATTTCATTAATTTCAGTGATTAAAAAAAAGAAGAAAATTTTTTTAGTGATTAAAAAAAATATTCCTCAGTCCTTGTTTGATATCGACTTTACTGATGAAAGTTCTAATAAGAAGTGAAATCACATGTAGATGCAAACCGCCACTTAAACGGTTTTGAGATTTGTACAGTTTCATCAATTAGATGGTGGTGGAATAATACTTTATGTTCATTTCAATTGTTATCATTCTTGGGTCTCATTTTTTGTTCATCGTCAAGGATACACAAACACCCAGTAATTCTGCCAATGGAGGACAGTGTGAGACTTTTAAAATTCGAGGTAGGACGTTTTTTGGTTTTTGTTTTCATCTTGTAAAGAAAGGAATAAGGCATAAGCTGGATGGCCTTATACTTCATTTCGAAATAAAGAAAAGTGAGGCAATGAAATTTCCTTATTATTTTTTTCTTGAAGCTTAAAGTAAAAGAACACCATTTCAAATGACATGTTAGATAGCATACCCGTGCAAGGTATAACTACGCAAGAAATATACTTGTTGGTATCTCATACTATACTATCAAAACATTTGGCTCGTCAAGACAGTTTATATTTGGATGGGTAATTAGCATATTATATAATGGGTGCCATGATTTTTGGATGTTACATATTGCAGTCAGAGAAAACAATTTTTTATTTTGTTCATTGATTTTCAAAAGAGCTTTAGTTCTCACTGCAAATGCCCTGGTTAATATGTAAAATAAAAACCATCATAGACAGCTCTGATCTCCTTTTTTTCACTGTAATGTCAATCCTATTCCAGATGCGCTTCAGAACTGTATCCCGCAGATCTATCTCTGTAGCAATCCCGAAGTCAACACCAGTGCCATCAGAGTGGTGAACGCGACCCTGAGCATCTCTGACGCAACGCCTGTGGACATCACCAGTCTCACCGAAAGCATCATTAGGTGTAGCCGCTCTGCATGTGAGGGTGCCCTGTACGAGGTGATTCAGATCTATTCAAGAAATGAATGCCTCAACGCAGGAGACACAGGAAGGACTATTTCCATTTATGTTGAATATACTTGTAAGTGTGGAACTGTACTTTTCGCATGCACATCGTCATAATGCATTAAATATTTTCCCACCTGTGAAGAACGTCATAACTTTCTTACCATATGGTCAAAGAATTTCACAGCAATTTCATTACAAGTATAAATTTTCATAATGATTTTTTTCTTATTGGTTAAATGTCTAAATAATGTTTCGAATAAATAAATGTTTCGAAACGCCGAAAAATATTCAGATTTTTTCTATACAATAAAATGATTATAATACTTATTTGTTTTGAGATAGAAATAAAATTGAAACGCGCATGAGCATCACCAATGGATGTACATTTTTCCTTATTCATCATTAATTTTAATTGAGGTGTTTGGGGTTCTCTTTTATGGGTTGCTGGTATGACCAGCTGCCACAGATATACCCGAGTGGCTACTGTTCGCAGTTGCACAATATACACATAGATTTCCCCTTTGTTTCATTGCAGATGGGTCATTTACAATCAGTGTCCACGCTACCGATCTGTTCACCATTGGTGAAGATGGACTACACGCCACGAGCTGTGCCAACCTTCTCTACGAACAGAGACCGAATACCACATCGAATTCAGGGGAGTACCCATTCAACTGTTCGTCACTTGATGAGTCGGTGAGAGTTTCATCATAAGCATATCAAGTACTTGGAAAACGAAAAGCTTCTGTTAAGCCATACCATACACACATCTGAGATTGTATTGGAAAACAGTAGGCTAATGTGAAAAATTTAAGAGACTAATTGCAAATCTCGACAAATTTATTGTTATCAGTGATGTCAGATCAGCTCTTTAAAAACGGAGACAACTAGTCTGATAACTACGTGGTAAATAATGTAATTTCACAGAATGTTGGATGCTGTCAAACATACTCGGTCTTGGATTATATTTCCAGTTAAGTATATGGTTACAGCCCCAGATTCATACCCTAGTTCCTCTAACGAGACGGAAACTGGACCGACACCAGAAATAACAATAATTACATCAGACTCAAATGGCCCAATAGCGAATGAGGTTGGAATCTGTTTGGAATCTTTAAAGAGTCGGTCTGGCGGTGTGACGATTTTGTCGCAGTGCAGACTATGCCTTGCACGTTGCTACTGAGAAGGGATTGGCTTAGTGCCTGGAAACTAGACTATTCCAATGTACATAACCAACAATTACCCTGATTTCGCAATGGTGATTCCAGGTCTAATGATGTTTAAATGATTATTTTTACAGCAGAACAATAAGCTACAAGATCGCTCCACAGGGCAATCACCCTCCCATGATTAAGGTGTTCATTGTAGGAGAACGAAACACGTCTAAAATTAATGTTCTAATTATGGATGAAGTGATGGAGTGTGTCATATATAACTAACATCAGTGGTGTTAGTGATATATGACACACTCCATCACTTCAAAAATTATTAGAACTACAATGGATGTGTTGTTGTATATTGGCCATTGTAGTCCAGTATAAAATAAAAATGCAATTTCTCAGGAGAGTACTGTTGCACGGATACCGGTGAAGCATTTTAATGTATGCATGTATCTAACCTGTGCCCTTGTTCAGATATGTACCGGTAAACCGAGTCCAAAAAAGAGGGAAAATTCGATTAAAACAAAAAGAACTAATTGAATGGCCAGTAATGTTACGTGAGACAACAAATGACCTTCGCGTATTCCTCACATGTATTGGTTATAAGATACAAAAAACAACAACAACAAAAAATAACGTACGGTTCTTTTGTTTGTTTTTAAGCGGTTTATTAATGTATATGTGAAAAAGACCTTTTTCTCCTCACAGCGATACGATGGATCCTCGGAGGGATATACAGGTACGCCAGGACCAACCGAGGAAACACGAGGTAGGAAACGAACGTACGGGGCAAGGCGAAAGCTAAAGCGGAAAGACCAATGACAAATATAAAATTACCCTTTTCTATTGATGCATTGTGATTCTTAGTTTTATCAATGTATATGAACATCGGTCAATGGTAAAATCGAATGACAATGTTTTTATTCCTTTTTCATGGGCGGGGGAGGGGGTTAGATCATATTTTAAAATAAATGTGTCCTACGGAACGCAATTCAAGGACTCGGCGTCGCTCTTTATCACCACTTCTTGGGCGCAAGTATGAGGATGTGTTTTAAAAGAAATTTGTTTTGACGAATTTTGTTTACGTATCTAGTTTTAAGTGTATTTTTTCATCGCTCTTTTTTGCTGCTTTTTGTTATTTCATTTCACTTATTTAATTGTTTCATTTTCAGACGAGATGATGACAAAGATATGTACATTTAGAGCATCACAAAGATAACAGAACAGAATGACAATGCAGATTAAGATTTAGTACCAGCCAATGCTTGGTGATCACCTGAAATTTTTGCTATTGAGAATAAGAGATTTTGTGGTCCAGTAGATAAGTCTCCAGACAGTTAAGCCTAAGGGTGGGAATCCTTGCCATGGCGCTAGCGTTCTTTGGCAAGACATTTAACTACATTCGCCACATTCAACCCATGTAGGTGGGTATACCTTATAAGATTTATTCCTTGAATGCACTGGGCGTTATGGCTGCCTGCCAGAGCTAAAGCGGGGTAACAATACCAAAAGTCATTTGAAAGATCAAGGGTCATTATATCATAATGTGATGTGTAAGAACGGGATATTATAATTTAGGTATGATAATTCCCGACGTTTCTTTTATCATCTGGTAGGATGCCCTCGAGTGACGATGGACTTAGTCGCAGGTATTCCGCTCGGAGACGAATCATGTGGAGCAAGATTTACCATCACATCGGACTCGCTTACTAACTCAGATGGTAAGTGGTACTCATTAAGATGAATAAGCACAGGTCAGTCTATAGTGTAGCAACTGTCCTCCTCTCAGATTCCCGGTATATTTGATAACAGTATAGTAAGTGGAAAGGTCTACAAGAGCTCTGAACGAAAGAAAATTATGAAGTGAAATGTCAAGTTTGATGTCAGTACATGTTCGGAACTCCGCTGTCCGTACGGGACATCAAATTACCAAATATATTTGACTTGCCAATTAACAGTAACAGCATTGATGCGCGCGTAAGCAGGGTAAGTGAATGATTTATCGGTTTGGATGATACCCCAGCTACAGAACTGAATGAAATGTATATCATCACGATTGCACTCTGTCTTCAGGAAAATTGACATGTTTTTTTTAATACACAGAATCGATAGGCCTTTGTCCGATCTTTATCGTATTGTTCATTACATTTATTTTTTTTACATTTTTTTTAAAAAATATTGAAGAGTCCTTCTTCCTTCCCATACCCTCCCTACCACCCCCTCGCTTTTCCCAATTTTCTTTTGGACACTCTCCTCTTCATCACTTTTTTTTCTATCATTTTTTCTTTCCCTGCACAGTATATCACCTTAAGCAAAGTCTGTCTTTTATTCATTACGGATACTTCAATTCATTCCTTTTTTTAAAAGTCATCTTCATAACATGCTTATAAAAAAATTGCTTTTTGTGTATTTTTGAATATTATGATTATATCAGGGTTTGTCGCAACATTTTAAACGGTCATTTCCATATACTCTTTTAAGTAAATACGACAGTGAATGATAGTTGTTAACATGACTACCACTCAACTAATGAACTATAGACAGGCGCTTGAATATATGTTACATACATATTGATTATTTAGAAGGTGGCCATTTTTGTCTTTGGAACTACTTCTAACCGCTCCATTTTCAGACTGCGAAAATAATCAAGTAGATCATGAAAAGTGCCTAAGTGTAATTGACATACAGATCGATTATGCAAAAGGACACCAATGTCTCGTATGAGGAATGTTAAATTAGGACCCAATCAAAACAGATTCAAGACTTTCCCCCTTCCATGAAATCGTTGCATCCATCTTCAGACTTCTAATATTATGAAGTAAATGGAAAGCAAGTAAGTATATTAGAAAGCATATTAATTATTCAGACTAAGTTTTGAATTTCGCTGACTGATCGTATAATGGAATGAGCACGAACCAAGGGCATTCATTGCTGAGTTTATTTTTCTACGAGTATCAATCACATTTTGTATTTGGGATAGTTCATTAAAAATAGGCATGACTGCATATCATGCAGTAGTAAAAGACAGATCGATATGCTTCATTTTGTTCCCTCCGTACCTGTCGTTTTAAGTTCAAGTTAGGAATTAGGAATTACACGTACTTCAATTTTTTCTTAAAGAGAAGACACATGAAATATAAATGTACAGCTATTCAAAATACATAAAATGAACCAAAGAATAAATCGAAGTTTTAATATGAAAGTTATATGCAAAATAACCTCTTTGTTCTGTGGATGGATATAGTAACCCATTTCAAGGTTAGGAAAACGGCAGTTGCTTTTCCCCCTTTTCCATTTTATTGTCAGCACAAGTGAGCTTCGAGTCCCTCGACGGCGGTGACGTAGTTGGTGGGGCCGTCAACGTCCTGCAGGATGGCATCGACACGTCAGGCAATCATCTTCACGTCGTCAGCCTGGTC
>CM057154.1:8514500-8598912 GCA_029962745.1 Echinometra lucunter
ACCACAACATGATGCTACCCCTAGTGCATCTATCCACCCAAGTTTGGTTGCCATTGGACCAGTAGTTGCCAAGTCATGATGTATAAGAGAGTCTTGCAGTAAACTTTAACATTTGCGACGGACTACGGACGACGCGACGGACCGCCATTTGGATCCCCTAAGTCTCGCCTTCTACCTCCGGTGGGCGAGACCAAAAGGAAGTAGTGCTGAACACTTTCAGCAAGAGAAAATTCAAACTAAGACACTTACCACTTGACTGGCTTACTTGGGAAGGCCCAGAAGTAATTTGATGTTCCATCCTGTCAGAGTCTACAAGTCCATCATCTACAAGACTTTGAAAGCACATCTTTGACAGCCATGGGAGCTGCCAAGTAGAGGGGAAACAGTAACATTATTAGTGCATTAAATGAAGAAGTGACATATGGAAGAAACTCTATAGCAACCTCAACTAAGGATTAAAGTTAAATCCCCTTTTTCCTCCCCCTTTCTCCTCTTCTCGGACAACATACCTTAGTTTCAGTCATGAATTCAATATTTTGTTTTGCAGGGGGAGGGCACAGTGGCAGAAGTGCATTCAAGCAATGACCAACAAGTATGGAGACATTGTGATTTGTTCATAAATGTGTTGATAAGGTCTGCCTATGATGTAATTCAAAGAAAATATACTCAGAGTCAGAATAAAGATATGGATCAACTGCAAAAACATACTATATAACATCATAATGACTTTTTATATCAAGGAAAATGAATTTTATCCCCTATTCTCACATGTGAAAAAAACAACAGTTTTTGCTATTCTGAGTATTAAATACAACATACACATATTAGCATGTATCTTGGTGAAAAAAAAATGAGAGAGAATAGTATCTAGGTACAACCATGAGAACTGTCGATTCTCTAAAACTATTATACTGATATTCATTATGTAAAGATGTATTTCATCTAAATGTTATTTCTTACCATACATCATTATTGTGGGATTTTTATTTTAAATTTACACTTACTTATACCCTTTCCTTGGGAGCTATTTCCTCAATTTCTCTTCAGCTGGAAACACCTTTCTACAAGGAAGAAATTAGAGGAGATTTTTGATTGTGTGTTAACATGATATATATTCGAATATGAGCATTTTTGTATCTACTATCTAGCATTTTGTCTGAGTTGTCTTTAGTAGTCCAATTAAATTATTGGAGAGTAAGAGATTAATCAAGAAAATTTTTTCTTCTTACACCACTAATAAAAATTTCAAGAGCACTAATAAAAATTTAGAAATGCACCTTTATCTATGACATGACTATATTACATATATTTTCAATTCACTGAAGATTATGTTTCCAAACTGATGCATTATTGTGTGTTACCAAAAAGTATGTGTAATGTAATAAATAAAAAAAAACTAATTTTCAATTCATTGAAGATTATGTATTCCAAAATGATGCATTATTGTGTGTTACAAAAATATGTGTAATGTTAATAAATAAAAAAAACTAAAAAAACCCAGGTGATCTACTATATTTTCAAATCTTGAGGTGTAAATTGTCAGTAGACATTCTACAAGAAATATAGAGTTAGTACAGGCAATTTCATACCTTTTCAAAGAAGATCTCTGCATTCTCAGGCGCTTCTCCTCCAGACTTAATCCACGTTTCTTGGACTTCACAGAGAAAAAATTAAAAAGAAAACAGAAAAAAATGCTTACATTTGACACAATTCAATTTCTTTAGTCACCAAGAAACTGTGCCAAAATAACACGGAACTCAAATCAAGGAATAAGTAAATAAAAGTAAAAGTAGACTCTAATGGGGAAATCATCATCATTATCAGCGTTTAACCCATTCGTGACAGAGGTCCACATTTGTGGTTTGGCCTAATATCTTTTGATGCAAAGCCCTGAAAATCATACCAAATACATGAGCGGAAAGAGCAAAAAATTCTACACAAACTTTGCCAATATTTGGTTGCGTCAGTATTCGTTGTTTGATGCTGAAAATTTTTAAAAGGTAAATAAGCATTAAAATCCTTAATGGGCAATGTGATGGAAAGTTTAAAATCACCATTTTCCCCTGCAAATTGGCAAATTTTTGACTTCTCGTCATAATTTCTGTCAATTTATATTCATTTCAGATACATGAAGTTTTTGTAAGAAAATGTAGCAATAAAATAAAAATGTTTGTGTTGCAATTTGAAGAATAAAAAGCTGATCAAATTAGGCTTTAAATAATTCCTGTACGAATGGGTTAAAGTCCATTTTTCCCACTTTGTGGGGTTGGACATTTCATTTCCTTGCCATCAAAAATGGATAAGTCTAGACTCTGGAGAACGAAGACTAAATTAGAAAAATTAAGACGAAGGATGAAAGAAAAAAAATGAAGGAAATAAAGAATGGAGAAAAAGAAGAGGAAGCCAAATTTGAAGAACAGGAAGATGACATAGAATCTAGACTAGCTAGATCCACTTGCACGAATGCAAGCTTTATGACCTTGCATCCTTGAGGTCTATACAGGGGAAATTGCTGAAAAAAGGCCACTAACGTGTTCTATGTCTCATGTGAGAGCTGTGTTTGAAAAAAAAAAAAAATCTGAGAATTTCACTTGATCAAGATAATTGAAATCTAAGTAACAGAAGGAATTGTGGATAGAAATAAGATATTTTTTCATCCGAGAGTGTAAAGAGCAAATATTTTACAAGAATTTGTTAATTATTTTACTGATTTCTATCTTCAACTACTAGTAGTATAAGTTAGAGGTCAGAACATGTTAGCAGCCATAATAAATTTGCAAAGCTCATCATACCACAGACAGAAATAACCATCAGTTCTGGGCAATCGTTTATTAAAAAAACATACATACATAGTCTCAGTGGAACAACCAATGATACAGAGAGTCGGAGACTGAAAGCTTTTGGTCTAACCATTCCAATGTTACCCTGCGGAGCTAGATCTAAAAATGACGATGGATGGGGGAGAACGGACATGATGGAGGAGCCCGAGGCTGAGCCCAAGCCTAGGCTAAAAATACCTCATATATATTGATCTGACAAATTAAAGGTGCTATGAAGTTGTAGGTTAGGCACAGGAAATCAGTAATTACTTTGATTGCATTTAAATTTAGTTACATTTGGATCACGTATGGTCGGGGGTCCTAAAGCTACGTGTTAATATGTGCAATATGACACATTCAACGCGCAAAAATTCCGATGTGACAGAGCAACAAGAATTTCATCAAGGTACATATACATGTATGCCAAAAAGAAATCAGTAATTTTCCTTTAGACTATTTCTTGTAATAATATTACAAGAAATGAAGAAAATAAAAATCATGGTAAAATTCACACAAACCAGTTTCAAAATAAAAATTTGCATTCACTTATTACATGTGCATTGCTTTAGCCTTAGGCAGGGCGCTACAAACCCACTTGCCTGCTTGCCCGGGGGCAAGTAACGATCGTGAAAGGGCAAGTGAATTTTGAAGTCACTTGCCTGAAAGGGCAAGTAAATTCAATTAAAGCTATCATGAGAACAAATGAAAAAAATCAATCAACATAATGCTCATACTTAGATCTAGCAATGGCTAATTAATTTTAAGGCAGTGTATACAGCCACACGCGTGTGTCTTTACCTTACGGTCACACGCGTGTGGTTGTATCCACAGCTTTGACATGAGGATACAGCCACACTCAACTGAATTCCCACTACTCTGCGCCGCTACAGCTATCGCTAGTGTGTATGTATGCACTGCACAAGCGATGTGTCTGTGTTGCCAAACCCCAAAACTTGGATCGTCACGAAGGTTTTATCTCTGAAATTCACTGAAATACAAACAATATTGTACTATATTGTCACTTGCTTGCTGACCAGGTGAGAATGAAGTGAAAATATTGTTTGTATAATAAGTGAAATCGCGAGATAAAACCTTCTTGACGATCCAAGCTTTGCAAGTCGCAATACATATCGCATGAATACACATCGCTTGTGCAGTGCAATGCGCGTTAGCGATAGCTGTCGCGGCACAGACTTCAAGTGGGAATTCAGACAAGTGTGGCTGTATCCTCATATCGATGCTGTGGATACAACCACACGCGTGTGGCCATAAGGTAAGACACACGCGTGTGGCTGTATACACTGCCTAATTTTAATATAATGTTGCAAAATTTAATTCAAACTGTCATGAATTTTCGTATATATGGAAATAGAGCAAATGAGATATGTTTTGGGCAAGCAATTTCAAAGCAACTTGCCCAACGGGCAAGCAGAAAATTTTTTTTTTTTTGTAGAGCCCTGCCTTAGCTAGGACTCCTCCATAAATTTTTCCGAACAAATTTGACAATGCCACGACTCAATTATTTAAATGAATTATGTTGACAATCATCCATCGTCCGGAATGTAAATTTTCACAACAAATAAGATGTAGAACCAAGTTATATAACTGCCATTTGCACAAATCAAGGCCCATATCACTTATTTTGTGACTTTTTACTTGAAGACAAAGTTCATTGCTTTTAGTCCCCTTCTTCACAGAGTAACGGACCCGACCCCATTGACGGTCGCTCTGGCGTAAAGATATACATACTTCACTTACAAGTCTGTACGTTTCCTTCATGCATTACTCGAATAGCTCTAGAAACGACCAAAACCAAACACTCCATTAAAGTTACGCTAGGCTCATTGGTAAAATTACAATGTCAAAGCGTGTCTAATCAGTTCTTGAAATGGAAAACTCTTTCAATACCACTTACCATTTTGGGGGGAAAATTAAGGAAATTACAATGAAAACAATTTAGCTCGGCTAGCTAACAACAATCACACTCACAGATCAGTATCAAACCTTCGCGCGACAACGACAACTATGGAACGCTATGCATGGAGTGCTCGAGTTGTCTCAGCTGAAGATGTAATTTTTGTACTACAGCGACAAAAGGTGCCATATCTTGCTCGAGGCTGAGGCAATCATCGAAGTGCAGAAATCTAAGAAAATGAAGAGTTGGTAATCGCAGGCAAAAACTAGGCGTCACTCCCAATACAAAAATATGTGGGATCATTACCACCATCACCACCACTAACATTACCACCATACCACCACCACCGCCATCATCACCACCATGCTAGCTCCTCCTCAACATCATCATTTTTATCCTTATTTTGAAAAGTGTCAAAAAAGATAAACTACTTTTTTGTGCTCCCTCCAAGAGAGCCATATGAGCCTTATCCCTGTCTTATCAACATGTTTTTTTTTTTTTTTTTTGGGGGGGGGGGGGGGAGACAACATACACAATAATTGCTGACAAGCAAATTAAAAAAAAAAAAAAAGGACCCCAGGATGAAAATTTGGTGGGGGTCTTAAAAAAATAAAAATTGGGGGGACTCACACCAAAAATTTGATGAACAGTCCACTTCCCCCCCCCCCCCCCCCGGGGGGGGGGGGGGGCCCTCAGCTTAAATTTTGTTTGGGGATGTCCCCTATCCTTGAAAATATCTTATTTTGGGAGTTGGAGGAGGGGGATGTGTCCCCCCCCCCCCCCCCCCAATTGACTCCCATGCCTACAAGTCTGTTAATAATAAGGCCAGGATTGTGATGACTATATCAATTTCATTAAATGCTTACAGTAGACAAGAACAGGGTTGAGTATGTGTATTGATAATTCCAAAGATGTATTCACATTCTATACCAAAAATTTGACATGACACACACACATTATGCACTCACATTATGTACAACCACTGAATTTAAATCATTCAAATGCTTAACAAGAAGGAACAACTATTTAACTCTTGGTAAAATGAAAGCAATAAGATGTCTCCATATTGCTGATTTCAACACACCAAAACAACAAAAGAGTCAATGCAAAATAGGAGCATAAATATGACAGACCTAAATATATATTGTAGATTTTATGGAAAAATACACCATGACATCCAAATACCAGTCCATAGAAAAAGTAAATTAAAGTACATGTAATAGCTTCAGGGCCCCGTAACACAAAGGTTTGTGAACAACCATTCTGATTGGTCCAGGGTCACATTTTGAGCAAAATGTGCATGAAACAGTGGTCCTGACTGGCTGTTACAACTTTGCGATTGATTGCAAATCTTTGTGTTACGGGGTCCAGATCATGTGAACTTTAATAATGCACCTCATCTGAGATGATCATTTTGATCGAGATTATGCTCCAGCACCACAAAACTGTCCAAGGAAATTAAATTGTCCTTCCATAAGCGGGCTGGTTGTTTCTGCCCTCAACTTATCCATATCTTGCTGCAGTGCCAGATGTTTCCCTGCAACATATGCAGCAGTTTTCTGTTTGCTAAAGATTATAGGGTTAGGCAGGGGTGGTGCCAGGTTATTTTGATGGGGGGGGGGGGGGGGAGGGGGGTGAAAGTATTTTTCTGTTTTTTGTGATTCTGACTTTTTATTTTTTCCCCATTAACAAGAAGTTAACAGTTTTGTTATTTTGAGGGAAGATCTTAATCATCTCCCTTTACAATAAGACAAGCAATGATGCTAAGAAAATTTTGGGGGCTGCAAAAGGAATCCCATTTCTTTAAAGAAGGGTAAACTGCCCACCTTGCGCATCCTCCGTGTATACTACTGAAAATCTTTCCGTTCTTTCCCGAGAAAGCAATGGATTTCACTATTTCCATCATTTTCCTCGAATTTCTTTGACGTCACATAGGACCTTGTAGTTCTCATAACCAATGTTTAACAGAGTCAATATCCACATTGCCTCCACATAATATGACAGCAACATTTCTCAATTCCTTGGATACTAAAGAGAACTTTGAACTCAGAGCTGCAGCGACACCCACCCCAGCTGATGGCTCAATGAACAGCTTCATGAACTGCCATATATTGCGAGTTGCATCCTGAGAGAGAAAAAAAAAGGAGACAAATTGATAGGGTTTTTAAATTTCATGAAAGTACTGTTGAGAGTAGTCGTACAATGAATCAAAATTTTAAGTGAATCATAATGTTGACCATTTTCATTCCATTAAGACAGCTTATTACAGAGAGAAAAAATTGGGATAAACTTAGTGCTATTGCATTTGTTGTTATTAATTTTTTTCTAACTTCACTAAACCAAGCCAACTGATAATAATATTGAATTCACACACTAAACTTCAAGTCAAATATCTTTCATCTCAGTAGATGGCAGCAAACTCCCTAGTCTATGCCCTTTGTTAATTTGTTGGAAATGACAGCTTCCAATCTGGACCTTGAAGGCCTTTCGAAAATTTTCAAATTGTATGAACCTCTTAGCAATCCTTGTGCAATAAATTTCCAATGAACATACGCATCATAACCATGGAGGAACATCCTAAACTTTGGTAGTTCTTTAAAAAAACAATTCTAATTGAACATCATGAATAATAATAACAGAAAATTATGGCTCATTTGTTGCTTATGAACCATAAGTATGGGACTAAAGTCCTTCATTCAATTTTCATTCCAATTTCCTAACATAATTCATGGTCCTTCAATGAACGGCCTAAATTCTTATTCCATTGACCAAAAAGGAAAACCAAATTCTTTAGTCCCATAGGCTTCATATAGGAATGACACTGATCCCACATGCCATGGATTAACATCCAGTTTAGCGAATTTTTCTCACCTTAATTTCATCTTCTGAGACGGTGATGACATCATCGACATGCTTCTCAATGATTGGCCAGGTGGACTCTCCTATAGATACTCTTAAACCATCGGCTACGGTGTGCACAGGTCCTGGCGGTAGGGGGATGAGCTTCCTGGCTTGGAATGATTGGAAACAGTCATCTGCATTTTCTGGCTCGGCTGCATAGACTTTGATGGCTGGGTTTTTGCTCTGTAAAATACGAATAATACATGAAGAATACATAAGTAATACACAAATAATACATGATGAAAACATGAATACTACATAATTAATACATCAATATTACTGCATGTAACAAACTGCTGAACATCCACACTGTATCATTTACACCTGTAGCGTTTATGCTCAAAAGCAAAATTTTGGACCCCCTTCCCCCTTCCGGAGCCTCCCCTCTCATGTGAGCACCACTATTTAAGCAGTATCTCTGTCGACCACACTTCAGACTTTTATTACTTTAATGTATTTTTAAAGTGATGCTCCCCTGTCCAAGGCACCCAGATCCCATTTGACCAGTGCTGAAGAAGAAGACAGGATGGATGACAAACAACAGTTCCTGCAGCTGTATGAGGTAATTTTTCTGTTTTTAATACCTTCTATTTCAATTCTGAAAATTCATGAACAAGTCCAGCATTATTGCCTACATATTAAACATGTTAAACTTGTGAATCTTGATTCAAACACCTTGTTTATTATATTATTTGCATTTAAAAACTAAAATGTTATACCTTCACGGCAGTAGCAATACCAGATATCATTCCTCCTCCTCCCACTGGTACTATAACAGCATCTAAGTCTGGAATCTGAGAAAGAAAAATGAAGTAGAGAAACATTATGCATGTATAGCATTCAGAAATTTCCAGAAATATATTGTATCAAATTTGGCTTGAAAACTTTTCATATGTTGCTGCAATACATGTGTATTGAATGACTTTGCTTTTTTTTCCAGGACTGAAGCCATAATTTGTTCCTGCTTAATTTCAAATTTCATGCAACATTTGTTAATTTTCAACTGAAAGCCATTAACACTGGAAGTTTTCATTTAACATGAATTTGATTCTTGCAGTGAGAACCTTGCTTGGTTTCCTTGCAGCAGGAAGTTCATTTCTGTGATCATTAAAAAATACATTTGAATTCGCAATGCTACTTTTAATACACAAGTCATTACTACTACTACTACTACTACTACTACTACTACTACTACTACTACTACTACTACTACTACTACTACTACTACTACTACTACTACTACTACTACTACTACTACTACTAATTTTTCAAATTGATGTATCCTGCAGAGTTTTAAAAAATGATTAATTCCTTTTTTTTTTTTTGGATTCCTGCTATGACATTGTGTGTCTGAGATTGTGAAAAATGAGTACCTGATATAGAGCTCCTAAACTCCTAATCACTCCGGCGTGACTGTTCTAGAACCAGACATGAAGACTCACCTGATGATCAAATAGCTTGTGACTTCTACCTTGTCGTGCTATGAGGTTGTATGTCTGAGATGGTGAAAAGAACTTAATGAGTACCTAATGTAGACCATTTGCCCACTAGGGTATTTGTTCTTGAACCAGATTAAAAAAAACCCACCTGATCAAGTAGCTCTAGACCGATTGTTCCTTGTCCTGCTATGACATCATATGTCTGAGATGGTGAAAAGAAATGAGCACCTGTTCTCCTCTGCACTTCCTCTCCTGTTGTTCTTCTGGACTAAAAAAAAAACACATCCACAAAGGAAGGTCTGTCTATAAAATGCTCGTCTTCCAAGCTTCGTCAAGCATTCCTTCATAAATGAAAATGCACTGACTGAATCTAGAATGTCAAGACCGAACCTAACCAATGGCAGCACATGGATTTTAGAAGTTTGGGCAACGAGGGTAAGGATTTTTTCCTCTCACTTTCATATGAATAAAGGTTGATCTGAAAATAAACAGCAACAACAAACAAATAGGTTTGAGCAGGTAGTGGGAGTTCTAAATGAAAAAGAACTTGTTTCCCTCCTTTGACCTCTTTGGTTCTTAATTGGGGGGGGGGGGGGGGGGGGGGTGAGACCCAGCACATTTTTCTGCAAACAACAAGAACTAACGGTAATGTGTAGGTAAAAACAAATGAGGAGTCATTAGTGTCATAGAGAGGAGGTGGGGGGCGGGCACACCAGTCTCCTTTGGTAGATGAAAAAAAGGATTCCAATGATTGGGCCCTAGTATCATCTTCTTTTCACATTCCCTTTCACCTCTCCCTCTCTTCCTTTCTTCTCTTTTTCTTCTTTTTGAAATCTCATTCTCCCCCTCACACTACCTGTACCAATATTAATGCCACTCTTGAGAAGCAGCGGACTAAAGGATCATGAGAGATACCTCTTCTGTAGGCTTGCATGGGATCACTTCGGCTCCGTACCCCTTTACAGCATTGACCTTGCACTGCGGAGCGGTCTCCGGCATCACCACGTACGCATCAAGACCCCTGAGCTTGGCAGCATAGGCCAGGGCCTGACCAAAGTTCCCTGAGCTATGAGTGACCACCTTCGGCTTCTCATGTCCTTCAGGCACGCTGTCAATGAGCTTAGTCACTGCATTCAAAGCACCTCGAATCTGATGTAAAAAGAGAAATCAATTAAGCTTTGCTATCATCTTCAATTCACTTAAGGCAATTTTAACTTGTTGAACACTAAGCCTGAGATAACTCATAGTAGGATCCATGGGAAACGTGTGTTATACTGAAATCAAATTGTGCTTAATGGGTTAACATCCCTCCTGCAATACATAGTTTAGCCCTCCATCTGGTATAAAAATTTCCTCTTCAAAGGTATATATTTCTTTTTACAAGTACCATCTGTTAACAATATGCAACTCAAATACTTAGCTACAAATTAAGTAAATTGGTAATTTTGCTTATTTCTAGGAAGTGCCTGTCCTCTCCTCAACACAAATTAAATCAGAATTCTTTTTCTGAACAAAAATCAATTCTGATCCTGAACCAAACAGAATTTTCTCTGAATTTGTAGAAGGCTGTGCTCCAAGATTATTTGGATTTCCTCCCCCTTCCCCCCTTCCTTGACAATACCCCCAAAGTGTCACTACCTTGTAAATTCTATTTCAATACATCTTATTCCAGACAAACAGTACACTTGCCTTGAAGGAACCTGTTTTCTGTAGAAGTTCACACTTGAAAAAGAGATTTCTCTCGGGGGCCATCTTGTTAAGCATTCCACAGGTCATTACTGGGGTCTTATGAATATGACCTTTGACCCTTTCTGCTGCTTCCTCAACTGCATTCAGGTCAACATGCTCCATATTGTCTTTAAATCTGTAGGATGAAAGAGTATACACTCTAGAGAGTAATTTCATTCTAAATCTGTCAGGTGATATTTCAGCAACAAGCCAAGTAAATGCTACTTTGTTTTGGTTTTTCCCAAAAATGTAAAATGATCTTAGTGCCACACCAAAAAAAAATTTACATAAAAAAGAGATTAGAGAGCTAAAACCCTTTCCATATACATAAAGATTATGGGTAAACAAACCAATCTATGATATTATTGCAACCAGTATTTAAAAAAAACCATCAAGGGCTGGAAGCCTTTGCCTGCAATGTATGAAATACAAGTCAATCAACCCTGTCAAATGCTTCACATCAACTGGCTCAATATCAAAACATAAAGTGCATTCATTTCTGACTTCCTGACTAATCATTCACATCTGTGAATCAACTTCTTAAAAATAAAAGTCTAAGTTTAACATATTGAACAAGAAAATGTCACGTCTTGATCTTGGTCGTCTTCATATGCCTATCAAATTATTCAGATGAAAAAGGGAAACTCGAGACAATCAAAATTAATGGAAAAGCAGATTTATGTCGGCTGCATTTTCCTTTTGTAAAATGAATCGAGGAAGTGCAATATTAATACCGCCAACAAAGAATAAACACGTACATCTACATGTAACTGTACACCAAAATGAATGTGTGGGACACATTGGCTTTTCTACTGATCGGTCCGAATAAGAATAACGTTCCGTTTGTGGATAAAATTACAGCCAATATTACCTGTTTGACTGAAGTCTTCTGATGGATCTTGGTAGCTTTGATTTTCTTTGGTAAAGATGTCACCTTTTCAACTTTGATGATCACATGGACATGATGGATATGGATGGATTCGATCGCAGCATGCACATGTTTGGTGATGCCATGGGCGTTTCCAGTATGGTGTCCACGCCCACAACAACCTAGAGTAGAGGATGCCAGCCGAATATTATAGTGCCTGCTCCCTGCTCCCTCAGAGAGAGAGAGAGAGAGAGAGAGAGAGAGGCTCAGAGTCTCTGGGATCTCTGGGCGCAGGTCCCCCCCCCCCCCCACCATTCTCTCCATATCTCTCCATGTCCCCTTCAATGATCCATTTATTTTCAGTGCTCTTTCATCCTACCCCCTTCGACCTACCCCCTTCGACCATTTTCTCCGCTTTAAATCCATTTCACATGCTCACTGAGTCCATTGGCAAACTTTAAAAATTCCAACATGATGATGACATGTCCTTATTTTAAAGAAGTTTATTGATCTGTTCGGTGCAACGTAGCAGGTGGGGGCAGAGAGGGAAACAGGTTTATAACTTCAACTGTGTATTGATACACTAGTTAATTCTGATACAAAAGATGGGTGTATAGCCTACTAGTACCAGTTAGGACTATATACTACGTACCTCAGTATACGACATCCTATACTGAGGTACGTAGTATAGTCCTAGCTGATAGGCTAGTTGTCGATGTCTCAAGGTACTCCATTTAGGACAACTTCCTCCAAGAGCAACTATGCCCAAACTATAGTATTACACCAAGGAAACCTCCTTGATTACACATTTGGCATTCAAGTTTATGTCTACAGAAATCTATCCAGCATATAGCTCATTCCAGTAGCCCCTTACAAAGAGTGGCTGTTTCAGACCTATACAGTGTGTATCAATAAAAAGTTAAACTTTTGAAACAATTATAAAAATTATATTTCACAATATCTCGAAGATTTTTTTCATGTTGATAGATGCACAGGGGTTTATCTATCAAGTGCCACTCACAAAACAAATTTTAATTCACGCTTGGCCGAAAACTGACTGTTTTTGTTCAGGGTGTGAAAAATGGCTTGCGCCAAAATGAAAGAAGAGGGACAATTAAACCAGCGGTCTAAATAAGTACTCCCATTCAAAGAAATTGTTCTTTGCCACAGAGTTGCCCGACTGCCTGACAAGGTGACTGACTGATCGATTGTTTGGGAATTTTATTTGTCAATAATTTGATCAATCAGTTGATTGATTGGCTGTTGATTAAATGATTGCCTTATTGATTGACTGGTTGGCTGAATGGTAGAATGACTGACTGATGATTGACTGATTGATCTATCAGCTGATGTAACAATGGGCTGATGGTTGATTGATTTTTTGATTGATTGATTGATTGATTGATTGATTAATTGAATGATAAGAAGAGTTATTAATTCGGTACTTTTATTCTTCACTGAATGACTGGCATGTAGATTTGATGTGTCCGTGAGTTGTGAATTGTGTGCTTTAAAGATCTTGATGTAATTTGCACATTGATTCTCACCCATGCATAAAGCAGTGAAATCACTAAAATTATGATTTAAAAAATGATTCAAGCTTCCTAGACTACCGAAACTTTATCACAATTTTATGCAAAAGAGTAATTTTTTTGAATAGGATTACTTATTCGGACTGCTTGTTTAGTAGTCTTCTTTTCTGTAAGTAGGCGCAACTGATAGATCAATGCATCAATCAGTCATCCAACTATTCAGCCATTCAGTCAGTTAATCAACCAGTCAATAAGGTAATCATTTAATCAGCAGCCAATCAATCAATTAACCAATCAATCAATCAACTGATTGATCAAATTATTGATAAATAAAATGCTCAAAAAATCGATCATTCAACCATTCAGTCAGTCATTCAGCCAACCAGTCAATCAATAAGGTAATCATTTAATCAACAGCCATTCAATCAGCTGAGTGATAAAATTACTGACCAATAAAATGCCCGAACAATCGATCAGTGACTGTCAGTCAACCTGTCAGGCAGTCGGGCAACTCTGTGGCAAAGAGCAATTTTTTTTGAATGAGAGTACTTATTTAGACCGCTGGTTTAATTGTCCCTCTTCCTTCATTTTGGCGGAAGTCATTTTTCACACTCTGAACAAAAACAGTCAGTGTTCGGCCAAGAGTGAATTAAAATTTGTTTTGTGAGTGGCACTTGATAGATGAACAGAAAAAATGATAATAATACAAAAGAAACCGGTTATTAGAAAACAGGAATTCTGACATTTTTTATTCACTTTGTTCATGCTTGATAATAGTTTAAAGCATCATTTGCTTTGAAAAAAATATTTAATTAGACTATGAACTGTCAACGTCATGCTCAAAGCGTACTCAGAAAAGGTAAATCAATATTCTGAAATATCATTATACTCAGATAAAATAAATACCTTCTTTTGATCAAACACCAAGCAATATATTCCAAATATAAAGCATTTATGCATGTTCATCAACAACAAGAACAACAAAGTAAAAAGTAGTAAAATTATGTAGTAAAATTGAATACCAGAATAACAACGAACATCGTTATCAACTTGGTGTTCAACACACACACACACACACACACAAAGGAAAGAAAAAAAAAGAGAAAAACTTCAAAGAAAAATAATACGCCATTTGCAACAAGGTGCCTTGTTTCAACTTTTGTCTAATTCACATTAAACATAAACAACCAAACTAACAAACAAACAAACAAACAAAAAGCAAACATACGAAGTGAACAAAAACAAGCCTTTGCTATCTGAAATGATTTTGAATAAGATATACAGCCTCACATTTCAACTGTACTTCCATTGAAGAATCTACGATTTTGGATAGGATGAATACATATATATATATATATATATATATATATATATATATATATATATAGATATACATTTTTAACAGATACCGTGATGGTGGTTTATTTTGACTACAAATCTTGACAGGCATAATGTGAAATATCAAACATGTTTAATTCTTGTTTGTGAACGGTAAGATTAAGGCCAAAAATATAATATTCTTAGATCTCAATTAATTTTTTTCCTCATCAAAATCTAATCCAATTTTTAATTTAGAGTTGATATTCAGCAAGACTTTACACAGTTATTCGAAACCAGATACGCTGAATGAGGTAGGCAGGATGGCAGGGTAGTGATATTAGTCTAATCCAAATCTAGTTTTGAGCTGTCTGAATTTCTTGTAAGCATACTCGTACAATTCCACATCCTCTTTCATTATTTCCCGTGCTCTGTTGAGCAACTCCGGTGACAGGTTTTTCTTGTTCCGAGTCCGGAAGAGTTCATTCCAATTGGCTACAGAACACGAAAAGAAAGGAAAAAACAAAATAAAAATAAGGTGGAGAAGAAGAAGAGGAAGAGGAAGAGGAAGAGGAAGAGGAAGAGGAAGAAGAAGAAGAAGAAGAAGAAGAAGAAGAAGAAGAAGAAGAAGAAGAAGAAGAAGAAGGAGAAGAAGAAGAAGAAGAAAAAGAAGGAAAAGAAGAAGAAGAAGAAGAAGAAAGATGAGACACTAATGAAAGGTGAGGCTACATTCCCAAGGGCCTGTGGTGCATCCATTATGCCCCATCCCATTTTAAGGAATATCCCTAAAGAGATAACAGGAAATAGGGCCACTATTTTAAACTTTATTTTGTCTTTGACTGACCCCTCCCCCTTCAAAACAAAGGGAGGGGGGGGGGAATCAAATGTAATCATTAATGGAACTTACTGCCGTCATCATTCAGCCCTTTGTAAGCCTTCAGCAGTCCTCCCAACAAGTCTGGCACAAGTAGCTCAATAATTCGAAGAGAAGTCTCGAATTCCTCAGTTATCCCGACGAACGTGTAATGCTTGTCGATGTTCTCCTTGGCTCTCTGGAGAGACCACACCTGATCTGTCCTGCATATGATGCGGTGAAAATATATCGGGGGGGGGGGGGGTTCCATAAAGCTGTTCGTAATTTACACATGATTTTACGAACGACTTGAAAATGGGATGCCCCAAGTTTTTCTTGATGTTTTAACAAAGTGTGACTGCATTTTCCATAATCTCAATTAAATTGTTGCAAGAAATATACTTTGCAATAAAAATGTTTGTGAAAAAAAAAAGTTAATCTTCGTTTGCATATTTCACCTTTAGCTGATGCGATGTGTAATGATTGAGAATCCCATTTGGCTTGCTATATTCGAGTTGTTCGTTAAGTCATTCGTATAACTTTACGAACAGTTTATGACCCCCCCCCCCGAGTGGGGTTTACCGTTCATGAAAGATGGTGCACAAGGAGGTAGGCTTCTACAGGGGAGATCCCCCCCCCCCCCCGCGGCTCTATATTTTGGCTAGAGGTTAGGGCGATTCATGGTCCAAAGGAGGGATTTATATAGGTGATATAGAGGGAGATCGAGTCACATGGAAATTTCATAACCGACCTTAGGTTCAAGTCAGCCTCTGGGTAAGGGCGTGGGGGTACAATATATGGCCGTAAGGAGAGCATGGTGGGGGGAGGGGGAGGGGGAGATGGTGGGAGTACAGTCAACAGAAGGGTGAATTAAGTTGTAGAAGAGATCTTTATAGAGGTATTATGAGAAAGGTTATACATGTAGTTCTACAGTTGAAGATGTTTAACCTTTCCCGTTAAACATCATTACTATTGTAATGATGTGTGATAGGGATGAGGTGTGGGAGTGAGGGGGGGGGGGGGCTGTGTTAGAGGGAAGGGTTTGGTAATTATTGTGAATGGGGCAAGGGGAAGGGTATGGTAGTGATAGGGAATAAGGTTGAGGGAAGGGTGTGTTAGTAATGAGGAGTGACGGGATGGCTGTAGTAGTAGTGGTAAGGAAGGGGATGGGTGTGGCAGTGGAAAGGAGTGGGGTAAGGGGATAGGTGTGACAGTGGTAAGGAGTGGGGTAAGGGGATGGATGTGGTAGTGGTAAGGAGTGGGGTTAGAGGATGGGTGTGGTAGTAATCATGAGTGGGGTTAGGGGATGGGTGCGTTAGTAGTCAAAATGGAAGGGAGGAAACGCAATGTACCAAAAATGAGGTGGGCGAACTCAATGGCACTTTTTTTTTCTTTTACCGAATGTTAAAATAAAATAGAAGAGAAAGAAGAAGAGCCTCCTGGGTGGATGGCATGAAGAGAAAGAGGAGAGAGGAGAGAGAGAAAGAGGATGAGGAGGAGGAGGAGGAGGAGGAGGAGGAGGAGGAGAGAGAGAGAGAGAGAGAGAGAGAGAGAGAGAGAGAATCTTACTCGCATCTTGCTTCATAACCACAGAAGAGTATGTGCCAATTCCACCACGGACCGCACCACATAAGACCCTTCTTGACACATTGTTCAAGCGTCTGTACATCGATAAATCAAAATAACATTTTGAATGTATACCCGTTACTTAAAGGAATTTACTGAAATACATTCAAAATTTCAGAGTTTGATATAAGATTAGATACGGTGTGATTCCTTTATCGATTCATAACAATTAAAGAAGTTTTTATGGCAGTGGAAAAGTAAACATGCGTTTCCTTAATTATTCACGATGTTCAAACGCCCCTTTACTTTTGACCGTGTACCTCAATCATAGCCACGTGCACCCACTCCATAATAGGTGATCTCTTTCCTTTTCATTTTTGAACCCAGCATGCCCAGTAAAACAGGTGCCCTCCTCTTCCGATAATACCAGCCCCCCCCCCTTTCTGAATCCAAGTTACCCATTAGAAATCATGACATTTTAAGATTAGCATTAGCTTACCATGTTATCATTATGGTGAATTGAAGGATCTTGAGCATAATCGCCGAATCTTTCGTAGTAGAAATTAGATTCCATTCTAGCGATGGGTTCTCGCACGAAGTTGATATAGATGGGTGGATTTTCCCTTGACGAAGAAATTCACAAAGATGAAAAACAGCGGCGGGGGGTGGAGAGACTAATGCCTTCCAATGGCATAGTTACGAAATACTTACGATGCAAGTGAAAGAAAGTTTCTACTAAAACACCTCTCCAACAAAGAGAATATGTACCTAAAGTTTTTTACCACCGAGACATTAGTAGTAAAGCATCATTACCGTACATTCCATCATGTGGAAAAGGAATAACTTTTGAACTAAAAGAAAATGTTCCGACAATCAACAGAAAGGGAGTTTTCATTATGAGTATCACTGCATGTTAGAGTGGACAGAAATATGGCTGTATATAGGAGACGAAAAGAAACAGCTCTATAATCATATCCACGGCTTTTCAGCAGAAAGAAAGAAAAAAAATTATGGTTAGCATGGTTAGTGGTCAACGATTACATCTTTTCAGGCAATATATTCAATACTATGATCATGACAGTTTGCTTGAATAATGTTTTTATAAAGATTAGAACCTGTACGACATTAACTTTGTTCAGACGAAAGTAATAAGATCTTACCAGTTATCACTATACGGGTGAAAGCTTGTGTGTCCGTGAACAAGAGCAGGTGGTTTCAACTTCTGAACATCTTCGATATTTTTCTGCAAAGTGAAATAGATTATTGATACAAAATGACGACACTGATTTTTAAACGAGTGACCTGTGGACAGAACCCATTGAGAATTTCTAAAACAGGACGAAACTCACAGAGCTCGACGATATTCAGATGTTATGGAATCATTAGATATATGAATCTTCGTCCAAAATTATTGTCTGACAAGAAGTTTCCCTATGAAACAAGTTGTTTAAACATTGGTGTGGCTTACAGATCACCATTGTGATAGTCCCGGGAAGGACTGCCGAGGTTGAAGGAGGATAGTTGTGTGAGGAGAGGAAGGGAGATAAAGCTCCGGAAATAGATTGAGATGTATCTTTCATGAGTGGGGGAAGTCTTAAAAAAAGACTGATCAATCAAAAACGGAAAAGAAAGAAAAAAAACAACAAATTTAAAAATGAAATGAAACAGGGGAAAAAAATGTGTCAGAACGATTAAAAATATATGCACAGTAGTGGTAATAATAGTCAATTTTGACTGCTCGCCAAAAAAGAAGAAGAAGAAATAGAAGAAGATCATAGAAGAAGAAGAAGAAGAAGAAGAAGAAGAAGAAGAAGAAGAAGAAGAAGAAGAAGAAGAAGAAGAAGAGGAAGAAGAAGAAGAAGAAGAAGAAGAAGAAGAAGAAGAAGAAGAAGAAGAAGAAGAAGAAGAAGAAAAGAAGAACAAGAAGAAGAAGAAGAAGAAAGAAAAAAAAAAAGAGAGGGAAGCGCGAACAGCTTGACTGATCAGGCTGTAGGGGGCGCTCCCTCGAAAACTCAGAATCCTATCGAAGAAAACTTTAATAGCTATTTTTCAGAGGTTATATCTAGGCTAAGCGAAGAAGATGATTTTACCCGTTGCCTACTGGAGCCGGGTGGCCCTAATATTAATTCTATGGGATTATAAGAATGCAGTAGTCAACAGGTTAAGACATAATCTCACCTTTCCGTATTCAATTTGAACAAGATGATCGGCTACAGTAGTCCAGTTATAATCAAATGCTCCTCGGGCGGCACGGTACAACAAACGACTAGCGGTACGAGGCACATCATTCATTATTATTATGTGTTTCTGCGGAATAAACATTGATATTGCATATGTTAATATTTGTTTCCACTGAAGAGAAAGGGAGAGAGAGAGAGAGAGGGAGAGAGAGGGAGAGAGGGGGGGGGGGGGGGGGGAGGGGGAGAAAAGGACGAAAGGAAGAAAGAGAGAAAGAGACAGACAGACAGACAGAAATAGGATTGCGGACTTTAAGAAAACGGAAAAGAAAGAAGAAAAAAACAAGACGCTGAAAATGCATTTTTCCCTCCCAAAAGCCCATTGGTTTTCAGATTATAAAACAAAACAGCAACAACATCGATCAGGCACCCCTTTCATGTCTTTAGGATGTGAGACGGGAACTGTACACGCCTATTTTCTTACTCGATTCTCTGCAGCGAGCAGCATTGGTTTCCAAATTAAAACAAAAACAAACAAACAAAAACTATCAGCCCTCCCCGCCCACTGAAATTTGAGAGGAAAATCACGAGGCACCTTATAAATATGAAAGGCCACCGACGACCCCCCCCCCCCCCCCTCCTTCCGCAAGACATCCCTGAATCTGTCATAATACCTTCGGCATTATCTGTATCCTCCTCTTAAAGCTAGCTTACCATTCCTCTAACCGTCACTCCGTATCTTGGACCAGTAGGCCTGCTGCGTGTCTTGGCTTTGGTTTTGTTCACAATGGGCTTGGACGCCGACACCGTGAACGACTTCACCTTCTTCGGACCTGGCGCCACATCTGTGATTTGAGATATCAATCAGTGCAGTAGCACGAAAACAGGGGCGGCGCCAGGGTATTTCGATTGGGGGGGGGGGGGAGAGCAAGATAACACATAGGTGACCTTTTTTTTTAACGTTTGATTGATTGATAAGAGATTAACGACACTACCAACACATGCGTGTCATAGAAATGTTACTGAGAGATCAAAACATTTCTAAACAATGTAACAGTTTGTTTAATTACTAGTAAATGTGACATACGATTTTTGTTTTCTCTACCTCTCTTGTGTCTTTCTTCAAGCGCATCATCGGCGACGAATAATCCAAAATCCATGGCCATGAAATAGTTGACAAAAGCACCAATCAGGAATACAGCGACCAAGTATGGTGAAATACACCTCGCCATTTTAAAAGAGAATTTATGGCTTTGCGGACAACCTATTACAATGATGTTCCCGGTGAGTTCTGTCGCCGCTGCCCTTTCCCTCGTTGCGATCGATGCTGGTTTAGTCAACAGCAGTGGGCGTGAAAGTTATGTTTTAACATCCTATGATATTTCAAAACCCAAGCCGAAATTCCGGATGAGGAGAAAGCAAAGCGGGTTGTTGTTGCAAAACTTCAGTGGAGAATACAAAGCATAAAGCTTGACACTGAAGACCTTCACTGGATGATCACATCACGATCAACTTAAAAAAAAAAGTGCATTCATATTGAATGCAGAGTTGTTTCGCATTTTCCACCTCTATGCAAATCACATTATCACTTGAAAAAAAAGAAAGAATTCTTTGCAGTCACCCAAAGTGCAGATAGTCAAGGAGTCAGTAGCATTACAAAACATTTTCGTAATGCATTCCGAATCAAAGATGGTATTATCATTGTGCCAACTGACCGAGGATATGCGCTTTATTTCAGGTGCGGTTTTTGTTACCCGTCATTCTACGAGCAATCCCTGTTGCTAGGTCGGGCAGATAAAAGTTTTTACACTATAAAACACATTCATACAAAGGCGGCTGATTAGTAGTGCCGCAAATAAATCAATATCACCCCGCTTTTCTCTATACCCTCTCCCGATCCCCCCCCCCCCGTCGTTATAATCTTTCTCTCCCAACTCCTCGCATTGTCTCTCCAATTCTTTCTCTCCTTTTCTCTTTCCCTTCTCTCTTTCTCTCATTCTGTGGGTATCTCTTTCTCTCTCTCTCTTTCTCTCTCATTCTCTCTCATTCTCTCTCGTCTCTCTTTCTATATCTCTCTCTTTCAGCTTGGTGCCGTATAGACTTTCTTTGGCGATCATGCCGTACCAGTAACTCTTTGGCCCGTACTCCGCTGAAATTAAAACGGTAGGCACTTTTGAGGTGACTTTCACGTGAGGGGAAAAAATACTCATGTCTGAAAAGTTAAGACTAGAAATGAATCCGGGTATAAATGCATAAAGTGCACCCACTGCCTCGTCAACTTCTCGTGGCGCAGTGGTTAAAGCCACTGTCAGCGCTCGATATATTACTAGTCATGCGAGTCAAGGGTTCGAATCCCCGTGACGCTGACAATTTTTTGTCGTTATGAAATTGATGACAATGGCGTTTATTCCGTTGACAAAATAGTTAAGTATGAGGGTTATTCTTCAATCAGGTCAGTGATAGACGATCTTCGTTGTCACCCTCACTTCAGAGTCGCCTCAAAAGTGCCTACCAATTAAAACCCATCCCCTAGTCTTCAGTCAAATCGTTTTACAAAGAAAGTTAGACCAATGTTCAAATCATCCTTTTGTTAAACATCAGTTTAGCTTGAGTTTCCGGTTTCATGAATATTATGTTAGAAACCCATGGTTGCCGTCATCAGTCCTACTCTCTGCATGGCCGAGATGATCTTTCTTAAGGCCCTGTCCCATACTACCGTTTAACGATTCAGTCTGAGAAACGAACGCGTACGTTTATTGGACTTTTTAAATTGGTTCTTCAGCTGGTTTACAGACGTTTCTATAGACGTTGGCAGACGGCGCTAGTTCATGGCCACAATTTTTTTTAATTTGCCTCCGTCTGACACCGTCTAATATAAATATTTAGACGGAGGCAGACGGAATCGTTAAATGGTAGTATGGGACAGGGCCTTAACAAATAAATCCGGAATTTAAAACGAACTGAGCTAATTTTGAGTAAATGAAGATTTATTCAATGTCTTTGGTCTATAGTCATTGGAGGTAATTTCTATTTCAACAAAACTAAATCCAAATGCAGGGAAATACAGAAGAATAGTTTAAATTCATGACGGTAATATATTTTTTGAACATGAACAACAAAAATGCTGCTTAACTTTTACGGTGCCAAGGGGTTTTGCTTGTTCCAAGGTTCTACCAAATTATGAAGAGTGCTTCTTTTCAAATGCCTGCAAATCTTCAACAGTAACTCCTATACAAACATGTTGTACACAAAAGTTGTAGAAAATGTATTACCCTTTCAAATGAAACCAAGTATTCCTATCAATTCAATGTCATGCTTGAAAATTATTCTGAAACAGCACTGGCTTCCCTCCTGGCCTTTACGTTTTCGTTTCTCATTTGTTTGCTATTCTTTTATGCTATAGTCACAATGGATCCTTTCCAAAATTTGCAGTTTTCTTTAAAAACATCCTATGGTAGCATACAGTGGCTGTTAGATATTTTAAATACTTTAATCTTTAATACTCTTTCTAAGTGGAGTAATTGTCGATTAAAAATGCAAAGTCTCTTTGTCACATATACGTGACATCAGCACTGTAAGAGTTAAAAATGATCAACAAAAATGCTGCTTAAAATTGCATTGCTCTTATGAAAGGACACATTCATTAGAAATTGAATAACTTTGAGGTGTTATGCTACAATTAAAAAAAAAAAGAAGAGACAAACCCGGTAAATAGGAGTTTGTCATTCAACAAATCGTGAATAAAATGCACTGGAAGGTGATCATAATTTTTGTTCTTAATAGTCTCATATAGCCATAATATTCTCAGAACACCATACATAAATATTTTTTTTTATATTCAGCCAACACCATACATATTGTTTTTTAACCATAAATGCAATAATAAAGATAAAACATTGATATTGAATGAAAGTCATATACTCCTAGTTCCGATTACAAGCTCATGAATTATTTCATTATCAGAGAATGTGACGTATGATAAATTTAATCATATTATATTCTCAAATATACAACAAAAAATCATATATACCTACATATACACAAAAGGATATAATATTCTTTAAAAAAAACGTCGTGAGGAGCTTTGGCTGGACAAGGATTAGAATCCAACTGACGTCAATTAAGAAAACCATCAAACTCTTATCTGATCATATACTTCAAGATGTTCAAGTGATCACTGCAATGACAGTTAAAAGCCTACATGAACCTTAGCTACTACTGATATGTGGTATTACAGGCAACGGCATATCCGCGGTTCCTCCATTCAGGGCTACGAACGTCATGGGGGTCGAAGCAGCATTAGAAACAAGGGTGGAAAGATAGAACCAGACCATATACATGTAGCATAGACATGATAGAGGGATATGGGTTCTAGGACAACTCCCCCGATACGATTCCCACCTGACAACTCCCCCTGGAGCACAGCTCCTCTGGAGGACAGCTCCCCCGAGGCCAACTCTCCCCGGAGGACACTTTTCCCGGATGACAACTCCCCAAGGACAGCTCCCCCAGTCCCCGGGGGAGTTGTCCTGATACGAGGGATATGATATGAGGGAGGGGGTTTGCATCACGAGTTTTCACGCTGCACCATAGGCGTCTCTCCTCTTTCTTCTTTAAATTCATTTCCTCAAAAAGGGTGGATAGCCCTTTCAACAGAAGTTGGTTTTCAAAGGGATCTCTCTCTCTTTCTTTCTTTCTTTCTTCTTTCTTTCTTTCTTTCCTTCTATATTCACTTCATGTATACAGTTTATGTATACACGTACCTATTTTTTAAAAAATTCATATTTATTTATTGATTGATTGATTGATTTATTTATATCTTTGTTATCTATCATTATCTTTTTTTTTTGCATTTCGACAAGAGGAATCCCTGCTCCCGTGCCCGTCCCCCCCCCCCTCGCAGAACTCTGCCACCACTATCATTATTATCAAAGCGTTTTTTTTTTCTCACTTTTCTCTCTGGGCGAGGAATTCAAAATGAGAGGCAAATACAGTCATGAATCGGAAGCGAACTCTTCATATGCCAATATCATTTGAGGGGGGGGGGGGTGGGGGTGTAAATGGACACTCTTGTAAATTTCTGTTTTCACGCATTTTCTAGCTCTGAATAGGGTGTTCAAGCAACTTGGTGAATGAATTGCTGTGAGGTTAGATAGCTGCCAATTTATTTATTTGTTTATTTTATTTGTTTACTTATTTATTTGTATATATATGTATATTGGGGGCGGGGTGATGCGGGATTGGGCTTTTTCATCTTTGTTTCTAATTTTTGTTTAACCGCTAACTTTTCCTTCCTTTTCACCCATCCCTGTCTCCTTTTGTATCTTTCACCATTTGAGAGACAGAAGGGAGGGGGGTGGAAGGGGTGAAACGGCCATGGGGGCTTGTGGGGGTTCCTCGCATAGGCGGCCGTTCGATATTTTTTGCCTTGAGGGCCCTTAGATGGTGCTCGAGCAAAGTTGATATATAGGTTGAATGTACTGGTCACATCAAGGCTCTCCAACTGAAATTATGTTTAGTCCGCCCTGGGTGGGTGGGCAGGCAAGTACCTCCCTATTTCCCGACGTGACGCCACTGGTGGAACTTTCAGAGCTTTACTACTTCTTCAGTTCTCGCCTTTCGTTGAACTTCTCCGTTTACTTATGACGTAGAGGGAAACAGGTAAGATGAACGTCAATACGTCAGCAATAATGAATGCGATAGTCACCTGGAAAGAATTGCATAAGAGATTTTCATTAATTGGTTATTTGACTCGACAATTCCTTTCAATCTCATTCTCATCCATACAATGTGGAAATTTGCTTTCAACCAGCAGAAATACACGACGAAGCATAGAATGCTGAACTATATGTACCATGAAAAACAAAAAATAAATTCTCTGAATGGCTTAATGAAGGTGTGTGTGTGTGTGTGTGTGAGGGGGGGGGGTAAACAAAGGAGTTTTGTGCTTACCCAGAAAGGGTCGCCATCGAGGTAATTCTGGATCAGAATGAAGATGGGATACTGGAGAAAAGTGAAGAAGCCACTGATAGTTCGGATAGCACCATATACACTGGTGAAGTACTTCATTGGAAACCTGTGACGTCACAAAAGTATTTCAGTTCACGTCGGCACATCCATACAATTTAATGAATTTGATGAATTATATTGCTATAAATATTGTTACAATATTGTTATATTATAAATCGTATTTTGTAGGTTTGACCTTGTTGTACTACCACTCGTGGTGAATCGTACACTTGCTGCTGATCAAATTCTTAACCCTTGACCAAAAATTGTACCTAATCCTAAACCTGAAAGCCTAACATTACATTCAACAGCAACTCTGTACGTGTTTCACTTTGGTTGAGCCCTGGGCGGAGCAATTATATAGCCGGAGGATGGTGTCTGAGCTCTTTCGACCAAAAGAAAAAGCTGGATAAAGGTTCACGATTTCTGGGTTTATATCTTTACACACTAAGGAAAAAAGGTTCAGTTTTGCACTCTTCAAATGCAACACCAGGAACTCCTGTATGGGTGCAACTTTACGCCCAAACAAGCATTATGCACCATTAAGGGTGCAGTAAGCTACATATTGCACCTATTTGCACCCTTTTCGATGCAAAAAATTCTGAACCCATTAAGGTGCATAACTACACCTTTAAGGGTGCAGATGGGCATATTCCGGGTGCAAAACAAGTACAAAAGGGTACACCTTTGCATCTTTTTCATGTAGGGTGGAAGATTGCACATCCAAAGGTGCTGCTATTGTTGCATTTGGGGTGCACAATTGCACCTTTTTTTCTTATACTGCTTTCACACCAAGGTACGGTCGCTGCGAACGGTCGCTGCGACCGGTCGCTGCGACCGATGAAATCATAATGTGAAAGCATTTCATCGGTCGCTGCGACCGATCGTTTTGGTCAAAAACGATCGGTCGCTGAGTACGGTCGCTGAGGTACTTCACCGACCGATCGCGACCGATGCAAGCTAGATGTGAAAGCACATCGTACTCAGCGACCGATCGAAATGCAATGACCCCCATACATGCCTCCGCACTATCTCTACTTCCGCTTCCGGCTAGGTCAGCTATACAGCGACCGATCGCTCTGGGCCTGACCAAATTTTGACGGAGGTGTGAAAGCACGTCCGATCGGTCGCTGGGTACGGTCGCAGCGACCGGTCGCAGCGACCGTACCTTGATGTGAAAGCAGTATAAGAGTGTATTATTTTATGGCCCTCTCTTCCTTCAGTGAGCCTAATACCTGTAATAATATGTCATTTCCAGATCACAACTTACACGACAGCTACAACCGCCGAGCCGACTCCGAAGAGGAGAGATTTTAGGATGAGAATGAAGATGAAAGTGAGATACTGGAGTTGAAGGTTCGGAATCAGGAGACAGATAGAGTAGCCAATCGAAGCGAGAGTGGTGATCGCCAGAGGTAGGCAACTATCTCGCATCTCTGCGTATGGACCTCTATCTTTGGGTGTCTCTGAATTCCAAGAAAAAGGTCAATATAATTGTTTTCTATTTCTGCCGCAGTTCCATGATAACGAGGAAATTATCTTATGAGATGCAAATTATACCACAGAGTCAGTGTCTTGCTTCTTCCAATATTTCACTAAGTCATGTCTTCTGCGGTTTACAGTCACTTTGGTTAGAATGATTGCCTTTCAAAATATTGAGAAAAAAAAAGAATAACTTTGATTTTAGGCTTTATCTAGTTAAGGAAACAGAACGAATCCTTCGTTTCCCATCATGTTGAATTCTGTTGTCATTTGGCTACCCGTTCTGCTATATCGTTCGTGTACTAATTCCAGGAACTTGCCATTATTGCAAGTGCTGAGATTCATTCTCTTCTACATGTATGTCTAGGGGTTTCAGCACGTAGCCTGACATCAAACTCTTTTCAGAAATTAATTTCTTGCTCCAGCAAATCTAATCTGCTATTGCGAATTTTTGTCTTTGGTTGAAATGTGCAGAAATTTTCGGTTCTCTCTTGATTTCTAAATATCTCTAACACTTGAGAGGGGACCGTGAATAAGGCATGGACATGATGAAGAAATAATGTTTTGCGTTTTTATGGTGCACCTTGAATAGAATACTCACTGGTAGTCGAGCACGACATCGAGATGTTATTCCTGTCCATGAGGAGCCCACCAAGCGGACCAACGATGATGATGAAGAATTGAGTGATAGCAAAGACGTCTGTATACCAACTCACTAGGAACAGAGCGAATTGATAAATAATGATATTATAATAGTATTAATGATATTACAAAGTAATGATCTTTTTCTCTTTTTCTTCTTCATCCTCATCCTCATCATCATCATCATCATCACTATTGTTATCATCATGATAACAATGATAATGACTGTATTTCTAAAGGAAAATTAGGTTATTTGGGAACCTGTTTTACAAGCAAAGCTTCTAAAGGTTTCCTTTACATTACAGCGAGCATTCTTTTGTTAATTTATACTTGCCATATATAATACTGAACTGTATTACTATCAATATTTCGTACAACTTTACACTGTTTTTTTCAGAATGATTTTGAAATATGAAAAATCTTGTAAAATTTTATTTGCTGTATTGTGAAAATAAATGAAAATGAAATGAAAAAAAAAATATGAAAAAGACGATAATGATTATGATGACGACCATAACCACAGAAAGTATCATTAAGATCAGAATTATGGTGATCCAAAATTGGCTCCAATGACTTTGATTCTAAAAAGGAAACAAAACGAATCCTTCGCTTCCTATCAGGTTTTCGGTTTAGATTAGGTGACCCAACTTAATTTGTGTGTTGCTTTAGGTGGAGACGTGGCCCGAACCCTAGTGGGCTATACCTACCAAGATCCTCATCGCCGTTGGACAGTCTTGTCAAGAAGAAGTTCAAAGTTCCAAAGGTGAAGATCACATCGATTTCCAGGAATGCCTGCCAAATAAACAACAGGAAAAATGGAAACGACAGTAGGCAAGACCCAAGGCTTCCATACTCCTTCTTCTTTTGTTCCTCGGCCTCCAGGACACCACCCTCCGGCGTTTCGAAAGTCGGGTCCATCGCAATCGACAGGCTCATTCTCCTACCACTCTTACTAGTATGACTAGCATCACTGCGAGTCGAGTCTGTCCTACTGTACTTGTTGTTATGGTTGTAGAGGCCATGATCATCCATTTCCTCACTAAAGGGGTCCTCCAAGTACCCAGGATTGTCGTGTGCTTCCTCCTCCATACCGTCTGGTTTGGTCCTAGGGGCACAACAGGTGATCAGTCTGTACCTCTCTGGGAGGGGCCAAGGGATGTACTTGGTAGGCAGGATCAGAAAGGTGTTGATGTTGAGGGGGACCACGGAGGCAGCAAATATAAAGAAGAGAAGGTAGATTGAAAACCCCGCGTCATGCGCTATCTGGAGATTGAAAAGGATTAAACCCTTGATTAGTGGGGTGATAAAAAGAACCACGAACTGAAAATAAAAGCTTAATGCGTACTGCTTCATCTGTATTGTTCACAAGACATACATGTATATATTGAAATACGACTATTAACCTAGCTTTTAGCCCATTCGCCCCGAGATGACGGAATCGTGTAAGGAATTAATTTCCAGCAGGTACCTGTTCACTAAATCTTGATTGAGAGTGGACTATATGTGATGTCTTGCCAAGGACATGGAAACTTGTCCAGGGGGTGTTTCGTAAAGCTGTTCGCAGAGTTACGAATGACTTTACGAACGACTTAAATATGGAAAGTCAAACAGAATTCTAAATCATTATAAATCGCATCAGCTAAAGCTGAAATACGCAGACGTAGAGCAACATTACTTTTATTTTGCAAATTTTATTATTGCAAAGTATGTTCTTTGCCACAATTTAATTGAGATTATAGCAAAATAATGTAGTCACACTTTGTTAAAACATCGGAAAAACTTTGGGCATCACATTTGGCACTTCATATTCAAGTCGTTCGTAAAGTCATGCGTAACTTTACGAACAGCTTTATGAAACACCCCCATGACCCCTTACCTCAAACCATTAGATCTGCAGTCTGCATGTTGACGAACGCACCAGAACACGCGACGCCACAGTAGCATTATATAGAAGGTGCAAAATATGTTTTGCACACTAAAAGCTTTCTTTCCTTCTGCTTTTGAAAGAATATAATTTCCTAAATTTATCCACTGTCCCCCAGGAGAGCGTTTCATGCAGTGCCTTTTCAGTAGTTTTCATTGACAAAGTTGCTCTCAGTCAATCAGATGCAAAGATTTCAGTAGCTTATAACAGTTGTCAGAAGAAATCACCGACAAGACACTTGATGAAACGCTCCCCAGGCATGCCAGGCGTGCAATCAGTGAGAATTGGTGATGATGATGAAGAAGGTATTTTGAAAATTCACGTTTTAAAACCGACACACAGATACAAGAGAATTTTAGAGATCATGCAAATTGTTTCACTCTCACAAAAGATTCAAGGAAGAGCGAAAGTTCAGTGGTAGAGAAGTGGTCTCTTAATCGGTAGGTCCAGGGCTTGAAACCAAGTCGATGTGCTATTGCCCTTCGGCAAAGCTTTCAATACCCATGCAAGTCCTTCAAATAGCTGTTAAAGCCGTCAGTCCCCCGTTTGCTTACTTACACGCATACACATTTTAGAAGCCAGGTCAAATATTAAAATCACCTAAACTTTTCTTTTAATAGCCAAAATACTACAACAGAAATCAACATCACCTTGGCAATGAAAAACATTATGAGAGATCCTCCATACATTGCGTTGATTAGAGTAATAACGGTAGACTTCTGTCCTCCAAAAAGATTCCCAATCTGTTTTAAAAGAAAATCATTTTTTAAAAAGAATCCTAATAATCTGGTTAGATGGGTATTTAGGCATTTCAAAGCAGGACGGACACTCCAGTGTCGAGTCGAATAGCGAGGAGGTTATGGTGGCTCTGAAGTACGCTCGACAACAGGTCATGCGCGACGTGACGTGAATTTCGCATCCAAGGTCATGGATTTCGCATCCCAGGTCATGAATTTCGCATCCCGGGTCCTGACTTTCGCGTCATGGGTCAGGAATTTGCATCCCAGGTCATGAATCGGCCCCAAATCGTAGCCGATCATAAGATTGCTATCACATCACTACGATTCGGAATTGAATTCTTTTTTATTCCCACAGGGAGGCTTGCAATAGCCTGGAATTTCGATTTTGATATTCACGACTATTCGTAAATTTCTCCATTAAGATTTTACATATTTGAATGTTCATATCAAATGCTAAAACAAATTTTTCAAAATCGGATCGCAGACGGATCGTATGGTCTGCGGTGGCTGGCTTTATTCAGAATAATGTCAGTGATCTATTTGATGGAAATCTGAGTAAAACGGACATTCATTGTATCCATACGGGGCTGAAAAAAACTAACTAACCTGCATTGAAGAGAAGAGCATGATGACACCTCCAATAGTGAAACAGATTGTACCAGGGAACACCAGAAAAGGATAGGTAGGAGAACTGAATGCCATCAATATGTAGCCAATCAGCAGCAAGATACTTAACAAAGGTTTGTACGAATAGGTTAGTATAAAACAATTGCAAATAACTCACAAGCAACCAGTGTAAAATAAAGCAAAATAGCATTCTCAGGATGTAGTTGTCCTTAAGATCAGGAGTAATGATGATGCCGTCAGGAATTACCCGAATTCTACAAAATCGTGTTATATGGGTCTGGCTGAATTTTAATCTAATAAAAAAATCACCAGCTAAAACCTGAGCAGTATATATTTTATACATGGATATGTTGCCAAAGTTTATCAACAGCAAGACGAAGTAGAATATTTCATCAAATACTGCTGGAGTCCAAGGGAGAACAGTTTTACTGCTGATGATTTTATCCTAGGTGAAAGATAACCATAGTGTATAGCATTCACATAAAATATCAATCATCAGTATGATTTTTATCTTATATTTATCATTTTGATTAATGTATTCAATTATTTTTGCAACCTCGTTTACTACTGAAAATTACCTGGACAGAACCATAAAGATTTTCTTTATTCAATTCCCATGACAAACTCTACTCACTGTATTTTTTCTTCAAATTTTTATTTGTTGTTGTTGTTGTTGTATAATGGTATGATATGTGTTTTCCATTTTATGCACTTTCCATCAAAATTTGAATATATATTATGCTTGATATGCCCTTTTTTCCGTATTGGTATGATATGTGTTTCCATTTTATGCACTTTTCATCAATTGTTCGGATGATTAAACTGCTTTAACCGTTGCTGTGGAAACCTACCTCATGACCACCCGGGATAATCTTGTTCCAAATCGATCGAATAGGAACCCGACAGGAAACATAGAAGTAGCCTGTAGAGCTACAGCGATAGAGAAGACAAGCTGAAGGCGACTTTCCTGTTCTGGACACGACACGACACCGTCTGTGCTCAGGTTATGAGCAACTTTAGTTACGTTGATCTAAAAACAAACAAACAAACAAACAAACAAGTATACAAAAAAAAAAAAAAGGAGTCAATGACATGCATCATATCTATAATAGGCCTATTATTTAGTAGATAGTAACATGACGCGATTTGACGGCTTTTCGATCAGATTTATACAGGGTGTTTCAGAAAAAAAAGGAAACTCAACTGTGAAGAATTCCTATAAATAATGAATTTGCCGGTAACCTATTTCATATCATGAAAGAGTTATTCATACGTTTCTTATTGTTAAGGTTTCCAGGGTCACGCGTCACCGAACACCATTGTTTTCAACATTTTGGGTAGAATCCCAGGTGGTTCAATTTCTTGTAAAAACATAATAAGCAAGGTCTGGATTCAATGGCCTTACTGTCTTGGTAGCTTTTTGTAGCCATCCGTGAGTACAGTTTTCAAGCTGAAAAGTTTTGTAATGCCATTAGAGAATATTATAATCTATACCATAATTTCCTTAAAGGATCATTATATATATATATATATATATATGGGTATATATATATATATATATATATGTGTATATATATATATATATATATATATATATATATATATATAAAGGAAGATGTCCCCTCGCAAAACGTGTGCAGTGCTTCATTTTAGTACACAGTGAAAGAAAATAAATGGAATGAAGCCTACGTAGCTCTCGATCATGTCCTTATATATATATATATATATATATATACATACATATACGGGGTGTCTCACAAAAAAAAGTGCAACGACATTTCGATTAGTATCACAAAGTAAGCTGCCATCTCCTATGAAAGTTCGTATGTAATTTTTCATCACTTTCTTAACTTGAGCGAATTTCAAAAAGATCTAGACTAAACCTATGACTTATAAGATTTTTGTTAATGCTACACTAATTACGCTGAATACATAATGACCATGATGACGATTTTCTTATATTAACATACTTTTAGTTCTGTCATCATGTCTTCGGTGTCCCCAACACAACCTCAGCTCTCCCGGTGTTTGCCTCCTTCTTTATATTATAAAGATTGGATTTATTTACATTATGAATAAAATTGTCTCCGAAGGAAATAAATGTGAATTTCAACAAGGATATCGCGTTTAAGCCTCTTGCTTCTGCATTTCTGAACACACCTTCCTAAAGAAGTCATTCTAAATCACAATTTCTTGCTATAATCACGAATAACCCAATTCAGGTTTATATCTGTAATTTGTTATGAAAATGCATTCATACTACATTTTAAGTACAATTAGGATAAATTATATAGTGAGGTTCTTACTTCTTCAACTCATTTTTATTTTCGGTCATGATGGCGCAAACAATGAACTACAGGAAACAATCTTTCAGTGCTTTAAAAAGTTGTCATATCAAATTAATTTATGCATGAAATCAATGTTAGATTTATAATTATATATCATTTTACATGCATGAATGCTAAAATTGAAGAAAACTATTGTAGTAACGAAGCAATTTTGACACACGAATGAACGACGAAAAAAATCCTGTGTAGATGTTTTAATTTTTTGTTTTAAATCATCACTATTTTCATATTAACTCAGTGACATTAGGCTAATGTGAGCCATTGACGTTTTTGTATGGCCACAACATTTGTAATTATCAATGTTGTACCCATGAAAACGAAAATCATTTTTTTTAGACCAGAAACGATGTTACCAGTTCCCTTTAAAGCATCAAACACAAAACAGTAATTTCTTGATATACATTCTCATAAGATCGTTGTTGAAAATTGCTTAACATGTTCTTTCAGTTTCTTCGGTTTGTTTTTTATTACATTTGATATGGACACTTATTTCTCTTTAAAAAGATGCAAAAGAATTAAATTATAATATTTGTTTAATTGACACAAGTTTTGATATCTAAATCCCCTATTTCGTCCAAGAATTAAAGTTAATAAATGAAATCTTGCAACAGAACGCTCAGGAGACAGGTATCGCCTTATTGTGGACTGGCGCCATTCAATGTACTCGCTTTATAACATTTTGCAAATAATACGTTTTACAAAACAATCATACCTTTGTAGGTTTAGCTTCAATCCTAGTGAAAATTGTCCCCCCCCCCCCCCCCCATTTGACACTGCTACAACTTTACCTACGAAATTTAACTGAGAATGGTCAAAATACTTTAGTAACAATAAAATCTCATTGTCATTTTTTTCTTGAGACACCTTGTATATATTACATCTATATACACCTTATGTCTATATAAACTTTTTTTTTTCTTTTAGAAACACACATGCACAGGTTGGTATTAATAAGCCTATGATGTACGATAAAAGAGCAATATAAATAAAATGCCTTCCTCAAGGGCATAAGTGCCGTGCCGGGAATCGAACCCCCGATTCTCGCCGGATTCTCCAGTGAAGCGCCTTATACCACTCGACTACGGCACCCCCCTCCCGCACGCCCACACAAACAGCTACACGCACACACGCATTATAATAAGCGATAGGAACAACTGTTTATACAAAATGATGCTCTTACGATTGTGGAAGACGCAGCATTTTCGCTGGTGTCGCTGCATAATTCACTGAAATAGCCAAGCTGTATGAAGACAAATACGAGGGAGGGCCAGCCAAAGATAATGCCACCATGTATGAGATTCTCAAAACATGCGAATAAAAGAGAGAAGAGTCTTTCGAGTACTTGCACAGCCTTCATCGTAACGGTGCTTAAATGTGAGTCGCTTTCACCTACAGAATTACCTCAAACTTCAGTTTATCCAGTTCAGTTGAAGATAGTTACAGACCTGAAAGATAGAGGAACAATTATAACGATTTTCAAACTTACATGTTAGGACGCTCATGATTATCAGCGTATGAACTTTTTTTTTTTCGGGAGTGGCAAATGGGTACCTCCTCTTTAATGTGAGACATTGAGGAATCCTTTTCTAATAGTGGATGTCCACGATGAAATGGTGGAATTCAATTTCAAATTCAAATGAACGACTTTGGAGTGGATTCCAAAGAAATTTAAAAACGCTCAATCAAAAGCATAATGAACGAAACCTGTCGAGTTCGTTATCCACGTTCATTAATTGGTGGTCATTAATCAGTACAGTGCATATTCACTCACCCGATTTACAAAACGGAGAAGGTAAAACAAATCGTAAAGTTATGAAAATAACACGATAGTAAACTGTGTATACTTATGTAATCTTTAAGCTAGCTTAGAAAAGGACACAGAAGGCTACTTCGCCTTCATAATCTGCATTCGTGATACGTTACAGTTAGGCTAGCCCCTAAACTGATGTTGGATTCAGGGGCGGGGGGGGGGGGGGTGGGGGGAGGGGGCGACCCCCTTCCATGGTGCTGAAATGTAGGTTTATGCACATTGTATCATGAATGCGAGCTTTGCGACGGAAATTAGGCACGAGGTGAGCTGTGAGATATTTATGTGCTTCCATGTATTCTCATTTTAGATAATGAGGGTGCACAGTAGTGTGTCCCAATTTCCAAGATAGCTTAAAGATTATATAAGCTACACGGTTATCGTCGTGTTTTTTAATAACCTTTTACATGTGTACTCCATGAAGAACTTCTGATATCAACTCTGATTAAAATCTTTCATTAAATTACAAAAATACCCCTTTTTGTTTCTGTTGCTGTTACCAACACTGCACCCTGCATTTACCCACAAAATTTCGTCCATGATATGTGATTGTACAGTTTATTGAATTCTATTGCTTTGTATTGAAATCTCTCACTGTTTTTATGTGCAATTTATATGTTTTTAAAAAGCATTGTAAATTCAATTGCAATTCAGCCTTCCAGGCTGCGAGGATTTGAATAAAATATATATTGAATCTTGAATCTTGAATCTACGGTTGTTACCGTGTCCGTTTTGTGAATCAGGTGATCACCCACTAATTAAAATAATGCACTCGAAAAAAAAAAAAATTACCTGTATATGAGATAACATCTCCCGTTTTCACAAACTGCTCTTTCGGTTCAGTGAGCATTCTCCACCATTTGTAAATACTGATTGTCAGGGAGCACGCTTGTGATGTATGTATTGTATTTTTTTTTAAAAACTTCATTGACATAAATCAGTATTCTGTTCTTTTTTACCCAAAGGTACAATAAACTTGCATATATGAATAAAACAACTCATATTTACATAACAAGAATAACAAAAGTATGAGTTAATCATATTATTTGTTCTTTTTTCCAACATAAGGTACATAAAGGTATATACACGGAAAAGAAGATCAAGAGTAGCTGGTTTTAACACGAATAGCATAAAACAGTAGATGCTATTTAACAAGAATATATTAGGAACTTTGCATCTATTTCTTAAATTAACATAATGTGATATCAGTTCAGTAAATTTAAATTGTCTAAAAATACTGGTAAAACTTTAAGGATATGCATCATAACGAAAAACCGTGACCTGGCTACTGTATACATCTACATATTCAACGAGAAAACAAGAAATGCACTTTGCCCATATTATAAGGTCATGCTCATGTTGTTGACGAAATACTCGACGAAAAGTACCCAATGAACAAAAAATATTCCACCTTTCTTTTCGGTCGATTTAGTCGTGGAAAGAGAAAAGGTTAACATTCTTTTCAGGCTGTAGAAAGGATGATCATGAGCGACAAAAGAGAACAATTTCTTTGATAACATATTTCAATATACCTTTCCCCTGGCATTATCATCCATTCACGTGAGGTCAATTGTATCCATATTTGATATTGGATTATTAAAAACGGCATACTCATCCGATCATGCTGATCCGAATACCAAAGGGATTAAAGATAATCTGCAGTTCTGGTCATGCGATCATAATGTGAAAGAAACTGTTCCAAAGCAACCGGGAGAGTTAGATTAGTTATATATCAACACAGGTGTCTAGTGTGAGGTTTGGAGATTGTCGAATTGCACTGCACTAACAAATGAGTATACGGGACCACACACAAATCTGGCATAAACGTTACCCCAAAACATTTCAACTTTTTTCTTGCCATATTCCCAATATGAGGACATTCAAAGAGCAATCCTTCTAGGGGATGTTTTTACTATGATATTCTTCATAACTGACAAGGAAAGAATGAGAAAGCTCACAAATTATTTGCCACCTTTTCCAGAACTCAAGCTTCTTTTGCTTATCGATGCTCGATTTCGATGAAGCCAAGACGTAGCAAAACAGATGTTATTTATTATCCTTTTTTTTCATTCTGATAACTAGGTTTGGATTATGCTTTGAAAATGTCCATAATGTCTGATTTTTGTTGTGTTCCATTAAAAGCATTAGGGATTTTCCCTGTTGGGTATTAATTCAATTCAACTGATGTGGGGTTTTCACATAATTTCAAAAGCACTTGATTGGACGTGCGATGTCTTTTCGTTTTGTATTAGCTTGGATTTGCCACCCAGGTTTATAGTGTCATTCTGTAGGCTACTGAAGGTCCCTTACAAATGAAACCGGACCTCTCCGACGTGTCAGTGTGATGTGTACTTAAAACTATCAACTTAACAATCAAAGCGATATAATATAATAAATTCCGAAAATGAATATTCTGTTTATGAGAAAGCTTAAATATGGTTTTTCATCTCATTGTGTGTTAAAAGTTCATGACAGCTTTGCTGTCTGGGAGACACTTACCTTTAAACTTCATGCCAATGCGTAGTTTTGAGGGGGAGAAAATGGAATTAAAGTAAATTGAACTTTGTTACTTTATTCTTGTGACATCATGCGGTTTTTTTGAATTCCAGTTCGAACTACTCAGTGTACAAATAATTGGATCATTCACACAATTCAAGCATGACTTACATTCATTATCATGCTCTTTCACCATACGTAAGTGTCAATTCATCTTTTTTTGTAATGATCCCGGAAAAATAATTCTTGTTCGATCGTATAATTGGATCCTCAATTAAACATGATTAAACCTGTTAACCGCAAGTGATACAAAGATCATCGGCGTAAATTCGTTTCGAGAAAAGGGGAAATTTATAGCTAATTCGCACACGAGTGCGCACATACCCTCAAGCACCCTTATCTACACCACACACATACTCGCGGGACCTTCTAATCCTATCTTTCGTTTCTAATAGCATCTCGTAAAGAAATTTTACTTTCTGTAACCGTCGTTGATGATAGATTTATCAAAAATTTAAACAGCTGACAGATTAAAACATTATTTCCTCTGTCAAAAGTGTGTGTGCGTGTGGATGTGTCTGTTGTGTGCATGGGAGGGTGTATATTTGTAATATGTGTATATATATATATATATATATATATATATATATATATATATATATATATATATATATATAATTTGTAGTCTACACGCAATCCCCACTCTCTAACCCTTGTGGGGGTAATCCTGTACACTGCCATCTTCTCCTCCCCCCCCCCCCTCATAGGTATGCATCATGTTATTTCTATCTTTTTTTTTTTTCAAATCACATATTCATGAATATCAATTCAAAATGATGGTTTGCAAGTTCGAATTCATAATGGGGGGGGGTGGGAGCGGGTGGCAATTTTTTTTTTCGTCAGTACTTGCGCACCCGACACGAGAGGGAAGTACTTTTGAGTCGACTTACACGTGAGGGGAAAAATACTCATGTCTGAGAAGTTAAGACTAGAAATGACTCCGGGTATAAAGGGATAAAGTGCACCCACTGCCTCGTCAACTGCTCGTTGCGCAGTGTTTAGAGCCACTGTTAGAGCTCGATATATTACTACTCATGCTAGTCAAGGGTTCGAATCCCTGTGACGCTGCTAATTTTTTGTCGTTATGAAATTGATGACAATGGCGTTTATTCCGTTGACAAAGTCGCTGATAGACGATCTTCATTGTCACCCTCACTTCAGAGTCGTCTCAAAAGTACTGCCCTTTCGCGTCGGGTGCACTAGAACTGACGAAACAAAAAATCGCGAGCTGGTGATCTAAAGGCCCCCTCACACCTAACCGAATTGCCTGAAATATGCCTTGCGATGGCTGGCGAAAGGCATTTTTTAAAAAATCGTTTTCAATGGTAACTGATAGTAAATCATATTTACCCTTCGTGTTTGGGTTCGTACACCTTCTGAACTAACAGCTGCGATTATTCAAATTCGCGCGGAAATTTTGAACATGTTTAAAATTTCCCGACGAATTGAAAAATCGTTGGTCATCTGTTTGAATTCGCATCTCTTATTTAGTCTACGGTAATCGTTCGTTTATCGTTCGTGTGTTATTGTCGCGCATAGTCCCTCATCGGGCTTTGGCCAAAGTGGACCGATCTCGAAAGAACCCTTAACGAAGCAACACGATGACAAACGCCCGATCTATTCCCTCGTCTTCGTTTCTAATCGCACGCCATATCAAACCATTGCTCACTGTTCGTTCGTCTTATTGGGTTATATCAACCCTTCGCTCGCCTTCGGCTGCAATTTACTCAAAGAGGTGAACCGAAAAATCGATATCCTTCGCATGTCATATTTATCCTTCGCTTACCGTTCGTTGATAAAATTTGACAATAGTTACTGATCGCATGATTTGACGGAAATTTTATTTGAATTCGTTGAATTCGCGTGCATTTCGTGCATTTTTCCCATTCGTCACCCTTCGTCCGCCTACATTCGGTCAGGTGTGAGGGGGCCTTAAAGCGAATGAAACGCGAATTTCTTTCATAGAAAATATTGAAAATGAAGGAAGGTTGGGGGAGTTCATATCCTTTCTTTCTCTATTATGAATCTCTCTCTCTCTCACTCTCTCTCTCTCTCTCTCACACACACACACAAACTCTACTCTTTATTTTCTTTTACCAAACCGTACTTGTGCCAGTGCTAATATGCGGTTAACTTGATGTGCATGGTGGAGTGATTGAAGTTATAAAGTCAACGAAATTATAAATCACATGAATTATGCAGCTATCAAAGGTTATTTTCCTTTCAACCTTGAAATATGTTTACTCATAGTTAATGGTTATAAAACTGGCGATCTTTCAATTGCTTGGAAACAGCTTTGTCATATGGATTCGTGATATCATTTTGCAGGAAACGGTTCTTCAAACGAAAATATGGCAGTTCTAATGCAAATCTGAATTAGCAAAACATTTCTAAAAACAACAGAGGTGTTGAAATGACATAGACTTGGGGTTTTTCCTTTAGAATTCTGTCCTCTTGGTGTCGTGGTGCAAGATTTTTGATGCCATGGAAGAGGGCAGGCGCGGGGGCGTATAATTATTTGCTATCCCGCAGTTCTGGTCCTGAGCAAAGGTGATCTCGATTTCACTGTAACGTGTGGACGCAACAAAAGAACCGACTTTGATATCATGAATTATATTTACCAAGTGTCTGAATAAACGGTAATTTCGTCGAGGAATCGTGCTAATGTCGCGACTAGAAAATGTCAAAACATTCCGCGTTTGACTTCTGCCTGCCATGAGCTTGGCCCTTTTACTTTATGCAATGAAGGGGAAAAGGCATTCCTCTTAGCAAAAGAAGATGTTGCAGTTATTTTATGAAAATGTAAGAACATGTATCAAGTTTTCCTGGCTCACTGCTTGATGGCACCAGGATGTTTTATTCAATGGATGTACACATGACTAATGATTGAAATCATGCATTGTGATAAGGCATCTGCTATAAAAGTATATTTTACTGCACCTGGTACACAGAAAAACCATTACCCAGTCTGCACCGATCTATCATGGTATTAAAGGGGCTCATGAAACTAAAAGAAAATTAATTTCCTTCTATTAATTTTGGGGGGTACCCACTTCCTTCACCTGCATGGATGGAGAGTGAAGATGAGAGCCTTTCTAAAAGGACGCTTGTGCCGAGGTAGAAATTTGAACACAATAGGCCTACGAGGCGGGAGATTGATGTGGAGGCTTCGGCCGACGAATTACCAGTGATATAGCCGCCACTGACATATTTGGGCAGTGAGGCGGTTTATTCGCAGCTTTTAGATCATGTTTGATATACTTTGATAAAAATTACTTTTAAGGAAGAAAATTCGAGTTTAGAAATGCGACAGTTAGCCCTCCCTTCCACCTTCATATTTTAGACATTAGTCATGTTAGTGATCTCTCGTCAGAGCCACTTATACACAGAGTTTGGCCAACTCTGTTTCAGTTGGACACAACATGAATCATTTTTCTGTTGCGCCCTTGCCCAACATAGCAACTAGGGCCATGTTGTACCCTAGAAGAAGTGAGTCGGCCAAACTGTGTCCATATGATTCTGGTGTACGACAACCATCTGATTCCCTAAAAATAAAATCACAACAACAGAAATGAAACAAACTCAAGGGGAAAGAAAATGGGTAAAATAACTTAGTGAATCTGTCTTACCAAAACTTTAAGCCTGGTAGGGTGATGGCTCAATCCTACAAAGATATTATGGCCAGGATGAGCTTGCAATATCCGTAACACTGCAATGGCGTATAAGTATGTCCGGCAAAAAGTCAGAACAGCCAGAATTATGCACTGGAACTTCGCATGCTCGGCTTTATTGACTAAAACTACATATTTGCTAACATCTCTGCCGAATTGTTTCTCTGATGTCATAGCCTTTTGAAAAAAGCACCGCTCATGGTATAATCGTCATGCTTCAGATATTTCCAGATCAATAATTTCATCGTTCGAGTGATAATGAAACATACATTCTTTGAAATCGCGTGCATAGGCGTATCCAGAAAGTAGTGATGGGGGAGGGGGGGGGGTAAGAAATGAAAGTTATTTGTCAGACTCCTCTGGAAGGGGAAGGGGAAGTATGCTGCCAATTCTCGTTTTGTTTGGGGAGGGGGAGGGGAGCAATCATCCTTACAGGGGAGAGGGATTGATTATTTGCGAAAAGCGTAAGTCCCCCTAGCATATTTTCCATAATTCTCAAAAACCATTTCACCGATTTTGATCATTCAAAAGGTAATGAATACGGGATTTTCTTACGCATAAAGTGAATGATATGTGTGCGCCAATTGATGGCCCTTTTGGTTTGAAATCATACATTTCTTCATGACAAAAGGTGTGAAAAAATGTTGCACTTATGTGATTTGTGTCAGCTTCTACACGAATAACAAGAGAATCACGCATGTTTCTGAACTTTGTTAAAGCACCATTTAGTACATGTCACTCTATGCTTTACCTTTAAGAGCAGAGGTGTCGTGCGGTCTAATGTAAAACTTACCTGTTGTGCATCACATGGTTCGTGGTTCGAGGCACGTCTTTAGGCAAGCCATCAATCTAAACACAACAAAAAAAGTAACTCCCCCTAATTCAAAATAGCATAACTTTTTAAATAAGAACTTTTGAGCAAAATAATTTGGCAGGGCTGTTCCTACACTTATTGCCTAACTTCTATGTAAAAATGAGATTGATCCTTCAAGTCATGCATGAGTGAGTAGACACTAAGAGCAAAAATGTCACTTTTCAAAAGTCACAAGAGTCATTTTGGGGGGTTGTGAAACAAGCTTTTTCTGGGGTATGTTTAAGTGCTGTTGACGTTTATCATGGTTGTGTCGTGATTGTGTGAGCACATTTTTAACGATGAAGCAAGAAATGCTAGAAATTTACCGTTTAATGCCGGAAAAACGACAAACCAGTATTTTCACATATGTGCCGACTCATGCTGGTTGATGGCAATTCTTTCCATATACTGAATGGATTTTGTAGTTTTAGAAGGGCTGAACATCACTTTTTTGCAGCAAAATGTGTTCACCCCTCTCTGATAAATATGAAAAGCATCAGGGATAGGCGTGACAGGGTCAAGCAATGGAATAAACCAAAATCACCAAAATTTTGTTTTCACAGACCCCCAAAATGACTCTTGTGACTTTTGAAAAGTGACAATTTTGCCTTTAATGTCTGCTCACTCATGCATGACTTGACAAATCAATTTCATTTTCACACAGAAGTTAGTCAATAATTGTAGGAACACTCCTGCCGAATTATTTTCCTCAAGAATGAAATCCTTGGAAATTAAACAAACATTAAGCTACAAGATTGGCACTAACTACTTTTTATTCTGGGTATTCTGATAGTTTCTGCATAGGAGTTTAATTGACTTTCTTCATTTTGCGAAGTCTTATTCTCAAATGGGATGTCATCGTTAAGTATGGTCAAATTCTACACGGTTGCTACATAATGTCGTTGAAGAAACTATCCTTTATAACAGAAAATAAGAAAATTCCCTCAAAAATTCTCCCTGAAAAAAAGAATAGTAGTACATCCGGATATCCCCATTGGCGTACTACAAGGGTGATTGATTTAGTGCGGGGGGGGGGGGGGGTCTAAAAACACTTTGCATATAAATCGAATATGCTTACACATGATCAAGTAGGTTGAATTCGTTGTCTTAGATCATCCATATTAGAAATTTGTCGTTTGTGTTATCAGCTCTGCACGAATAGTGATTTTGTCAATTTAAATTTTCAATTTGGGTTTCGAGAAAATCATATTTACTTTTTACTGACAAATGTTGCCATACCGTTAGCATATTTCTGGACTTCTCCAAGGACTTCTTCGATACTATAAACCATGAATTCTTCTTCACAAACGGTCACACTACGGTGTCAAAGGGAATGCCTCAGAGTGGTCCATGAATTACCTTGCAGATAAAACTTTTTTTTTCAATTTGTGTCCGTTAACAATTGTCATCTGCGCTCCCGATCAACTGTGGAGTACCGCAGGGCAACCTCCTAGGCCCCTTCTATCATTCTATTTGTCATCTATTGAATTGATACTCGAAATCCTCAAGTATGTAATAATTCATACTTTTTGCAGACGGCCCAATCTTTTCTTCTCTTACGCCGATGAAAACCAACTTCTTAGAATAATAAATTCCGAACTTTAGTTAAAAAAGAAAAATACGAGAATGGATCCAAGCCACTGACCTATCACTAAACTTGCAGAAGACCAATGATTCAATACAATTCAGTTCAATTCATTTATTTTACCACTTTCAATTTTTCATCTTTACAATGATGGTACAGTTTACATATTCACATATTAACATACATATAGATCAACATGTACAATACAATACATAAAAATATGATATGCTGTTTTAGCATTATAATCAGAAGTCTCACTCATAACTATATATTTTGATAATACTGTTCTCCAACTGGTTCTTAAAACTAAATTCTTAGGCGTCTTTATTGATAGTAAATGATACTATTTTATGGAATATTAGTCTGGAGTTGTGCAATACAAACGCAACTTATTAACTCTTTTTTTCCTAAACTCTCCTGCCCCCAGTCTTCTTACTCCTGCATGTCTGTCTATCCGATCACTCTTTCTCTCTATCTCCCCTTTCACCCCATCTCTCTCAATATCAAATCATTCTGTAAATTCATTCATACAATTCCATTGTATTTTCATCATTATTACTATATGTTACAGTCTATTCTTGACCAAAATTATGTATTACATTTATGCATCTAATACCGCTTTCATAATACAGCCTCAATCTGGGGCACTCCTGGAATTCCCCCAAATTTAGGCCGCCCAAGTAATTTTATACTACCATTATTTTGGACCACCAGCTGTATGCTTCACTGTCAAACAAACGTCAAAGTTCCAGTCCTGGTAAACTGGTAAACTTGTACCATAATGACGTCATGTTAGTATACGTGCATCATTTACACTTCAAATTATGACGTCAGTTTTATTGCCTATAACAAAGAAATGTGACTACATCACCGAAATTACATCGGCCTAAATCACATGAGTGCGACCATTCGCCCCAGGAGCGGTGGTGTGACCATAGCATGAGATGAGTTGTTCATGTCATGTATTATTTTCTTTCGCCCTTTTGACCTCCCGCTTTTCATATCTTTCTCCCATTCTCTCCACCCACTCCCCTTCTATCTTGTTACTAAGAAAAAATTTGTGATTGATCCAAATTAATTGCATCATCAATCAAACACTACTCCTATCATGTTAATATTAAAAAATAGTTGTGATTGAATCGAAAGCCGGGTCCATTGCCAATGATTGCAGTCGACGGGCTCATTCTCCTACCACCCTTACTAGTATGACTAGCATCATTGCGAGTCGAGTCTGTCCTATTCACCTTTTGTAGTGGCCATTCACACCCATTTCCTCACTAAAGGGGTCCTCCAAGTACACTGGGTTGTCGTATGCACCCTCTTTCGTACCCTCTGGTTTGGTCCTAGGGGCACAACATTTGACCAGTCTGTACCCCTCTGGAGGGGCCAAGGGATGTACTTGGTAGGAAGGAAATCCAATTAGATTTTTTTTCTTTAAGTTGTCTTTTAAATCAAAAGCCATTCAACCTGGAACAGTTTGCTGCCCAATCCAATTCCCGCTCCACTTATCTTGAGGAAGTCATCTAAAGCTCGGAACAGGGTACAGGATAAACCTGCAATATCTTTGAGATTTTTTCTTATACAATAATTACGCCACGAAAATAAATGAAAACAACGAACAAATGGGGCAACAGCAAAGTGATATTTCTAAATAATTTATTTTGCATTTGTAACACAGGTTTTCCTGCTCTCTCAATCGCTTCTCTCTCCCCCCCCCCCCCCTCTCTCTCTCTCTCTGTTCTCAACTACTCCCCTCTCTTTCTTTTAATTCCCTTTTCCTCATTCCCCCTTCTTCCAAATCTACTCAAAAGACATAGACATTATATATATTTGCTTGTTGTTAACATTATATTATCTTAAAATTCCAATTTACAATTTTGATCATTTTTTTGTTTGTTTCACATATACGGATTTGCTGAAAAGCTATCTGATGACTGATACATCGAAAATGCCATTCAGTGCAATTCATTTCCAAACTGCTTATCCCCCCGGGGGGGGGGGGGGGCACTCACGTATAATGGCAGTATGGGTATGTGCAGCCCTTAAGGCCCCCTTTTCACGCCTTGCCAGACGTTCCAAAGCATAGGCCTATCTTTTTCATTGACCAACCCGTTCCTGTGGTACGCAGTTGAAATCTCTTGTTCTCTGGTTTTATCGCTCCTTCTGTAAGCCCGAAAATCAATTTAGATCCTGTTCCCAAGGGGTCCCAAGCACCGTGCTTCGGTCCGGGGCTTCGGTCAGTCCTGAACAATTTCCAGTTTCTGTACGGTCATCAATGATTTATTTTTTTTTTAATATTTCAAAATTCGATGCCGGATCTGAATCGGAACGCGCGTAAAAGTTCAAAGTCTACAGTAAGCAGCTATGCATTGTACCATTCAAGGCAGGCAGCTCCGTCGATCGAGTCGATACTGATCTCTGTAGCCCTCAGCTCGATCAACGGTCGATCTACGCTCGATCAGGCGTCAGTTCTCAAGACCCCCATTTCATGTTAAATTCCAGTTCCCAAGACCCCCATTTGGAGAGGGCCATTTAGATTTTAAGCCCCTCAGTTCATAAGCAACTTCAGTTCTTAAGGGTATGGTTTCAGATTTTGGGGCCACAAACCCCTACCCTTTCCAAATGTGAGTGGGGGGGGGGGGGGGGCTGTTAATCAGACGGTTACAGTTCGTTATTCCGAAGGTTATTCCGAAGGTTCGTTAATCCGAAGGTTTGTAGTCAGAAGATTCGTTTTCCGAAGGTTCGTCAGTCCGAATATGAAAAAAGGTTTGTTATTTCGAAGGTTCGTTAATCCGAAAACGAAATAAGGTTCGTTATTCCGAAGGTTCGTTAGTCCGAAAATGAAACAAGGTTCGTTAGTTCGTTGGTTATTTTTCGGCCTAATGAACCTTCGGAATAACGAAACTTATTTCGTTTTCGGATTAACGAACCTTCAGACAAACGAACCTTCGGAATAACGCCACAGATGTTTGGATCAACGAATCTTTTTTTCATTTTCAGACTAACGAACATCTAGGTATACGCAATTTGCGTGTTTCGGAATAACGAACCTTCGGAATAACAAACCTTCGGAATAAAGAACCTTCGGAATAACGAACATCCCCCGATCGGACACATGCTTAGACTGTACTTTTGTTGCTTAATTTCTAGGGTGCACATCATATAGGACATTTTTTCAATCATGTATCCATTTACAACTTTAGTTTAATATCAAAGACAAAAACAAAGTATACATAAGGCAATACATGGATCTCATTTAGCTTGCGGTACACAGGTTGGTACATGGAACGTTTTGGTTATAGTCATATTAGCTAACGAAAATTTCCTAGAAATCGGATGCTCTAAAAGGCAGTTATAATTTTGCAGTGTAAGACGGCCTGTTACACGCTAAATCGGTACTACTATAGCTCCTGTTCTTTAGGGTCCTGTTTCTTGGCTCATACTCGGTTATTACACATTTCTGGTCCTGGTCCTGGTCCTGTTATTTAGCTCATACTCAGTTATTACACATTTTCTTACAAAATCATCAGTCGGGGGTGTTTCATAAAGCTGTTCGTAAAGTGACGAATGAATTTACGAACAACTTGACTGTGGCAAGCCAAATGGGATTCTCAGTCATTATAGGCCTAAATCCTATCAGCTAAAGGTGAAATATGCAGATGCAGATTACCATTCAATTGTTTACAAACATTTTCATAGCGAAGTATAATTTTTGCCACAATTTAATTGAGATTATTGGAAATGCAGTCACACTTTGTTAAAACGTCAAGAAAAACTTTGGGCATCCCATTTGGCACTTCATAGGCCTATTCAAGTCGTTCGTAAAGTCATGCGTAATTTACGAACAGCTTTAGGAAATACCGCCAAGATTACATACAAGAAGATTACTAAATATTTTGCTCCGTAAGAATTCATTTTCTGTCCTTAAGATTGAACAGCCTAAATATCCAGTTTGAGTCATTTTAATTGAGTTATGTTCAGTTATCGTTTAAAAAATTCTATAAAAAATGAAACTGCCTGTCGGATGATAAAAATAAAAATGATAACAACAATAGATAGGACTTGAGAGGAGTACATAAGTCTGTTCAAGTATAAACCTATCACCCGTATATTTCATGAATGTATATTAGTGGCAATATAATCTTCCATTAACAAACATAGCACTGACAAAACGAACACAACAGTTTTGCCAGCGCCACTGCTAAAAAACGACGCGTTTTCTACTACGAACGTAGAGGGCAGCAGGTAAGACCAGAGTGATGCTATCAGCTGCAATGAATGCAACAAACACCTGCAATAACAAAGATAAAGATAAATATATATTATGATCGTCCGAGAAGAAATCAACACATTAAAGTATGGTTCAGATATGCACAACGCCGTGCCGGTTGCTACTGCATGCGGGCGTGCGCGTGTTTGTGTGTGTGAGTGAACTGGCCCACTACTGTCGTGTACGAGTCTATATACCTGGGGCCCCGCAACACAAGGTTTGCAATCAATCACAACTTGGTCCAGGGTCACCTTTTGGAACGAGATGTGCATAAGACAATGGTCTTGATTAGCTGTTATAACTTTGCGATTGATTGCAAATCTATGTGTCAAGGGGCCCTCATCATTATTAAACAAATGTCAAGAATCTTCAGCGTCACTCTAATATAAATGATTTGACTAAAATTAGACTTGGACTTGTGAGAAAATATTAGGAACAAAGCAAAATAAGTGAGGATGCATTGACCAAACTTACAACACTCATGAGTGGAAATCGATTCAGGTGGACGACCAGCTTCTAGCGTGAGTAATAAGCAGAATAAATTTGCGGATGTATTTCCATATTCTTTACATCGTGCACGTACTTTTTTTTTAAAACACACATGCACACATTGGTATCAATATGCCTATAGCACTTCATTTATATGATGTACGATAAAAGAGCTATGCAGATAAAATTCCTTTGATTGATGAAACAGTACTGATCAAAGAGGTTCCTATGAAATGATGCCTTATTTCATCCCAGTTTGTCTAGTTGCCATAACTATAATCCAACAAGAAATAAAATCAATTTGTACCTACCCAAAAAGGGTCATTATTGAGGTAATTCTGGATCAAAATGAAGATGGGATACTGGAGGAACGTGAAGAACCCACTGATGGTTCGGATAGCACCATATACACTGGTGAAGTACTTCATTGGAAATCTGTAATATCATGAGAAATATAGGTATAGCAGCTTTGAACACCTTCCATCCTGAAAATATTATTGAGCCAATCCTCTAAAAATAAGATCTACCACTCCCATAAATTCAGATTAACAACCTTATTTTGAATTGAATTTTCTTTTCTAAGGAGTTGCTTTCTAGAATTGATAATGTTTATCTATATATATTTTTTTCTAAACGAGCTATGCAGATAAAATTCTCAATATGAACAATATGGGTATTATTCTCAATATGAACATTTTTTTTTCTAAAGATATTTAGTTTCATGACTGCTTGAAACCTTGATATTGATAGAAGAAATGAATATCAAAAAAAGGAGAAAAATAGATTTTAAACGATCCTCTTCTGCTTCAGCAAAGAGGATTGCATCAAAAAGCTAAACGAATTGTTTGAACGAAAGTTTCAAATTCTCTCTCACAGGGGGTTAACATGGTCAAAGTGCATTGCTAAATTCAAAGCAATTACTAGTACTCTACTAGAGGTAAAAAAATTGCCAATATAGAAAGAGATTGGTTGAGAAAGGTGTAAACTTTGAACAGGGCTGGTGTAGATGATAACCTTAAAGTGGATTAAGTTCATGTAGAGATAAATCTCAGTGGTATAAATTTTGCCCCATCGGGCGTAGTGGTGCTGTCATTGTCCCCATTAACATGATTAAGGGTCAACTGTTTTCCTCCTGTGATTTTGACCAAGACTTACACGACAGCAACGACAGCAGAACCGACCCCAAAGAGTAGAGATCCCACAATGAGTATGAGGATGAACGTTAGATACTGGAGTTGAAGGTTTGGAATCAGGAGACAGATGGAATAGCCAATAGAAGCAAGACTGGTGATCGCTAGAGGTAGACAGCTGTCTCGCATATCTGCGTAGGGTCCCCTCTCCTTTGCTTTGTCTGAAATTCATTAAAATCGATTGTTTTAAAAACAAAGAAATAAAACAAATGCAATATCAAATAACTAATTTCCATACCAACGCAAGCATGATAAGACAGGAAAGTCTTCCATTATTCGAGGTAAACTGACAAAAGAACCCCATCAGGAAACACAGCACCGCCAGAGTGATATCGAGATAGAAACAGTAGAAAATTCTCTTAGTTTTCATACTGAAAAGATTAGGTTTAAAAATCTACTCGTTTCTGGTATACTTCAGGATGATCTTTTTTTAAACTCCTTGAACATGTTGAAGAGTAGAGTACTAATTTTGTCTATTCAACATGTTCAAAGTTAACAATCCGGGACAAACGACTTTGTCCTCGCCTTAAAAACCCAATAGTGATTATGTTTTATTGAATATTAGAACTTGTTACTCACCAGTGGAAGACTTTAAGAGCTTGTTCCTGTCCATTAGAAGACCACCAAGAGGTCCAACAATGAGGACAAAGAATCGGGTGATGGAGAACGCATCTGTGTACCAACTCACTGAGGCAAAAGGCAATGATTGTAAGAGCAATTAAGAAATCGCTTTTCATTGCTTGTAGGCCTTTATAATCACTTCTACTATTCAGTAGTGACTCGACATTATGCTTCGGCGACAATTGCTACGGGCTTTAATCGTCAAAGATGAAGAATCAGGGTCAGGGTTTGCAGCAGAGTCTTCGGGTAGGCTTGAGGTAAGGGTTCCTTATGGTGTTTGGTTTAGGGTTAAAGTTCAGTATTTGGTTACTGTAGGAAACCGATGTTGGGTAATTATTGTCGCAGAAACATTTTCAAATTCAAACCTTCGATTACTACTGCCGCTATTACTACTGCTACTACTACTACTGCTGCTGCTGCTGCTACTGCTACTGCTACTGCTGCTGCTGCTACTTCTACTACTGCTACTACTAGCCTACTACTAGCCTCCTCCTCCTACTACTACTACTACTACTACTACTACTGCTATTACTACTACTACTGCTGCTACCGCTACCACTACTGCTACTACTGCTGCTACTATTACTACTACTACTACTACTACTACTACTACTACTACTACTACTACTACTGCTGCTGCTGCTACTACTACTACTACTGCTACTACAACAACTACTACCACTACCACTACTGCTACTACCATCGCTACCATTACTACCGACACCACCACCATTAATACACCACCAGCACCGGCACTACAATCACCAACCGCTACAATATTTACTTCTATAAACAGTGATAACTGCTTGCTGATATTTTCATTTAATGTGGTCAATATAAGCCTAAAGGATAGCATACATTTATCTTTGACTATATGTCGTGCCTTTTTCCCCCCAGCCTCATCAAAAATTTAGAAATAAATCAAAACGTGAGCCTACGTATAACCCAACATAGCTACCTACCTAAATCTTCGTCACCATTCGAGAGTCTAGTCAAGAAGAAAGTCAGGGTTCCGATCGTGAAGGTCATATCAATCTCTATGAACGCTTGCCAGAGAAGTAAGAGAAAGAATGGGGTTGACAGGAGGCACGAACCGAGACTTCCATACTCTTTATTTTTCCGTTCTTCGACCTCAGAGATGCCATATTCTGGCGTTTCCTTACTTATCTTCGTTCTCGACAGATCCGTCCCCCTACTTTCGTCTCGGCTGATGGATTCCACTCCGTTTTGTCGGTAGTACCCATCAACACCCGTGATCTCGGTGCCGGGGTCGCCCACGTACCCTCGGTTGTAGTATGCACCCCTTGACTCTTCCTTCGCTCTTGAAAGGGTCCTAGGTTTGCCGCAGGTGACGAGTCTGTACCCCTCTGGAAGGGGCCAAGGGATGTACTTCATCGGAAGGAGCAGGAAAGTGTTGATGTTGAGAGGGATGACGGAAGCAGCCATGATGAAGAAGAATATGTTGATTGAAAAACCAGCATCATGCGCTCTCTGCGTGGAGGTTAAGAAGAGATCCTTTTGGGATCCATCTTATCATGGTTTTTTATCGGCACTTTCAACCGTTTATTAACGTTTATCAGCCAAAAGGTACCACTCACGATTTTATAGTTACGGCTTCAAATGTAAAGTAATAAAATCATTTTATCCTTTATTTGCTAGTTTACATTTAAAAGGCCTTGCCAATCACCTGCAGATGCTTATAACTTTATGGGCTATGACAGAAAGAAAAAACAACAAAAGTTTTATGTGAAGAAAAGCAGCACCCCTCCCTTCCCCCAAAATTAAGTGTCAAAAGATCATTTTAGCTTTTGTCAATGTACAGGCTCTTGCCAAACTGACTGCAGAAAATGAATCGGATCAAAATAGGCTGGCTATTTTCATTTCAAGAACTAGGCAATTATCAAATTATCATTAAAACAATTCTACCCATCATACCCATAGCATGGCCTACCCTAGGTAATCTATATCTTGAATCATAATCAGCACCCCCCTCCCCCCCTCTCTCTCTCTCTCTCTCTCTATCTACCTATCTATCTATCTATCTATCTATCTATCTATCTCTTTCTCTCTGCAAGATACCCGAGATACAAGAACAAAAGACGGAAATAGAATCATATTCTCATTACAAGATAAATTATTTGGTTTAAGAGGTTCAAATAATAATGCATTGAACTGTATATTGATAATAGTGCGACAGATGGTATATACTTGGAAAATGAAGAAACAGCTGCCCGATTTTGATAATATTAAAGTTTCGCTTGTAAATAATGTCAAAAATGAAAAGTACATTGCAGATTCGAATTTTAGAAAAGATAAATTTGCAAGAAAATGGTTTCAATTCAGAGATTTGTTTACAAGACGATGCATCTTTATTACGACGTTTTATACAGTGCCGGTTGGCTTTCTTTGTGGGCGTGTTCGCGCTGTTCGGCCGGAATAATATGGTCGGTGGACCATTTCTTCTTTTTTTGTTGTCATGTTCTCTGGCTAAATGGTGCGGACAGATGATCGGAGGTGCCGACTGGTGCTTTTTTTTTTTAATAATTCGCAGTGGTCAGACCTCAGTAACTGTACACCCCAATATTCAAAAGATGATAAATGTATGTGTTTATTGTTTTGCCTTTTCTTCATGAATACACTATAGAAATATTGTTTTATATTCTGTCAACCCGACGGTTCAAGAAACATTGGTTGTTTGAATAATTTTCAATTATTATTGTTCAATGTATTTACAATGTATAAATGTGATGTACCTTGAATATATTTGTTAATGTATTGCGACTGAAAATCAATAAAATCCCTGTGGAGGGAAAAACATTGGAAAAAAAAAAAACTTGCAGGAATGGAGGAAAGTCTTGATCAAATTTTACCTTTGCAATTACAAGCATTATTACAGCTGCCGAATACATGGCGTTAATTATCGTGATGACGGTCGACTTCTTTCGTCCGAAGAGATTTCCGATCTGTTTAAGAAAATGCGGATACATGGTTATACAGAATATCTGATTACCTCAGTGATCAGGGGGGGGGGGGGGAACAGAGTAATCTATAGACATGTCAACAGGAGAGGATGGAAAGGAGGGGCACAACTAAACCAAAATTAATGAAGTCCTGTCCCAATATTTGGACGAAATAAGATGTTTAATTCTATCACAATAAGGTTGAGATTTGAAATGGGATTGTGATAACAACCACACTGACTTGACAATACGTTTCGATGATGGCATTTTATATGTTTGGACGTTTTTCTGTATTTTGCCGAAAGGAATTTTTTTTTGAGGGGAACACTATTTGTTGTGAGGGCACAATCTTTGCAAAAAAATAAAACAATGTGAAGTATTCCGATGGTAGTGTCTGAGTGTTTGCTGGTCTGTAAAATCATCACTTCGTGGGTCCGAAAGCAAAGTGCTGCTCCCAATACTCTGTAAAGGCTTTTGCCCAAGTGGTTAACACACAAAAGTAAAAAACTGTCCAGTTAGTACGAGCTTTCGGACTATTGAATTCGATCTGACTCTGCTCTTGACCTGTATGAAAAATACTGCTTTCACACCAAGGTACGGTCGCTGGGTACGGTCGCAGAGACCGTACCCAGCGACCGATGAAACCATGGTGTGAAAGCATTTCATCGTACTCAACTACCGATCGTTTTGGTCAAAAACGATCGGTCGCTGATTCCGTCCTAAGAGGTACTTCAGCGACCGATCGCAACCGATGTAAGCTTGATGTGAAAGCACATCGTACTCAGCGACCGATCGAAATGCAATGACCCCCCATACATGCCTACGCGCTATCTTTACTTCCGCTTCCGGCTAGATCAGCTATACAGCGACCGATCGCTCTGGGCCTGACCAAATTTTGAGGGCGGTGTGAAAGCACGACCGTACCTTGGTGTGAAAGCGGTATAAGTTTGCAAAATAACTAACCTGCATGGAGGAAAAGAGCATAATGACACCACCAATAGTGAAGCAGACCGTACCAGGGAACATCAAAACAGGGTAGGTAGGAGAACTGAATGCCATCAATACGTAGCCAATCAGCAGCAAGATACTGCAACAAAATGAAAACCGTTGAGAACCTATCATTTGCAAGAGTGAATTGCAAATAGTCGCCCCAACGCAAGGCTCAAGCTATTTTAACTTAAAAAGTGCTCCCAATATCAACAATAGCTCTAACTAACTTCGGTCATTTGAAAGATGTTAGGCCTACATTGTGCATAAGTTTGATGTTAAGGCTCATTTCATTTGCCGGAGATTATGGATTGAATTTTTTGAACCAGTTCAGGAAAGTCCTCAAGTCTCATTGGTTTTGCGAGAGAACCATCACTAGCTGAGCTCAACTGGTCATTTGAAGTGATCATTAAATGACCCTAATTAGAGCAGAGGGTGCATTTAATGTGCAGCGCTTTGCAACTAGAAGGAAAAGGAAAGAATCAAAAAATGATGAAAGGCTGTTTGAAAAATACAGTTTACTCGTAAATGGAATCGGAACCTACCTCATGACCAGTCGGGCTAATCTCGTACCGAATTTATCGAATAGGAACCCAACTGGGAACATACACGTTGCCTGGAAAGCTACCGCGATAGAGAAGACAAGCTGGAGACGGCTTTCTTGTTCTGGACATGATACGAGACCTCCAAACTCGCTTACGTTATGGACATCGTTAGTGATGTTGAGCTTTGTGAAGAATTTAATTAAAAAAATCGTTTAGAGGATGACAGAAACTTGACAATATTGTGCAGTAACAAAGGTTTTCTTGTCATGGCTTGATTAGGCATATACAAATTGATGATTCTTCTTGGTGGTAGTAAGATCCGGCATAGAAAGGCTAATCGTAAAGGGAGATATATATATTAGTTTTTCTAATGAAATCATAAAATAGACAAAGCAAAGCATATTATGAGGCGGATAAAAGTGAAAATTTTAGAGTTGATTACTGAATCCCTCCCCCTCCCCTCCCCCTCCCGATCCCCCCCCCCCCCCACCGTTGCACGTGGAATATTACCCGAGAAAAAGATCCCAGGGTATTACCTGTTATAAAATTAACAAAAACTTGAATTTGGGTGTATTTTCAGAAGTTCAAAAATCTATATCAGAAAATGTGTACATGACTCTTACGTCTGTGTTTGCAACATTTTCGCTGCTGGTGTTGCACAAGTCGTGGAAATAACCAAGCTGTATGTAGACGAAAACGAGTGAGGGCCAGCCAAAAACGACGGCGCCATGAATCAGATTCTCGAAGCAAGCGAATGTAAGAGCAAAGAGACGTTCAAATGCTACCACAGCCTTCATCGTGACGGTGGTCGAATTAGAGCTCGTTCCAGTCAACAATCCTTTTTTTCGATGCAGAGTTCAAAGCCTACTATAAAAAGAGCAAATGTTAAAAGAGAAAGCACAGAAATGTCACTTTCTTACAAGCTCTTTCGGGGACGGTGGTCGAATTAGAGCTCGTTCCAGTCAACAATCCTTTTTTTTATGCAGAGTTCAAAGCCTACTATAAAAAAGAGCAAATGTTAAAAGAGAAAGCACAGAAATGTCACTTTCTTACAAGCTCTTTCAGGGGGAAGGGGGGGGGGGGCAGCTAGAAAGAATGAAAAAAACAACAACAAACAAACAACGATTGAATATACAGTATATCTACCCACCTACCTGCCATCCTCACCCTGAAAAGCCCCTTTCCACAATTTGACTTCCCAGTAATCAAGTTTATTTATTTTAGTATGAAATTTTGACAAAGGATCAAAATGTTTAATTTTATTCGTAGTCCATGTAGTCCCAATAATAGTACGCTGACCTGAAATTTCTGGTATAGACCAATTCCACAACGCGAGAGGGCAGCAGACTGCTCTCCACACTGCAGTGTGCACCCCAACTTTTACAGTACATAAGTCAATAGCGCGTTTGATACATTCGTTCGATTTTTTTCTATTTTGGACCAATTATGCAGATTTCTTTTAATGTTTGCAATGAGGAATAATCAGGGAAGTTCAGGTCTCAGCTGTGCGGTGCTAAATTGCCACAACAATTGGAGAAAGCTTAAAAATTGGAAGCTAACTGAGTGCAAAATTCACTCGCCTTTGACTCATAAAGCCTGTTTGTGTGAGAAGTCGAACTCCCTCAGTGGCGTAACAGCCGGGGGGGCAGGGGGGGCCCTCTGCCCCCCCCCCCCCTGAAGGATTTCAGCGGGAAAATCCACCAAACCTCCGGGAAAAATGAAAAGGAGGGAAAGGAAGAAAAAGGAAGGGAGAAAGGGAAAGGAAGAAGAAGAAAGGAAAAGAAAGAAGAAGAAAGGAAAAGAAAGAAGGAGAAAGGGAAAGAAAGAAGGAGAAAGAAGGAGGAGAACGGGAAAGAAAGAAGGAGAAAGGGGAGAAAGAAGAAGAGAGAGAGGGAAAAGAGGGAAAGGGGAAAAAGAAGAAAGCAAAGGGAAACAAAAAAAAAAAATAATTGAGGGAAAATTTAGTACCAAACCCGGAGTTTCCCGGTGCTCCACTCCCTGGACAACCGCAGTGGCTTCCCTGTAGACCCCCATCAGGTCTCCTAAGCCAGAACCCTGGGCCCCACCCGCTAAAGGCTTCGCAACAAGCAACTATACTTAGTTACCGGGAAATTTTCGGCTCTGCCCCCCCCCCCCCGATAACAGTCAGAAAATGTATGAGACCGGTAACAGACAACGAACAATTCAAAGAAACGTCAGAGCTTCCGCGCTTCGCGCGGGAGGGGAAAATCACCATCCCTCCACCCTTCCCCTAGCATGCCTAGGGAGTGCGCTTTGCACTAACGTTTTCTTAAAAGAAAATCCTAGCTACACCACTGATTCTAAACTTAATTACCGGGAAATTTGCCCCCTCCCCACCCCCTCAATAACAGGCAGAGAGCGTAAGAAGAGCGGGAACTGACAGCGAAAACACGTCGGAGCTTCCGCGCTTGGCGCGGGAGGGGGGAAACTCCCCCTCCCTGCACCCTCCCTCCTAGGGAGCACTACCGTCCTCCTAAAATGAAATTCTAGTTGCGCCGCAGAAGAGAGACTTAATTACCGACGACTAACAATGCAAAGAAACGTCGGAGCTTCCGCGCTTCGCGCGGGAGGGGGGAAACCCCCCCTTCCCTCTTGGTGTAAATTCCGGGGGGGGGGGGGGGAATCTATCACCCCTACCTGAGGGAGAGAGGGGATGGTGTGTACAAATTTCCCCCCATGCAGACACACTTTTTAAAGAAGAAAGTATATTTTAATTATTAATCAGTTAGTAAAAATTCTGAATATATATCTGTCATAAACAATCATCATATTTTAAAATTTCTATTTGAAAATGCTACTGAAAACAAAAAAGTGGTTATTTTAGGCTCGCTCGCTCCGCTCGCTTGTTAAAATCTTAGGATTTCCATCCAAAAATGCGATTAAAATCGAGAAAATTGGTTATTTTTGGCTCGTTCGCATCGCTCTTTTGTCATATTTTTGGATTTTTATTCGAAAATGCGATTCAAAAGCAAAAAAGTGATAATTTTCGGCTCGCTCGCTTCGCTCGCTCGCAAAATAGATATCAAAATGTGTGTGAGAGGGAAAAAAATCGTTAAAAAAGTTTTTAATCTCCCACTCCTCAAATTGGATTTACGCCGGTGGAGCACTACTGTCCTCCTAAAATGCAGTCCTAGCTACGCCATAAATTCTAGACACAGACTAGTTACCGGGAAATTTTTAGGCTCTGCCCCCCCTGATAACAGGTACCTGTTACGCCCCTGAACTCCCTGCACAGGTTTCCGTAAGGAATGTGAAGGAATTCGTCGCCAGTGGGTAAAAAACATTAACAGACGGGACTTTGAAGTCAAGAAACATTATCATTATGTGGTTAGGCGTACAATTTAATGATTGAAAACATGTAAACAAGCAGCAGCAGAGATCCTATATCGGCAGTGGGGCTGCCATGCCGCGATCGAACTTTTACTGACAAAACTAAGGGGGAGAAGCAACGAAAGTACAAAAGTACATCATACCTTCATCTGTCAGATATGGCCATTGTCTGACCTCATCTACCCATGCATCCATGCTTTATTTTATTGATCTAGAATAAAGTTAATGAAACAATATCAGGGCATATCTTACATCTTTCATTGATTTTGTACACAGAGCTAATCGCGGTCAGCGCGCTTGCACACTGTAGCTATCGCCTCGCAAATAGAGGGCCAAATACATAAACCGGAGATGGAATTGGTCCGGGGGGGGGGGTACTCGACCCCAAAAGTGGTAGGTATGTGCCGCGGGCGAGACAAAAAAACGGGGGCTTTGGAACGGGCTTATTGTGAAAAGGAGGGTCTTCGGAACGGGCTTCGGAACAACAAATGTTTGTGAAAACGAGGGTCTTTGGAACGGTTCGCCTGCGTGTGAGTGCGTGTGTACCCCTATGGAACGGGCATACGTGCATGCAGCTAGCCCGGCGGCACGGACGGCGGGTGCGCTCGCGCAGAGGCGATGGTCGGACAGCGCTCTGCGGGCCGCTTTTCACTAAAAATGCAGCTCATTGTAGCGGATCAATGCGGCCGGAACGGCGTAACGAAAAATATGCGAAGCTTTGGAACGGATTTCTTTCTTCTTTTTTTTCTCGATAATAAGAAAATGCTATGCTTTGGAACGGCTTTCTTTGTTCTTTTTCTCAAAAAGATAAAAATGCTATGCTTTGGAACGGAAATTTGAGTGTAAAAATGGGGGTCTTCTCCGCGGCACATACCCACCACGCATTATATACTGAGTGCCCCCCCCCCCCCCCGGGGGAATTGGTCTATAGATCAATGTATCATTCGACGTTTTCCTTTTTTTTATCCATGGGTTACCCCGAAGATCATTGTATTGTAAATACAATAATCTTCGTATTGTAAATAATACAATTAGTGGTCAAGGATCGGTTTACAATTTCAAACTTGAGTCAATTAGGTGCATCACCGTAATGCACGTAAATCACAACTGACTCGGTGCGCATCCAGTCATAACTGAAACGATCATATTATGATCATCATAATATTTTGTCGGCAGTAATGAATTATCATTGAAGCTGTTGGTTGTTTGTCGAAATATTTTGTAAATTAAGGGCCCAAATGAACAGTACGCCGTCAATGTGGTGTCATTTTATGGTAGATTTAATCCCGGACAGAAAATAAAGAGATTTCATTTTTTGGCGGTCAAAGGGATGCTCATGTGTGACAAAAGAGAGCAAATCTTTTGACACGGCATTCAATACACCTTGCCCCAGGCATTGTCATCCAGTCACTTGGGATTACCGGTATTTTAGAACAGGGGCGGCGCCAGGGTATTTGACGGGGGGGGGGGGGGGTAGGGGTGGAAGAGAAGATGATCCTTAGGTGATCCCTAAGCCTTAGCTCTCTTCCCCATACTCTTCTTTCTTCTTCCTCCTCCTCATTTTTCTTCTTTTCCTTTTTTTTAATCACTTGAAAAATCATATGGGCGGTCGCTTCCTACCCCCCCCCCCCCCCCATGTAGCGCAGCCCCTGTTTTGAATGATATTGCAGTGATGGGATCAACGATCTACCGGCTCAAATGAACATACGATTATGAAGTTAATGTACTTTAACATGTTTAATGTACTTCTATTGCGCACATTATTACCTGCATATGGCATTTACCCCCCCCCCCCCCAAAGTTTATAATCATTCCGAATTCACTGGCCTTCCCTGGCTTGGTTACAATTATTAACTTTTGATATACGATGTAATTAGGCCTATATTTCTCCTCCAGTGATACCGACACCATTAAACAAAAACAGAACAAACCAAAACAAACAACAGCAAAAACAAAACCCCGGAATCACACGATCATACTGAAAATCGGTGCAATTTGTGAAATTATCTAGTCCTCAAATGACTGAAACATAGATTTGGATTATTTATCATGATTTATGATGTTTACACTTTGAGGCATAAAAAGAATAATAATTTGGTCAAAATATTCGGCCAAGCACTTACATTTGGCTACAATTTAGTTACTTTGTTTTATAGTTTAAACCGAACACGAGATTACATTTGTTTCAATCCAACAAAAAGGTCGAGTTAGGCTGACCTAATAATGTCAACGTAATAACCAAAGACACTAGAAAATCAATAAATACATTAAAAACTAAAAATAACCAAAGACACAAATTTCGATTTATTTCACCTGATCATGGGATGAAGTTCTTTTTTTACAAATGAGTTATTTGTCAGAATATTACACTAAAGGTTATGGTCTTCCGAAATTCATCAAAAACAATTTTTGTCAATGCCAAATCCCTGCCATCTACTACCATGACTAGTAAGTAGTTCAATGGAATATTTGTTGACCTTTTACACTGCAATTATTCCAAACTTGAATATCATCGATTTCACTTGATTGGATGATAATGCCCGGGGCAAGGTGTATTGAATATTGTGCGAAACGATTTGTTCCCTCTTGTCCACAAAATGAGCATCCCTTTGCTTCATACAAGAATGCAAATCTCTTTCTCACACCCTCTTATTTCTTTCCTAAAAAGATTAAATCCATCATAAACGGGTTCCCTGCGGTGCCTAAGAATACTCCGGATTTATGCAAAATTTGTTCCACCGGCATACCAAAAGCTTTTACATCGAAGATTATCTATATCTGAAAAGGCCCCCTTGCTGTTTGTTATTGATTGGGTGAACATTGAATAAATAAACAACTTGGAAACATCTATCATGATTTTCCTTATCTCTCTCTCTCCCTCTCTCCCCCTCTGTACCCCTATTTCTCTCTTCATAAGATCATAACACGCTTGACCCTGACTCGAATTCGGATATTTTGAAACCAATCCAGCAGAAAAAAAAATCAAACTAGGCTAATTTGTAAGCCAAATTTTCTACATGAAATAGTAGGAAATGCCTAAACAGAAGTCATAATAAAATGAAGATGACAATTTTAAAAAAGAAGACAAATATGTAAATTTTTGCTTTCTCTGGCTGATAGACTGCAACTTCATTTCGCTACAGGTGCCCATTCCCCTTCCACATGTCATTTTGCTTGAAGACTCTCTTCGACTTCGAAAGACCTTAAATGCTTCATTCCAGTGTGGATCCAGGATAGTCTGTAGAAGGCAGGGGGGGGGGGAGCAAATTATTGATCTCGACGTTTGGCTAAGAACATGATGTCGGGAATCCTGTTCCTTCCTCCTCCAGAGCATGGGGAAAATAAACCGATCTCCCCCCCCCCCATGACGGCATCGAAGATGCGTTGGACGTGACTTCATAACCCCCCCCCCCCAGCCCCTGCCGAAAGGCTCCTTAATACATTTCCTGAAGAGGGAAGGGGGGGGGGGGGGGTTTCGGGGCCCCATGATCCGCGTTAGTCATGTTCAAGGACGTTTGAAATACTTCAGGCAAAATTATGCAGTTTTCAAGAACCATCCATTAATCACCTCTTTTTTTTCTTGGGGCGGGGGGGGGGGTATGTTTTAGATTGCGTCGTTTGCACTGTCAGAATAACGATATTACACAGAACTGACAAATTTATCGACAGTATCGAGAACATATTTATTTACTGTACCCCCCCCCCCCCCTCCTCAACATGTTGTCAAATCTAAGAAGCCCCACCCCTTTTCCACGCCCTTGGAAAACCGTCTGCGGGACTTCGGGATACTTGGGTTTCGTATGCAAGAGTATAACTCTTCCGACAATGTTGTAACCAGTTTCATTTTTTGTCATTCTTCAAAATGATTTTATAAACAAATCAAATTAACAAACATGGAGGCGATGATTAACACGCACAACCGTGTACATGAACACCTTTTGGTGGAAGAAAAACGCAAAATAAATAATTACATAAATAAATAAATGGGGAAAAGATCAAAAGGTAAAACAATCAACCTTGCCTTACCTTTAGACTATTAAATGATATTGTTGATGATCCTCTTGAAGTCTTATCTGTGTCCCATACCAAAATCAGACGATATATGAGCACGAGCTTAACTTTGCTTTGCTGAATGATTTATTGACAAAAATTGCATACTTTGCGGACTTCCCGGATGACTTGCTTCTTTACGGTCGAAAGCGGCGCTAAAAGAACCGAAATGGATTGAACGTCATGCCTCGGTTATTATCAAATAGTTCGGCACTGGACAATAGGAAATGATTGTGTAGTTTGGCATAAAGCATGAAATTTGGTTGAGGTGTAGATTGTTGACCGATTAAATTTTTATTTGGATATGAGGTACTTTGTAAATATATTGTAATGAATTCTATGAGACAAGCATTTCAAATATTTATATGAACAATGCCAGCTATTTGTACCTTTATAGAATTATATAAAAATGTGTAAGAAAATTATAACTAATACAAAAAATATACATATTCGCAATACAAAAATTAAGAGCAGGCCTTAAAGACATAACCGTTATTAATCAGAGCACAATTTTATAATTAGCTATAAACAAGGGGTTACAACTAAAGAAGGGCGAAAATTACTTAAATTTGAGGTTAGCGTACTAAATTGTGATCCTGACTCTCAAACATAGCTTCCTTATTTTGTCAAATATGCTCCAACACATCTCCCTTACATTTTTGGTCATATTTTCATTTAGACTCTCTCTCTCTCTGTGTCTCTCTCTCTGTCTCTGTCTGTCTGTCTGTCTGTCTGTCTCTTTTTTTATCTCCACTTTGTGTTTCCTTTTGCTTTCTCTGCTCAGTAGTTTCTCTCTCTCTGCCCCCTTCTCCCCCCCCCCTCCCTCTCTCTTACACTTGTTCTATTTCTCTTCTGCCTACTTCTTGCTTGATATCTTTCTTGCTTATGAAGTACTACAATATACGGGGTCTTGAAAGCTTATTTGGAGTTTCTGGTATATGTTAATGAGATGTATTTCATATAAACCAGGGGCCCGTTGCATAAAAGTTATTATATCCCTCATGTATAGTTTTTTGCATTGCAAATGTACAGAGCACGAAAATTGTATAGTTTTACTGTAGATATTTGAGAGCGGCAGGTCATCTCCCGGGGTCATCTCCTATTAGGCATGGTATAGTACGTTTCGGAATCCACGATCACCCCGCGATCACCGCTTCTGCAGTCGATATCTAAATTTCTTAATTTTTGCGTGCGCGCAGCTACTACATGTAGCTGCTATATACCTCGGCAAAATGGCCAGTGCCGGTAGTGACCGTGGTGAATACCCCCGTTTTCACCTTTTAAATGTGGAAGAATTGTTGGAATTTAATGAAGGACACGACAGTAAGAACACAAAGAAGCAGATCAGATACGGATTATCTGTCTTTCGGCATTTCTGTAAAGTAATAAAACCCGATGTTGATGATGAATTTGTGGATAACGAAGCCCTGGACCTCTTTCTATCCCAATTCTACGCTGGAGCTAGGAACCAAAACGGTGAATTATACAGCAAGACAACAATGCAGGCTTTGCGATTTAGCCTACAAAGGCACTTCTTGGAGTCAAGAAATGTGGACATTACCAAAGATAAATCGTTTTCTAGAAGTGGGAAAACTTTCAAAGCTGTTGTGAAAAATCTAAATTCAACAGGAAAAGCTGCTGTGAAACATCACCCTGCCATTCCGAAGGGTGATATGACAACGATTTTGCAAAGTCTAGATTTATCTTCTTCCCGATGGTCTTCAAAAGAAGGTTTTCCTTGACACCATGTTGTATTTTGCTAACAGAGGTATGGAGAATTTGAAGCAGATGACTCCAGGAGATTTTATCCTCAATGAAGCTGACGAAAATGCGGGTGAGTTCCCCGGTGAGTTCTTTACACTCCCTGATATGCATACCAAAAACCATGCAGATGGTGATGATGAGAGCCAGGGAGGACAGATGTGTTCCTTGCCGGGAAATCCTCTTTGCCATGTAACCAGCCTCAAAATGTATCTGTCCAAACTAAATAATGACTGTGAATGGATGTGGCAGAGGCCGAGATCGAAAGCAAAGTAACTGATGCTTCGTGGTATGCAAATGCACCGCTTCGGAAGAATACATTGGGCTCAATGTTGAAGAGAATCTGCAAAGAAGCAGGCTGCAAAATCTACAAAAATCACTCCCTGCGAGCTACTAGCATCTCAATTCTGGACGAGGCAGGACATCCATCCCGAGACATAATGAAGGTGTCTGGCCACAAAGCTGAAAGTTCTGTTAAGAAGTAGGCACGCACAAGTGAAGCCAAGAAAAAGAAAATGTCAGAAACATTGTCAAAAATCTATCCTACAGTCCTGAAGACCAAGACCAGTGCCAGTGGCAGTGCAAATGTTGAGGAACAACCATCTACTTCTACTGTCCTTGATGACATGAATGCTGAGCCTGAGCCACCATTAACTGATAGTCAGCTAGAGCGGGTTTTTGATCAGATACCCAATGCATTTCCATTCAGTCCACAAAGGCAGACCACCGCCACCACGGTCACTACTGGGACTGGGAGCCCCGGGAGCACCAGTACCAGAGCCTGCTATACGATGAATGTCATGAAGAATCGACAGCCAGAATATCACTTCCATGGCTGTACGGTCAATATTTTCAACAAGTAACTTAGGCCTAGGTCTAGACCTAGAAGAGCCATCCATGTAATTACGTTCGTGTTGACAGACTTTATATTGAATGGTTTGAGGCTGTTCGTGTTCGTGTTCGTGTTACTTGGAAGTTGTGACATTTAAAAACTTTTTGTGGAATTCACTTGACTTGCCTCGGGTAAAATTTGATTTTTCTTGAAACTAAATAAGAGAAGGAATTTTTAATCTGGTAAGTCATCCACCTATTTATACATTTTCCCTTTTCATTTTATAGTACAGGTCTAACGTTAGATCTAATATGCTGCTGAATGGTCCATAGTAGATCTAGGCCTAACTTAGGCCTGCACTCTAGACCTATATCCAAGAAAGACAAACCCGTATCACTCTTCTCATTTTTCTTTGTACAGTGAGATGCTCATGAGGGATATAAAACAAATACACAATGTCTTTCTTGACTCTAGCAAACTATGAGCATTCAGAGGCATAAATAGTAACTTTCCATCGAGGCAAATTTATATCCAATTTAATATACCCTCGGCAAGCCTCGGGTATAGTAAATTGAATATAAATTTTTGCGCTCGGGAAAGTTACTATTCATGCCTCTTCATTAGCTCATAGCTTTTGCTCGACCCTGGAAAGGTATTGTATATTTGTATACTATATTAGTAACTTTACTATTACAGTAAGTTACTGGATTTTGATTGGCTGTTGAGCAACATGACATAATCAACAGCCAATCAAAATCAAGTAAGTTACTATAATAGTAAAGTTACTACTGTAAGTTTTATGCAACGGGTCCATGCTGTATAATTTTGATTGTCTGACGCCAAGGAGTAACTATTGTAAGTTTTATGCAACGGGCCCATGCTGTATAATTTTGATTGTCTGATGCCATGGAGTAAATTGGTTATTCGCACCAAAGCTATATACAATAGCTTTAAAAAAAAATCAAAGGAAACCAAAATTTCTATGTTTATACATGCTATTTGAAGCCTCACGCTGGTGGCGTAGGTGTTGATGATCAGCAGGGGCGTAGATAGCGGGGGATGGGGGAAGCATTTAGAGGGGGACTCATGTACGAATGGGTCAATTACCCCCCCCCCCCCCGTATGAGGACCTGTTTACACTAGTGATTATCAGTCATAGTTATTTGGCTGCCATGCAAGTTTTTAATAAATATACCTTTCAATAAATACAAATTTGATATTTAAAAAAAAAACCTCGAATGTATTCTTTCACATATTATATAAGCGTAAGTTTGACTAGTCGTGTAATATTCAGGATAATTTTGGTTTGGTTCTAACTATACAGGGGCGGCGCTACAGGGGGGGGGGTAGGGAGTGACCACCTCTATTATGATTTTTCTAGTGACCCCCCCCCCCCCAAAAAAAAAAAAAAAAAAAAAAAAAAAAAAAAGACACACTCAAGAAGTGAAAGACAAATTATCAATTAATCAGAATATTATTGTTTATTAAAATCATTAGCATGTGAAGATAAATAACAACCAATGATTAACGCAGTGAAAGTTAATAGTATTTTCATACAGCAGAATTACTCGTATAATGATTAAAACCCTGTCAAAATATAGAGGCAAAATGAGAACAAAAAAATTATTCGGTTCATCAGCACCATAAAAAAGCGTGTTCGCAAACACGCCGAGTTGCTCATAGAAACATGCACAGAACACCATGTCTGTGTAATATACCCTGCAATGATAATCTGCAATATTCTGATATTGCCAAACATACCACTTGCAAATATGTATATAAATCGAAGACACTATAGTACTTCATGTATCATGCACCCTGTATATGACAAAGTGTAAGTGATGCATTGATCATATATTTTGCACTTTTTTGATCACGCATGTTCATTCATTCATTTCATAATGGTCTTTATCTTTTTTCACAAAGATACTCTTAGTTGTTTTATTTTTTTTTAATTCCACGTATATCCTTTTAGGTATTGATTGCAATCATGATTTTGCTCACATTTTGCTGAATAATGCTCTCAATGCACAACGCATTATTATTCTGCATGCAATGCATATCTTATGGTCTCCAGTTATACTCGGAAGCGAGTGGTGAAAACATAACGAATCAACATGGTGATAAACGAAATAAACACGAGACGTACAGCTTTTGGAAAAGATATAATGCGTAAATATTTTACAACCCCCCCCCCCCCCCCTCATTTACTAAATGAAGATTTCAAAAAGAAACCATCTAAAAGATTAAACCATTTTTTTTCTTAAGAATCTTCAGTTATACTCGGAAGCGAGTGGTGAAAAAATAAACAAATCAACAAAGTGGTAAATGAAATAAACACGAGACATACAGCTTTTGAAAAAAAGAATATGCGTAAATATTTTAACATCCCCCCCCCAAAAAAAGAGAACTCATTTACTAAATGAAAATTTCAGAAAGAAACCATTTGAAAATCTTTTCTTTTCATTCTGAAGAAGTAAGGTATTCCAATTAAGTAGATGGACAAAAGTCAAGTATTCCAACGAAATCAGACTTTACTCAACATCATGAAAGGCTAAAATTGGTTGCACGTAGACTTGTTTGCATGCATGCACGTCATACACATTGCAAAGTTGCATATTTCCACGACCTCGTTATCCTGCAGCTGCAGCTGCAATAAAGTCGGCATGTTCTGCTTAGTAGGTCCTCATACCAAGAAATGGATAAATATACATGCAGTAACATACATCGAAGGCACTATATATGATTCCATCATGCTCCAGAACCCGTATTGCTAACTGAAACATTAGTAGAGACTCCAACACCAAGCACCTCTTGAGCGGGAGATTCTCCTGCCGAGACCCCCTAGCAAACGGGAGACAATGAGTCAATGTGCGTGTAGCCCACATCACCAGCGCAAAGCACGAAATTCCTTGCGACCGGAGGCCACTTTTAGGGTTATAGAAGCTCTCCGGTGCTATCTTAGGCTCATTTTTGAACATATGACAACACTAAATGACGTCAAATCCAACGATTCAGATTCATTTTTTTCAAAAAGGTGGTTGGGCGGGAGAAAAAGGTGAAACACAGCTTGGGCGAGAGAAATTCAAACTCAAGCGGGAGAGCGGGAGATTTTGTGAAAGTGGACTTAAAGCGGGAGATCTCCCGCCGAAAACGGGAGAGTTGGAGTCTCTGCATTAGATTTCGGCACTATTTTGCCATTGTATACTTTACACATTGTTAATATGATATACAGTATTAATATACCTCTCCATGCAATTATATATGGACAGCTATTTTCTCTACTTTGCCGAGTTATCATGTTCTAAAATCCTGTTGTCAAGTAAGTTATTTTTTACATCCTACATCGTGTACCAGGCAATCGTACTTTTCTTGTACTGCTTTATGATTGTAACCTATGAAAGAAGAACAAAAAACAAACAAACAAAAATGATACCACGATTTTGTTTTGGAAAGGCGTGTAGGGGTTCAACACACCCCAAATTAGAGGATGTTATTCACCAAATTTGCAGTGCCCCTAGGTACTTCCAATACACCCCCCCCAAAAAAAAAAAAAAAAAAAATCCCCCAAAACAAAAACAAAAACAACAACAACAACAAAAAAAAACATGATACCGCGATTTAGTTTTTGAAGGCATGCAGGGGTTGAAAAGTGCCCCAAATCAGGTAATGCCATTCACCCAATTTGCAATGCTCCCTCCAAAACCAGTCCAATCTCCAGTACTTCCAATACTTCTTCAGTGATTACGCCAAACAGTTTTGAAAGTAAGATTCCTTAAGATGAAATATCCAAACGATCTCCGCCGAGGGAACGATAACTCGTCTAATTTGACGAGTCATCATGAGAATTGTCATCTTGACAACAAAAATCGTCCTGCATCACAAACGAATGCAAAGCCTTTTAAAGGCATCTGCATCAGATCATGGCTTAAAAAAACCCTGATTTTCCTCTGACCACAGTCCTGTGCTAAATGACCATTATTCACAATATGTCTCAAATAAGTCAGTATCATTTCTTACACGTATAACAGAAACATTCGTATTTCAATCGTTAATACCCTGTTATTCAATAAACATTAGACAATCTGACAAAAGTATCATATAGAGTAATCATCCGATATATAAAAATAAACATACTCAGTATAAACATTTATATTTACATTATAAATTCGATCACAAATCACAAGAATAGTTCTGGCAGACGTAATAACAATGAGGAAATGAATTATAAATCTGATAAAATTATACTACCCCTAGCAAGGCATTAACTGCACCCTGCTCAGTTCATAATAATTTCATAGTTTGCAGCGTCTACGAATATAAATTGCACTATAAAAAGAAATTTTTCAGTTATTCCAAGTTGGCATCATCGTAATCACACGTTTTGAGAAACAATTATATCCTTCTTCTTCTTCTTCTTCTTCTTCTTCTTCTTCTTCTTCTTCTTCTTCTTCTTCTTATCATCATCATTACAGATATCATTGATAACATTACCATTCTTATCTATTTATTTATTTATTTGAATATATTTATACAGGTACAAAAAAATCAGCAAACATGCTGTTTTACATCACTGTCCTGATTACAATGTAAAATGCCCCCAAAACATAAAAGTTAAGTACATAATCACTATCATCACTATCATCATCACTTTTATTACCAGCGTTATTATCAATTTTTCATTACTACCATAATAAGTATCAATACCACCATCATTAGGAATGCTGCTATACGAAGGAGTACTATATTCCCAGAATTTCTTACAGATCATCAACAATAAAAGAAAAAGAAAAAGAAAAAGAAAATCATCAAATATCGTGGTTTTACACTTTATGGAGATACTTAGCATAAAAACAAGCTATGCACATGGGCAGACTCAACGCAGAAAAGTGACCAAAAGGTCGATGTTGGATTTCCCCATTTTTGAAGTCCGAATAATAATAATGTAGCATTTGTTGAGCGCACAAACTACACAGAATTCCACTGCGCTGCCAGAGCTCCCGTTGTGCTTTGAAACCACTAAATGACGATAAGGACATACGTGGTCATTAAAAACGGAACAATTTTTAGGATAACTTTTTGCATTGTTATAAATTATTATTCCATTTTGGAATGAATTTTGCCCATACAACCTCTAGAGTTATAAAAGGAATAATGATACATGTTTTACCACGTTCTTCTCATCCATATGCTACCACTATAACGCTTTTTCCTTTTTTTCTTCGTTTCCTGTTACTACTGCTGCTGCTGCTGCTGCTACTATACTACTACTACTACTACTACTACTACTACTACTACTACTACTACTACTACTACTACGACTACTACTACTACCACTACTACTACGACCACTGCTATTACTGCTGCTGCTTGTTCTGTATGTATTTATCCTCGGGTACATCAACTGTAAAGACATTACTGCTTAATATACGAAACTGGTGACTCTTCAGATTGTCGAGTACACTTTTCTTATTTTCATTTCATTTTTCTTTTCTTTAGGGTCATACGAAAATAGGGAGTTTCTGGATAAAATGTTGATTTCACGATTGGTGAATGCATGAGTCATTCTGGTTCTTTAAGAAATAACAAATGTGGAGCCTTGTCCAAAATAATTACCCGGGAATATTTTTTTCCCCAAAAAATAAATATAGCCATTTTTTTCCCCAAGTTTGTAATGTCGTTATTTAAAGTGGTGGAGAGCCACGGCATTAAGGTTAATTGCTATTTCCTTTCTAAAATAAAATGGAATACATAATGAAATCCGGAAGAATACAGCAAGTTATACTGTATGGCCATGCAGCAGCTCAAATCTTACCAGATGATTATATGCGCGCATGCGTGATGACCCCGTCCCAGATTCAGTTTGACATGGATTATTAAAAGTTTGCTATTTCCTTTTGTACAATAAAATGGAGAACATAATGAAATCCGGAAGGATATTGCAGGTTATAACACATTTTAATGGCCATACAGCAGCAGCTTATACATGTTATATCTTACAAACATTATTGCCAGGTGGGTATGTGCGCGCATGCGTGATGACCCCGTCCCAGATTCAGTTTGACAAACAACCCCCCCCCCCCCCCCGTTCATTGCAAAGGAAAAAAAAAACAAAAAACAATCGAGTTGAGATGGCCTACTTTGAATAAGGTAATGTCATTTGTGACTGCAAAGGTTGTACATCTCCTATGAAATCTAGACACTAACTGGTTTATTGGCGGATATCTGACCATGCTGGCTGGTACTAGTCTGTTTCCTGACGAAGTACGCGATGTAGATGGGAAGCGAGAACGTCGTGATATCGGCAACGATCAAGGCCATTATCACCTACAATAAATACAAGGAAGGACGGCACATACTGAGATAGGCCTGAAATTCATGTCTATTCTTAATTGTCCAGTGAATTTACATTCAGCATGGATTAATGTTCAGGGGGTGTTTCATAAAGCTGTTCGTAAGTTACGAACGACTTTACGCACGACTGGAACATGTTCTTGGGTGCTAATCAGATTCTCATTCATTTACATATAGCATAAGAATGTATCACCAGTCGTGCGTAAAGTCGTTCGTAACTTACGAACAGCTTTATGAAACACCCCCCTGTTCATATAAATGCAGGGGCGGCACCAGGGTATTTTTATGATAGGGGTAAAAACTGACCCACAGTGTGACTGCATTTCCCATAATCTCAATTAATATGTGGCAAAAAATATACTTCCCAATAAAGAGGTTTGTAAACAAAGTTATGTTAATCAACGTCTGCATATTTCATTTTTAGCTGATGCGATTTACAATGATTGAGAATCCCATTTGGCTTGCCATATTCCAGTCGTTCGTAAAGTCATTCGTAACTTGACGAACAACTATATGAAACACCCCCTGTTATTTTGTGATTGCTCCCTTCATCATACAGAAGTTCATGTGAAAGGGTTTTGAGTAATTCTTATCCACTCTTCGCAATAAATATACTTACATAGAAAGGATCGTTATGCAGGTAGTTCTGGATAATCCGGAACAGGGGAAACTGCAGAAAAGTAAATATACCTCCGATCGATCGGAAAGATCCAACAAGAGTTGAAAAAATCTTCATAGGAAATCTAACATGAAGGAGGAAAGAAACGGGATAATTTTCATTTACCTTGCGGACACCAGTGTGAATTTTGAAGGAAAATGTAACCCAGACATCAGTGTGCATTTAGTGAATGAAGAAGAACAAGAAAGAACAGCCACAGTGAAAGTTTGAGCAAAATTGGACAATCCGTTCAAAAGTTGTTAATTTTGAAAGTTTAAGTAAACCATCATTATGGAGATCCTTAAACTGGCAACTCTACAGGCATCTGTGATGTCATTGTGGACAACTCTCAATTCATTTTGTACACAGAATTTAACATTTTCTTCATTTCCAAGAAAAATCGAAATTCTTTTGATTTACTCTTTGAGTATGTTATGGCTACATCAATTCTACAAGTATTTTGGGAAGAATTATCTTGATTCCTGACTTAAAAGGTTATATAAATCAATTTGTTTGGAAAAATTAGGCCCAAAATGAATAGAGAGTTGTCCACGATGGCATCACAGATGCTGGCAAAGTTGCCAACTTAAGGATTTTCATAATAGGGATTTACTTAAACTTTCAAAATTCATAACTCTTGAACTGATTGTCCGATTTTGCTCAAACTTTCACTGTTTACTCTTTCTTGTTCATCTTCATTCACTAAAAACACACTGATGCCTGGGTTCCATTCTCCTTCAAGGATATACGGGAGTTGTTACGCGTTATCAAAAGTGACATTTGGCTATGACAATTTTAAGTATTTCCTTTCTTGTTATAAGAGGTCGTAAATGAACAGAGCTGAACCGAGAAACAAAGCACCAACATCAACAGAAAAAAAATCAAGGGAAATTTGTCTGCAAAAACGTACATTATAATACGACCTACTTGAATTAAAAAAAAAAAAAAAAACCGCCCGACGAGGGAATATACGAAGAATATATTGAGAAAAAAAAAACATTTATTGAATTAAAGTCTTTTCTTGAAAAAAAAAAAGTAAAAAAAGTAAACGGAATAACTAAAAAAAGTAGAGCATTCTTTTGAAAATAAACAAAAAATCATATTCACATGATAGCGGTGACAGCTGACAGGTATCCCCATAAAACGGACATGACGATTAAAACGAGAGTGAAGGTCACATATTGCACATGTAGATTAGGCACAATGAGAAACACTGAGTAACCAATAGATGTGATGGTTGTAAACGCAAGAGGGAGACATGTATCTTTAAGGTCATCATACGGTCCACGTTTACTACCTGAAAGAAAGAAAATCATATTTTTGTTTAAGGATAACTGAATGACTAATAATTATGAGGAGGATTTCATGATGAATTTATTATCATTATATTTAATATAACAGAAACAATAACAATAACATGTATGATGATCATTATGATGATAATAACATCAAAAATAATAATCATAATAGTAATAAAAATGATAACGATAATAACTACACGGAATGAAATGAAAGGAGGAGAAGGAAGAGAAGTAATTATTAATAATAGTGCTAATAAAGACAACAAAAACATTGTGAAGCTTAATCATAATCAAAGTAAGTCAAGGAGGCTGCCTTTGACATATGGCTTTATGAACACACCACGAGGATCATAACGTACACAGAAAGGTATTCATTAGCAGAGATAGGCAACAACAACAACAACAAAAAACACACACATAAAAGTTACGATGGCAAGGACTAACCATCACGTTTCCGACAGAACCCGAGTTTGTTGCGATCCATTAGCAGACCAAGAGGTTGGCTCAAAAACAAGGGAATTGTTTGAAGCAAAAGGAAGACATCAGTGTAGCCACTCACTAAAAGAAAAAAAAAAGACAAGTCAGTAAAAGTTACTGAAGTAATTGAAAAAAGCTTGAGTATATAAATATTATACTGGATTTATACCTATATTTTAAAGAACATATATATATATATTTTTAAAGAGATGTAGAATTTTTAAGCCCCAAACTGTGGAATGACTAACCGTTAAAAGATAGGAAATCCCCAACTGTAGACAAGATTTGAATTACAACGTACAACTTACAACACATGTGTTTATCGGTTACAGTTCGTTATTCCGAAGGTTCGTCATTCCGAAAGTTCCTTATTCCGAAGGTTCGCTAGTCCGAAGGTTCTTAATCCGAAAACGAAATATGGTTCGTTATTCCGAAGGTTCGTTAGTTCGAAAATGAAATAAGGTTCTCCGTTTGTTCGTTAGTTATTTTCGAACTAACGAACCTTCGGACTAACGAACCTTATTTCATTTTCGGATTAACGAACCTTTGGAATAACGAACCTTACTTTATTTTCGGACTAACGAACCTTCGGACTAACGAACCTTCGGAATAACGAACCTTAGGAATAACGAACATCCCCCCTTTTGATCTAACCCTTCACTATTGTATAAGTATGTCAAGAGCTCTTGCAGTGCAAAAGATCATTTGTACACATTTTCTGCGTTTTATACATTACTTCTACTACTACTACTACTACTACTACTACTACTACTACCACTACTACTACCACTACTACTACTACTACTATCACTACTACTACTACTACTACTACTACTACCACTACTACTACTACTACTACCACTACTACTACTACTGCTACTACTACTACTACTACCATGACTACTACCACTACTACTACTACTACTACTACCACCACCACCACCACCACTACTACTACTACTACTACTGCTACTACTACCACTACTACTACTACTACTACTACTACTACTACTACTACTACTGCTACTAATGCTACCACTACTACTAATACTACTACTACTACTACCTCTACTACTACCTCTGCTACTACCACTACTACTACCACTACTACTGCTACTGCTACTACTACTACTACTACTACTACCACTATACTGCTACTGCTACTACTACTGCTACTTCTACTACTACTACTACTACTACTACTACTACTACTACTACTACTGCTACTGCTACTACCATATTACTACTACTATAACAAGCACTAGTACTATGTTTTCTATTGCAAATGTAACACTTCTAGTATCCTCATTGATGCAACTTCTGGACATAGTCATTACAGATAGTTTTACTTGCTTTACGTACGACGTAACACATATACCAGACCACTTACCAATGGACATATTCCCAGCCGCTAGCCTAGTAATGATGGAATTGAATGCCCCAAAGAGAAAGATAATGTTGACTTGAAGTGCTCCAAACCAAAGTACGACTAGCCAGAAAAGAGGGGAGAAGACGCAAGCTCGGAAGTTTGGGTACCTCTGTCGTTTTAATGTTTCACCCAACTCCTGGATATCTGCGCAAGAAAGAGGACAAAGTCTGATTTAACTTCAGACTACTTGGCCAGAGCAAAGGGGGCAAAGAATAGTGCCTTCAGCATCCCCACCCTAAAACCTTTCTGTACTCCAACTGCCCCTAAACTCCTTATACATGTAGTGTGTGTGAAAAACGCACAAAAATGAAAGGCCTTGTCTATAGGCTTTGAGGTAAAAGTTCCAACTCTAAAAATTACATGTCCTTAGCTTGGTCACTGCAGTCTATCTTTGTTCCACAAGATGTTTTTTTTTCTGTGTATCATCCCTCAGAGGAACAGGGGTGATCCCGTTTCCATTCCATCCACCAACTAAGTCCACCTCTAAACAAGGCTCTGTGAGCATGCTTTTGAAAATCTTTATATCGATCGTTATGTGTGAGGTATGATCAGACCTTTATTATCATTTTTTTTATTGCAGCCCTTCAAAACTTGTTCCTGTAAGATGCAGGGAAAAGACGATAGAACTAGACTACGACTACCCCCTACCATCGAAATGTGAGTTCTTCTTAGTCTCCCTCGTCGGACTTCGTCTCTCGACCATGTTTTCAGCGTCTCCATCATGTCCACAATCGCCATCAACTTTCAGGGGCTTCGACTCGGGTGAATGGCTGACCTCTACGTCACCAGGAGAGGAAGGCGACTCTTTCCGGCAGGTCACAAGTCGGTAACCCTCTGGGAGAGGCCATGGGATTCGCTTCTTGGGCATCATGATGGTGTTGACTAGCATCAAGGAAGTAGAACAGGCAAGGAAGATGAAGGAGTGTCGCGCTGGTATGCCAGACTCATGCGCGACCTGGGAGAATTCAGGACCACAGTCTCGATAGTTAGTACTCTACTCTCAACAACCGGACCGACACCAGGCAGATAAGAGACCCAACAAACATTATACACAGGGGATGCTGAACGGTTTTTGGAGGGGGAGGGGGGTGGGGGGAAGAGGCTGACACCCAAACAGGCGGGGTCCAGGGGGCGAGCCCCTGAAGCCTTTGAGTTTTTATGGCTTTGCAAGCCTATAAGTAATTTGAATACTAGTATCAAGTTTTTACAATTTATATATTTTTAATTTCTATTAGTTTCTTTTTCCTTTTTTCTCTTTTACCTGAAATTGTGGGGGGGGGGGGGGGCACTGCAACCCCTCCCTAGCCCCCCTCGCTACCCCAGCCCGCGATACACTACCCCCTTTAGCCAATAGTCTGTCTTCACATGTTGACATGTGACTCAAGTATCATCATTTACGCAATATAGGAAACAGTTTCCTCACAGAGAATTTGAAAGAAATTTTAAACTGCTACGTAAAACATTAACACGCAAGATAAGGGGAGAAAATCCTGGGACAACGGAAAAAAATCAAGGTATGACAAGACAGATAACAGAGAGAGAGAGAGAGAGAGAGAGGGGGGGGGGGGAGAGAGAGAGGGAGATTAACCTCCCTCCTGGGGCGGAAGCTTGAAATCTTTGGGTGATAATCAAAATTATGTAAGACCGTCTGACGGAGCATATAATTTCAGGGATCCACAAAGCACCTTTAGTCGCGTGAATATAAACAAGTATCAGGAATTCGCAAGAGTTAAGTATAACATCAAAGGAAAATGTGATCCTATTCATCTTTTGGATTAACAAATACTTTTGAAATCCGTGATAATAGGACATCAAAATGCATAACGATATTAAACATAAAGTGTTGAATTTCGTTATCCTGGATGATTATGGATTAAAATTGATCAAATCTAACAAAAGATTTTCTTCTTGTGCTTCCAGAATTAGGAATGAGCTTTAATAAATGTTACTGCAATCTTACCCTTGCAATAATGTCAGTTTGTTGTAAATTATGAAGCTACGGACGTCAGAGAAACATACTAGCAAATCTCTACAGCCTATTCTTTAAATCAATCAGAAATGAAGTCTAAGATTTCTTAAAATCTAAGATGTCTAAAAATTAATTTGGAAATGAAGTCTACGACTTTCTAAGAATTCATTTCCAAATTAATTTTTAAAAACATGGTGTGATGTAACGAGCTAATGATAATAAAATCGACAACCATCACCTCGTTGTTGAGTTTTGAAACGTCACAGCAGTTTAAAGGTTATTTACATTTTGAGATCCTTTAAAACTGGTCATATCATGCTTTTAGGTGGTCAGTACCAAGATACTAGCAAAACTAAGATGCCGTGAAGTTTTTCCTCAAGTTGAATATCAAACAAATAAGAGGCGAAAAATAATTTTGATCTCGGGTCAGCGAAGTATTAATTGATAATTATGATGTACAATATGACGATGATGATGATGACTATGATCATGATGATGGTGGTGACGACGATAATGATGAAGATATTACGAGGGAGCATACTAATAATGAATAGGGAGGAGGATTTTGATGATGATGACGATGAAGATAATGATGATGATGATGAAGATAATGATGACGAGGATGATGATAGCAATAACAGTCATCGTGATAACAACATTGCCCAAATTGAAGGATTTTAAGAACGGCTTACTTTGGGTGTTTTCCAAACGAATTCAGGATATTCGTTATATGGAGATCCAAGTTGTATACATAACCCGCAATTCAAAATTTTGCCCCAAAACATCATTCATATACAAAACTACAAGTACATATTAATCTGGGCAATGTTCACCTTCTTACCTTTACGACATAGAATACGATGACAGATGCACTGAGACATCCATTCAGCCACGACATCACCGTAGCTTTGGCTCGGCCAAACAGATTACCAACCTGTACGCGAAGTATACAAAAAAAAAAAATTAAAAAAAAATAGAAATGACACAAACGACACTTTTTATAAGAAGACAAAAATAGGATGCTACAGCCATGCATTTTGCATAATCTGATCGAGAGTGGCAAACGTAAATTAATATCTTGCCATAGACACTTGTGCCATGCCGGATTTCGAACCAGCGACCTTCACAAAGAGATGATGATCATTAATCAGAGCTTTCATTCAGTGACGTATCTAGGGGTATTCAACTGGTGTAGGTTGGTAAAACTAGAATGTCGTTTTCCGAAGGTTCATAATTCCAAAGGTTCCGAAAATGGAAAAGGGCTCATAGTTGCGAGAATGAAAAAGGGTTTGTAATTTCGAAGGTTCATAATTTCGAAATTCTCTAATAGAACGCCGCAACGTATTCGGAATTATGAACCTTCGGAAAACGAGTGCCCCTACAAGTTTATACCTGGAGGTTTACTGTGAGTAGTACACTGCCGCATGAAGTCAGGATAGTCATGGCGGGAAAAAGTATTAATGGCGTCTCGGGTGTCGCTACAGCGAATAGGATATAGCTTGTAAGGCAACCGATACTGTCGGAGAAAATTAAAAGAAAACAAATGCAAAATAGGTGTAAAAGGATTTCTTTTAAAAAAATATCCATATTAAAAAGCGGACGTTGCGTCAGAAGGGCACAAATGAACAAAAAAGGAAGCTCAATCAAGGAATGAAGAAGACATTATGTTTTCTTGATTCAGAAAATTTTAGAATTATTCATTTTCGAATCAATGTGGGCAGATGAGGGACTTCTCCAAAGAGAAGCGAGAGAGAAAATTATTTGAAGGCTTATAATTCTTCTTTATTTTGACGTGAAATATCATTAAGGTAAAGAAGATACTTTCTCGTTAGCCAAAAGTTCACTGAAAGATTTACGTTCCTGCTTGTGGATCATACTCGAAGCCCATTACGATATTAAGCTCTCTATTTTTCAGAAACATCCTTAGGTTGACAAGAAAAAAAAATCTAATTAATTATCCTTACAAGTTATATGAGAACAAAAAGTGAACTTACAACATGAATATCCTTGCAAAACGTATGCCGAATCTGTCGATAATATTTGTAAGCCAGCAGGAGCATATGAGATACGTTCCCATGGCAACTGTGAAAACAAGTTGTATCATGGCATCTTGGTCGTCGCAGCTGGTGACGTCAGAGATTACGTCAGCGCTCACGGGGATACTTGAGGGCGATGGCACACCATCATCAAGGACAGTCACAATTAAAGTCTCTGGGGAAGAGTTTTGCGAGTCTCCTTTGAAATCGGGCGAATCCACCAACGCTTGATAGGTTCCGTTGTTGGAAGCTGCAGCGCCCTCACCCGGTCCGACGTCAGTGTGGCACAGATGATTGAAGAATCCATCCTGCTTGAGGACGTAAACGTAGGACGGCCAGCCCCAGATGGCCCCGCCATGGATGATGATCTCGAGACCGGCGAAGAAGAGGGAGATGACCCGTTCGACCTTGATGGCCGTCGTCAACGAACGTGCACGATCAGGACCGCCGATGGCCACCATATCGACATCAACTTGCGATGAACTGTCTCACTGATTCGACATCATCAAAAGCAGCTACCATGTTCCGATTCGGTCGTGGGGTCTTCTGATGAAGTTTCTGAAGAAATCAATAACAATCTAATAAATGAATGTGCAATACAGCAATGCAACATAAACATCAGGGTTTAATGTCAAGGGGTGGGGCCTGCGAATAAAATTATATTCAGTATCAATTAAAGCTATCTTCTTTCGGACAAGAATCAATCAGTTGTGTTATCGCGTAACGACTTTTGCCTGAACAAATACCCCTGGCAAAATTTCCACCATGCTCACACAAGGAATTCGAACAACGGAACGTACTACATACGAGAATCAGCTCTTTCTGAAATTTAGTACAATTATTTCATTAATAATACGATTAGTCAACTAATGCTGACCTTTTTACTAATGAGTTCATGTATCCTTTCCAGTTAGCGTTATTTTTGCATTGCAGCTATTTATGGTTCCCATTTTTACATACAGATATCTGGTGAGTATCTTGTTTCGATTTAAATTGCATTTTTACACATTTTTAGTTTACACAAAAAGATTTTAAAACGTTTGAATGTGTAATTATATATCAATGAACCTGACAAACTGATTCACTGCACGTTCAAGCGTTTCCCTTTTACTCATTTGATCGCAAATTTGAATATTTATTTTGATAAGGTGGTATTACTGTTATATCACTACCATGTAAATCCTTCACACTCACAGGCAAAAAAATGAAATGGTTAGAGGCTGGAAAACGGGGCATTCGTAACTAAAGGTGAACTTCAAAAAAGTCAAAGCCAATTTCGTGACAACCTCCGATGAAACTCATGCGGTTTTTTTTCTAACCAATCATTTTATTGATATCTTATTACCAAGTCGCAGAGAGCGCGTGTCCAAAGACATAGGAGAGAATGATGCTTTATGAACGATGAAAACCGACACGACCCTGGACAATGGCTTTCACAACCTAACAGTCAAACTAACAGAGTAGAAATTTTCGGCATTTATGTCAAATTCCGTGTTAATTCTTGTCGATTACTACAAAGCCGATGAGTTAAAGACATTGGTTAACATTGTTATGATTTTAAAAAATCTTTTGTTACTTGAAAATGGGATAAACATAAGGGTTATAGTGTAAAAATACCAGTCTGAGAGTTTCAAAGAATAATATCCACAAGAAGTATTTTTAAATATAAAAAATGTGAACCAATGTTTGAAAAATATACGAGGGTCGGTTGCACAGAATAGACATAAGGAGTGCGCATGGGCGTATGACTCACCTTTAACCGTTCTGTGTGTATTGGCGTATCACGCGGCGGGAGGCACATAACGGCATTTTCAAATTCAAGCAAAGTGGTCCTCTTAGTGATTGTCTCGTGAGACGAAGGATAATAAAATCGCCGTTTGCGTCTAACTTACACTTTTTCATTCCCAATTATGGTTGGTTTTTAGGGGTTTTTTTTAGTACAAATACAAGTACTCATACACATGTTTCATCTTAGTTTGAGAATTTTTTAAATCAGCTACTCACAAAATTAGCCAGTGCCTTTAATCACAGTGGAGGTATGACTAACATTAGTTCGCAACAAAACAGGGTAGCAATTTTTGACAGTTATGCCAAATTTCATGTCGATTTCTGTCGAATTATTGCAATGCGTGTAAAACTGGCGATCGCCCGGCTGAGTGGCAGAAGGGCGTTCCTCTAGCAAATTCACCCAGCTGGTACAAGGGCGTTAACTGGAAATCCATAGAGAAATATCATTTTCGCCAAAGTCGATGTTATCATCGATATCTCATGGAAAGCATATTACGCACCAGAAACAATTTTGAAAAACCTAAAATGTACGCAACTTGCAGGCTCCATCGAATTTGGTACGCTTTCAGGGATACAATTTGTAGAAAAAGTGTGTGATGATGAGTAGGCTTTTTTCTATCTGGATTTTCATGCATTGTATTTGATTTAACAAAAATTGTCAGACCGAAATCTAATAAATTTTATTTTACAAAGACTGGTTAAGGCACTGGTTTAGTAGTGATCTTCTTAATCCACCCCACCCTGATTGCAAATTGCTTGAAGAGTTAGTTCTTGATTTTGGTATTTCGCCAAAGGAAAGAAGCAACTGCAATTTTTTTGCTACAAAATATTTCTGGTCTATGGTTAGATGGACAATATAACCTTGATAAAGATATTCACATTGAAGTTCTTTTCCAAATTAACAGAGACTAATACAATTATTTATATAGCGCCTTTTCTTACACAAGAGATACAAAGTGCATTAAGAAAAAAAAAATAATACAAAGAGAAAAACAGTAACATGGATACCAAACATAAGCTATTCATAACATCAAGAGTAACATAAAGAAATTAAATTAAATGAACTTGAATAGTTACAAGGTATATACCAAAAGGATGAATAGATGCTGACAAACGGACATTAACGGAAAAGATGTGTTTTTAGATATTTCTTGAACGTGCTAAGTGAACCTGCATTCTTGGTAGAGTTGGGTAGATCATTGTTCCATGCCCGCATTGGTCCGACATCTTGAGAAATTGGTTACCTAACTGGTTTTTGACCTTAGATTATAACTGGGGTGTTTCACATGAATAAGATCGGACAGATATGAAGGAGATTGCCCGAAGCGACTTAAATGTAAGTGTAGTAAGAAAACTACCAAATATTCTTATTCTATATTATTTGATGAATGCCAACCTGAAAACTGCATTTCATATTGGAAGGATATTTGCTCCCGTCCTGACAATGTAGACTGGGGGAAAGTACACACGTTGAATTGCCCTCCTAAGATCGTTTTACTTCAAAATATTTCATATTGGACAAATGTTACACTCAACACATTCTTATAGAAGAATATGATTTGCCGTCAATAACAAATCAGAAAACAACCATCAGACATCACTGTTTCCTATCGATTTAAAAAAAGTTATATATATATATATATATATATATATATATATATATATATATATATTCAGGGTGACAAAGGTTTAACCTTAATTTTCCTCCTCTTGAAATAGTTTATTCATTTGTGTAAATCTAGAAAAAAAAGCTAACATTCTAATTATTCGAGATTAATAGCTGCATAGTGCGGCGACAGTAATGTCAGGCAAGCACAAGGGCAAAAATAAGTGGTTTTTGTATAGAAGACACAGATTGGGAAAAAATTGCAAATCACATCGACAGATCGACATTTGCACAACACAACTTATTATATACTTTCCATTTATCATTCCATCTCAAACAATGTCTAAGGCTCAGAGTAGTAGCAGTAGTAGCGGCAGCAGCAACAGCAGCAGCAGTAAGTAGTAGTAGCACTAGTAGTAGTAGTAGCAGCAAGTAGTAGTAGTAGCAGTAGTAATAGTTGTTGTTGTTGTAGTAGTAGTAGTAGTAGTAGTTGTTGTTGTTGTTGTAGTAGTAGTAGCAGCAGTAGTAGTAGTAGTAGCAGTAGTATATAGTAGCAGTAGTAGTAGTAGTAGTTGTTGTTGTTGTACATGTAGTAGGAGTTGTTGTTATTGTAGTAGTAGCAGCAGTAGTAGTAGTAGTAGTAGCAGTAGTATATAGTAGCAGTAGTAGTAGTAGTAGCAGCAGCAGCAGTAGCAGTAGTAGTAGTAGTAGTAGTAGTAGTAGTAGTAGTAGTAGTAGATGTAGTAGTAGTTGTTGTTGTTGTAGTAGTAGTAGTAGTAGTTGTTGTTGTTGTAGTAGCAGCAGCAGCAGTAGTAGTAGTAGTAGTAGATGTAGTAGTAGTAGTAGTAGTAGTAGTAGTTGTTGTTGTTGTAGTAGTAGTAGTAGTAGTTGTTGTTGTGTAGTAGCAGCAGCAGTAGTAGTAGTAGTAGTTGTTGTAGTAGTAGTAGTAGTTGTTGTTTTTGTTGTTGTAGTAGCAGCAGCAGTAGTAGTAGTAGCAGTAGTATATAGTAAGCAGTAGTAGTAGTAGTAGCAGCAGAAGTAGTAGTAGTAGTAGGCAGTAGTATATCGTAGCAGTAGTAGTAGTAGTAGCAGTAGTAGTAGTATTAGTAGTAGTAGTAAGTAGTAGTAGTAGTAGTAGTAGTAGTAGTTGTAGTAGTAGTAGAAGGGGTGGTAATAGTAGTAGTAGAAGGGGTGGTAATAGTAGTAGTAGTATTAGTAGTAGTAGTAGTAGTAGTAGTAGTAGTAGCAGTAGTAGTAGTAATAGTAGTAGTAGTATAGTAGTTATTTTCCGTTCAATGAAAAAGGTACATGTACCTGCATACATAAGAAAAAATTATCAAACGACCTTTTTTTTTTTTGGGGGGGGGGGGGTAACCACACTCCAATGTGAGAAAGGGCACTTCCAGGAGCACCCACATTCAGCAGCTTCACCTACGCTGTGCTTGAACGTGAATAAATAAATTCAACTATAGTACAAGCTCATAACCGTGTAAAAAAGAAAGTACTATGGTACCAATAGTACAAAAGACGGTATTTGATGGTATATGTTCACATCACCGTGGTGTACCATCAAATTTCCACTTACCATCAAATTATCACGTTGTACCATCAAATTAACCAGTGGACGTATCATCACTTGTCATGTTTTAACCATCAATTACCATGTTGTACCATCAAATTACCATGGTTGTACCATCAACTTACCAGGTCGTAACCATCAAATTACCTTGGTCGTACCATCAAATTACCATGATCGCACCATCAAATTACCATGGTTGTAACCATGGGCACCGGGGTACTTTTTTTTTCTTCAAGGGACAGCCTCAAATACCTCTGCATTATCTAGTGATCTCGTACTCTACAGAACATTTTATAGAGATGTCAACCCCTTGCTGTTTCTTCCAGATGACACGCGCATACAGTGCAACGTTCAAGGGCATCACACCTAATAGACATAATGATCCTATGATCGTGCCAACAGATGGGCATGTGCCATTTATATGGAAGCTTGCGTGCATGTCTCAAGTCACAAACAGGCAAACAAAGCACATGGGTAGACCTAACATACAGTACATGTATATAAAACTGATAAGCCCGCAACGCTCAACTACTATGCAATGTTACCACTCATACATGTATGTCTTAAAATGATTTCATCGGTGCACGGGCTGCTGCAATGCTAAATCTAAAACTTTGACTTCTCATTTTCGTCTTCATCATCCAGTCAATATATGACATGTATATACGACACCATAATGATGATGATGATAATGAATATGATGATGATGATGATGATGATGTTGATGGTGATGATGTTGATGGTGATGATGATGTTGATGTTGATGATGATGATATGCAAGATGGAATTTCCTTTGATTT
>CM057154.1:8599412-8618737 GCA_029962745.1 Echinometra lucunter
GATTTTCAAACAGCCGTTAGCTTTTTACAAATTTGCAATATTTTGTATCAATATCATATCAAGATAAACTACAAAATTCAAATATTTCTCTTGATTAAAAAATAATGATAATAATTTGACCCTACAGATGGGAATACTCATCAAAAGTGAATGGCCGGATATCCACACAAAATGTTCTCCATTATTTCTCAAGGTGAGGCCTGTTCCCTTCTTAGCTCAAGAATATATCATGGGAAAATGTATTTGGCACAACATGTGTTAAGCGATTTCACAAAGAGGCAAGCAGCATCTTTAGAGATAATGGAGAAAATATAAAATTTTGTGTACAAAAAAAAAAAAAAAACAAGAGTTGTCCACAAAACCCTGTCATTTTGAAGCAACATTGCCAATTTGAGAATAGCCATAGAAAGTAAATCGAGACTTTTCAAACTTTCATAACTTTCTCATTTTGTAACCGATTTTGATAGAACTCTCTTTTCATTAGAATTCATTCCCCCCCCCCCAGAGTTTTATGCAATTTTCTTTAGGAGGATTAATTCATTGTTAACGGGCTATAATCACTCGTGTGTGAATGATATGATTCCAATATACCACTTAAAGAGGATAAATTTATGTTCATTTTGAACATTAAAGATAAGAAGTTTACCTTAAAACTATGTGAATATCTTACCATAGCTCATGTGTTGTTGTTGTTGTTGTTGTGGGCCGGGGGGTGCTGGGTGTAATTATTTCATATTTCTTCAACACAAATTCACATTTAATTGTGTTCATGATATTCTTTTTCAGCGGCTTCTTTGTCGCCCCATGTCTTACTCGATCCCTTTTATGAATGATAACGGAAAGTGTAATGATTTCCTGATTCTGAATGAACGTCGTTTTCATGTCGCGCTAATCACTGCTAATTGAGAGTGGCCATGCCCTGCAATAATTGATTTTAACGACTGGTTTAAATGCATTCCACTTGTACTTCTCCTGCGAAACTCCATTCCCCCTAGCTGTAAGTACCTCTCTTATTTTCTTATTAATATTTCATCATATTCCATACTAAACTGAATATTTACATTCACATTTGAGAAATTTCAAAAGTTCAGTTGACTCTTGCGCTCGTTCTTTTTATTTCAAGCTATTTCATAAAGTTAGTGCACTGAATGATTTCTTGCACAAAATTAAAATGGAGGACGTACTCCCTAACTGCACACTCTACAAGCATTGCTTTTTAGTGGATCCCTCCATTTCCACAAGAGCTTATACTACAAATATCATTTTGTATATTGACTTTGTTTCATATTTCAAATTATGTAAACGTATCCTGCCATTGAAAAAAAAATTATGAATACTCGTGCACGTTTGTGTTTTCTTTTTTGCAAAATTTGTTTTTTTATGAAAAATAAACTCTTGAACTCTTGAACATTCCCTCAGACTCGTCTAGAAACTGTTATTCATTTATTATATAATTGAATGTCACCATGTGAAAGCGATTTGGGATGAGATGGTTAATGTAATTTATCTAAATACCAAGAAGATTTAAGGCCCCTCCACCTTTGAAAAAAACAAAAGGGCTTCAAGATGAAAAATTTATAGCATGTATTTTCCTTATCTTCAACTATTACATGTACTTATGTAAATTCAAGAATTATTTACCCTCATTTCAGGGAATTAAAGTTTATTTAAAGGATTTTATAGAAATTGAGTACTGTTTTGCTAAAAAGAAGGGAAGAATTGTATTTCATTTTCGTAAATGGAGATTTGACCTGTGATGTAAAGGCGTTGGAGGCTGTTTTCCTAAAATGTATACAAAAATACTGTATCTCTACTGATTTCTTTTTGCTGTACTGCTTTGATTCTATGTAAAAATGTGTCCATTCTTGTTTTTTTATTGTTTTAAATCATATTTTGATGTATCTGTAATCCTAATACTTTGATCAATAAAGACTTAATAAAAAAAATAATATTCATATTCATATGCATTTTAATTTGCTGAGTACACATTTCATAACTACTAAAAAATACTTTTCATATTTTTGTATATCGTCTGTTCGGAGCCAGGAGGGCTTTATTCATTTTATACAGACTTACGCCATTCTGGCTCCAAATATATCATATTGTTTTCACCGAGGGTCCTCAAGGACAGTGTCTTTTATTTCAACTAAAGAGGCTACGTACCCTGATAGAATAAAATTGAACACAAATTGATAAAATGTAATATTCTTTAAGAGAAGCACGATTCCACACGAATGCATAGCTCGTGAGGGATTGTACTACTTTTAGAGTTTCCCAACTACAATTTGTCGTTGGGAAAACTTCAGGTGAAAACCGATCTGTATCAAATAAAAACAAAATTCTACCCGGTTGGTTTCGATATTACATGTGAGCTGTAGCTGGCATATCTTTTTGTTGTTGCTGTTGTTCTTTTTTGTGCATATGATATCAAATAACAATTTTTTTCAGTTGTTCAGTTAACTCTGCATCCAAAAGATGGTTAAGTAGGTCATTTCCTGTAAATGCACACCTGAAGTTACTTTGTTAATCCAGTGAAACAAATCAGTCTTATATACCTATCGCTTGACGGGAAATCTCCTTAGATTTCCCTCAGGCAAATCTTTTTGTCCTTGGGGGTCAATTTCATATTTTTCCTTTCCCGGAAGCTCTACGTGGAGTTCTCGACGGCCAAAAGCTCACACAAAAAGCAAGATGTACTCTATACATGTAAAGCCCGGCTCGCACTGCACGATCTGACTGCGATTCGATTTTGGAAAAATTTGTTGTAACATTTGATATGAACATTCAAGCACGTAAAATCTTCATGATCAAAGTTCCGAATATTAGTATGAACACTAAAATCGCAATTTCGGGCGTTTGCGAGCCTCCCTGTAGGAATAAAAGCGAATTCAATTCCAAATCGTAGTGACGTCATAGCAATCTTGCGGGATCGGCTAAGATTTGAAGGCGATTTGGCCTTTACTCCAACTACAAGGCTTGCAGTTAACCAAAATTTCGATTTTAGTATTTGTATCATTATTTCGAACTTCAAATAAGATAATTTTACTTGTTTAAACTATCATATTTAATGCAAAATACCATTTGTTCGAAAATCGGGTCGCAGTCGGATCGTATAGTGTGCGACGGGCTTATCATAAACAAGTACGTATCACATTAAGCATAACAATTTATGCATATGAACATCTCACCTTCTTCCGTACAGCTGTTTTGATTGCATTTTTTCCCTTCATATTTCATAATAGCTGATACGATCCTGACGAGTATATTTTCTCTTTTGTTTTCAATCCCAAGATATACAGAATGATACAAGCCAAGTGCAGAGAATAATCGCTGTAGTACACACACCTATTAAGCCCACACATATTATTTTGAACATCGCAACGTCTGCACATATGATTTCATATTATTCTTTTCCGCAGCAGCTGTACATGGATCCCGCATATTTTGCCTTGCCCTTGTAACTCACAATAGGCCTACAAGCCTACAAGGCAGACGCACAACTATATACACAACAAACACATACAATATCATGCGGTCGTAACAACATCAACAACAACAAATACATATATGCATCTTTCGGATGGTGACGTTAAAGGTTGGTCCCAGACGTAAATGATCATATTTGACTGATACACGTCTGTAAAAACTAAATTCAACAACAACATTATACCAGCATGATCGAAGTGTTTACATGATTGTGTACGGAAACTGGGAACCGCTGCGGGAGACTGCTCAATCGCTTAGAATGTTTTAATGCCATAGATTTCATGCCTTAGCTGCTCGGGCTTGAACGATTTGGCGATATGGTAATTCCTAATCATCATACATAAATCGGTTACCTTGTTTTGCGTTGACATGTAACGGTTTGTGCTAAGGAGCAACGGAGAAGTTGATTTAGTAGCTAGATGCAAAGTTGAGCATGCATACACCATATATCTATTACGTTTTTCAACAATAAGTATTCACTGAGTGCATGCACAAACCTAATAATCATCTTTTTAAAAACAATATAGGGCATTAAACTCGCATGCTTTAAGGTAGAGTTTAATAAAGCTCTTCTGTTTTTTTTTCTCCAGAGGAAGTGATCATCCGGGAATGTGCCTAAACGGGAAGGAAATACAATGCATAACTACATATACGTACATAGCTTTTGGCGTGTCAAGTTACGACATGGCATTGAAGTGGGATATGACATGACATGTATATTATCATACACAAACCAATAACACACTATCATAAGCACGCATTCATGAGATCACGAAAAAAAAAGATGATTGTCCATTATAAAATGCCTCTGAGAAATAATAATTCTAAAGTGTTATGATTCTTATTCCTACCTGCTACGAGGAGCGGTTGTTTTGAATCCTGTAATAAATACACGAACAAAACTGGCGCTTGGCCGCAGTCTCGCTGTACAGCCATTGTCTGCTATTAACAATGGAGAGTGAGTGCGCAGAGCTGATTTGCTTGCAGACGACGTTGTTTTCAATATCAGGGGCGTAGACAGCGGGGGGGGGGGGGGGGGGGGATGAGGGGTATGCATCCTCCCACCTCACAAGGTGGGGGGGATGACATGTACAATCATCCCCCCAGGTTTTAGGGAAGGGTTTGCCTACAATTAAGCTGAATTAACATGTTTAGAAATGATAGGAACAGCAATAATGATAATAATAATAATTATTATCATTATAACAACAACAATAACAACAACAACAACAATAATAATAATAATAATAATAATAATAATAATAATAATAATAATAATAATAATAATAATAATAATAATAATAATAATAATAATAATAATAATAATAATAATGAGTCATACAAGCGCGTAGCGCCGGGTACAGCTAGCACATGTAATAATACCGTTTTTCGAGGTTTGGTGCACATCACATTTACGCTACTGAGAATCTGCTACAGGCTCCGTGCATGAATACGTACTGACGTGATGACTGAGGTCACAGAAGCAGGCCTCAGAAAATTGAATGAAAGGGGTGCCGTTCCAACCAGAGGACAAACTGAACAGCGCCTACCACGAGACTTCAACAGCACTTGTGAACATAAACCTCGCTTAAATAACTACCTGCTTCTTGACAAAAGTCTCTTCGAAATAGGATTAGTGAGAGGGTACTCTGTCAGGATCCACTGAGAAGGGCAAACTGGATTTCATGGAGATATTGGGTTCGCCATCAATTATTCTCTAGCCGATTGTATGCGCGACCAATATTTCAGCAACTGCATGGAAAATTGATTCTCTTTTTTCATTAGGGCGAAATGCATGACAATATCTCGTTAAATATTTACCTACCTGCTGGTAGACTGAAAATTTTTAGGTGGTGACAGCCGCGTAGCCAAGGAGATGGGGCGGTCGCCCCCAAAACAAAACAAAATGCCACCCCCCTCCTCCCAAATGAAGAAAAACTCATAACAGAACGTAGGAAGAGAAGGAGCAGACCATCAAGGAATGGTGACGACGTCAGAGCTTCGGCGCTTCGCGCGGGAGGGGGGGGGGGGAACTCCCCCTTCTCTGCACCCTCGAATTGTTTTTGAAAAGTTATGAGAGATTACGCTTCTTGCTACATTATGAACTATCCTGTTTTTAAATTTTGCAAGCGAGGAGAAATATACACAATTTTATGGTAGAAGAGTACACCACTGGCCTAGAAGATATTTCAATAACATATTCGGTCAACTCACTTTCTAAATGTGTTTGCTTTCCGAATCCATCCTGTTTCTAAAAAAAAAAGTATATAAGCGAGCGAAGCTAGCGGGGAAAAAATATCCCCTTTTTTGTCATCAAAATACTCTATAGGCCCTAGGTATCTAAATAATACATTCGATTATTTATCTGCTGAATATGAATATAAATCTATTTGGGCACTTAGCTTACCGAATTTATTTATCCGAACTCATCCTCCTTCTACGAAAAAGCGAAGCAAACGACCGACAAAGCACTTATTTTCTTTAAACGTCGATTCGTCGCCAAAATACATTATTATGTTTACTTTCCTGCAGAATTCGAAGATAGTCGGACATCTCGCTGCCCAAATTCATATTCGGGCATCTCGCAACTAGAATAAGAGAGTCTTGCTGCCCAAAACCATCATGTTTTTTATGAGTGAGAGAGAATGAAAAATATATATTCAGAACCGGTTGTAATGAATTGTTACTCCAGTAATCTTATATAGGATATTGTTCACAGGCCGCTGTCTTCTGGAAATTCATCTATTTCAGGTCAACGTGACGCTCGCCTCCTTGCAGTTATATTACTAACATTCTACACTAGAGACAAAAGATGCAAATCACTAACATTCCGTGCAGTATAACACTACAGACACAAGGTACAAGCAAATTTCCTTTCGCAAGAATAATCATTATTGGTATAATCGGCACTGGTTAAGATACTTAAAATGCGAGTGAGCGGAGAGAGCGAGCGCTTTTGGTTTTCCTTTCTTTTTTCCTTTTCCTGGAGAGCCAGGAGCCAGGAGCGTTAATTCTGATGGATATGAGTCCAGCTATACAAGAACCCACATTTATTATCTTCTTTCCAGTCTCTTTCTTTTTTCTTTTCTTTTTTGTTTTCTTTTCCCTTTTCTTTCTCTTTTCATTTTTTCTTTTCTAATTTCATCTCCTTTCTATTCCTTTTTCTATTTTTCTCTTCTATTTCCTCTATCTTTTCCTTCCCTTTCTTCTATAAATGACAGAGATAGCACAATTGCTGACGGACATTTTTTAGAGGGAGTGTCAAATCCCCTCACCCCCACCCCACCCCATCTCACCCCTCCTTCCAGCGACGTCCGTGCACCTGTACTTACCGAACTGCTCGAAGATTCCGTGCCTTCTTACTTGAGCGAAAACTATTTCACATCCAAACAGGGATTCAGGGAACCGTCGTCGTGCGTAGTGAAGTAACAGGTACAAAAATTTTAGCTTATGTAGATCGACATGAACCATATTTGCTTAATTAACGTAAACAAATAAAAGAATGGGCAAGAATTTGCATAGTCGAATAGCCAGGAATGAGCGAAGCAGAACAATAATCATGATAATTGAATTCAATCCAAATGTGTGACATTTTACCCTTTTCGACAATTATTACAGTTCCTAAAAAATAATATTTGTCTTCTTGATTAGCAGTGCACTCCTGTCCAAATTCAAAGGGGAAAAATTGATTTTTAAAAAGCCACATCTCTTTCAAAATACGCATTATTTGCACAATAAACGGAAACAATTTTACGTACTGTAAATCGTGATCTTGTGATATTGATTGTTTGAAGTAGCTATACCTGCTCTCTCGCATATCGCGCCAAAATAGTAAAAGTGAGTTAATATTTATACCTTTTTGTTTGTTATTCATTTAGATAAATGTTTTTCTTCGTGATTATTTTCATGAATTCTTAAATAGGAATGGCATAGAGGAGATCCATGTCCAGTCAGCTCGATATAAACTCGTATTTACAGTAGAGATGTCTTTTGAGCAAATATTTATCTTCCTTATGTTTACTTTTCATTGCATGCTCAAAGGAAAGTCTTAGCGGAAGGTGTTGGTGATTGATCAGCGGCTTGATGGGGGGGGGGGGGGGGGGGGCGGGGCGCTATCACCCCTGCTCTTTGTTAGCAGATGAAAATGCAAATGACATTTTTTTTTCGTTCGTGGAAAATTTTGTTTCATTATTCCCGTTTGCAACTTCCTTTGGATTTCAGCAAATTTGATAAATCTGCAGACGTTTTTTTGTTTGTGAATTTGTTTTAATTGGCATGTTAGAATTTCTAAATAATCAAAAGGAAAGGCTCTGTTCTTGTACACAAAGGCTTGTCTGGTTAGTACATACACAATGGCGACTTGAAAATTACAGAAAAGCAGTGCAAAAACAAAGAACAAAAGAAAAGACAAAAAGCAAAAACAAAACAAAAAAAACATACAAACAGCAAACAGCAAACAAACAAAACCAAACAAACAACAAAAAATCAGTGCGGAATTACACAAGTACTTCCGGATTCATGTCGTTCTACATTATTGGGTTCAGGGAGAACGGCCCGAAAAGAGATGACAAATAATAATTTTGTCAAGTCAAAGATTGTTTTCTACCGTTGATACAGAGGCGGCGCTCCGGGGGGGGGGGGGCACAGTGCCCCCCCCCCCCCACTTTTCGAAGCACCCAAAAAGTGCCCTTTTTTACCCAAGAAAAATGCCCCCTTTCAAACTTGTTCAGTGCCCCCTATTCATCTTAGAAGGGCCCATTTCCTTTGCTAATAAGTGCTTTTTTGCCTTCTTATATGTGCCCTTTTTTCGTTTCAGATAAGTTACCCTTCTAAAAACCGCTCTTTTTATGCCTGATTAGTGCCCATTTCCCTTTTAAATAGTGCTCTGTTCCCTTCTACAAATTCATCTTTTACACTTCAAATGAATAATCCCTTTTAAAATGTGATTATTGCCCCCTTTGACTACCTCTTTTCCTTTTTCATAATGTTATTCCTCTTCTGCAGAGTGCTCCTTTTCACCTCTGATAAGTGCCCCATCTGAAATCTGATACATGCCCTCATTTACTTCTGATAAGTGCCCCTTGTATTTTCTTGTACGTCCAATTTCTCCATCTGTTAATGTAAGATAATTGCAGTGAGCGCCCTTTTTGTTTTCTAAATAGTGTCCCTTTTTCATTCGGGCAAGTGCCCCTTTTAAAAATTTGATATATTCCAATCTGATTTCTGATAAGTGCCCCTTTTCCTTCTAGTGAATGCCATGATCTCTCCTCATGATATAGTGCCCCTTCGAATCTGATAAGTGCCTCTTTTCATTTCTGATGAGTGTCCGGTTTGATTATGATAAGTTCCCGTTTTCAGTCCCCTTTTCGTTTAAAATAGCGCAATGCTCCTTCTGATAAGTGCCCCCTTCGAATCTGATAAAGGCCCCTTTTCTCTCTTGAGCCACTTCCTCTAGCAGGTGTCTAGTTTAAAATTTTCCTTTCACCTCCGGTAAGCTCCCTATAAAGTCCTCGAAAGAGCCATTTACGAATAGCTCCAAGAATCAGAGAGGCTTTACAGAGCGAGGCAGAGGAGCAGGGGACAGGAAGGGCACAGCGCCTCCCACAAATTTCATTGAAAGGAACGGTGCCCCTAAATTGAAGCAATGAGGGTAATTTAATCTGTCTTTTCAAAGCTTGCTCGCTACGCGAGCTCGCACCTACTTATTATATCTCACGCAAGGCTCTTCAAGTAGTGTGTTGTAACCATAAAGTCTTTATCTGTTCTCCTATTCCTGAAGGAATCGTGCTCACAGCCCCATTCATTTCGTATATATTCTCTAATAAAATATTATCGGCCCCTATGAGACCTCACAAATGCATTGAAAACATAGCTTGGTAACCACAAGGAACACTATATACAGAGTAAATGGAAGAAAACAATGATGATTATGGAACACGCATAAAATGAATTTGAGGTAGCTTTTTTTCACTACAGGGCCTAGGCCATTCTTAAGATACTGCAAATACCATGGCCTTCAGCAAAATTTTTTGCTCTCTCGCTTCGCTCGCTCGGAAATGAGTAAGACAGAGCAGTATAAATTGTAAAGTAGTTACAATCATCAGATCATACAAAGATGAAATTAGTATGAAAGTGTGTTAAACAGAATGTAGGGGGTATATTTTTCTTCTTGTGTTCACCTTTTGTAAGTGCCCCTTTTTTCCCCAAAGTGCCCTTTTTCGCTGGTGCCCCCCCCCACTTTGAAAGACGCTCCGCCGCCCCTGCGTTGATATTGAACTACAGTTCAATATCAACGGTAATCTTGCGTTTTAGTACCAATGGAAAATAAAATCAAACAACAGCAAACGCCAGTGAAAATTCAGGATAACGTATAAATGATATCACCCTTATTACCATGATGAACGCCAGACGATTTTCGTTAGAATAGTTTCTACTATAGCTTACTGGCTTAACTTAAAGATATCTGAAAAAAATGTGTGTTGGGGGGGGGGAATTCACGCTTAAGCCCATCGCACATCATACGATCGGTTTGCAATTTAATTTTGGAGAAATTTCTTTTAGCACTTTATATGAAAATCTAAACATTTTAATCTTAATGGTCAAAGTTCTGATTAGCAGTCCTGCTGAGTAGACATACAAATGCTGAAATCGAAATTCCAGGCTATTGCTCTGATTGCTAGCCTTGTTGAAAAGAAAAGAAAAGAAGCGAAATCAATTGGGAATCGTAGTGACGTAACAGTCGCAGTCTTGTGATCGTCTCCGATTTGAATCCGATTTGGCTTTTACTCATTGCAGACAAAAAGACTATATACAGTAATCCATGATTTCGATTTAAGTATTTCTATCATTATCTTGGATTTTCATTGGGATGATTTTGCTTAAAATTTCATGCAAAATACGATTTCATCCCAAATTGGGTTGCAGTCGGATCGAATAATGTGCTGTGGCCTTTACTGAAAAAATCGTGCATCCTCTCTGCTCACTTTTGAAAGTCTAGACCGACTCTTGTTGATCTTTTTACGGACACAAAATTAGACCCAGCGCCAGAATACGGATCATTGAGTTTAATCCCACTCTTCCCTTGCAAACAGTCTTGAAATCCATTCAGTCGGAACAGACTCAAAACCTATGAACGGTGGTAATAGCGAGGTGTTTCGAAAAAGGAAAGAGGAGGTGACCAAGAATTTTCTGCTAGAGATTAAAAAAAAATCGAAAGGAAAGAAAGGGCACCATGATGCACAGAATTAGGCTTCAACAGTTTCTGACAATAAAAAAGAAAATAATGATAAATAATGCCGCAGCTTCAAACTGATACATTCATCCAATTATTTAGCCTTCCACCGGGTTCATTTTCCGTTATACACAGAATCATGTACAATTTACAAGAAAATGTGATATGTGCATGTATGAACACGCTCAATTTCGTATCGATATCTCTTGGCTATGCAGCCAGCGCAACCATGAATGGCTTTACAACCCCCTTAAAAACCTAGACAATTAACGAACAACGATAATAAAATGCGGACATGCATTGTGGTAGATAACTGGGACAATTTCTAAAAACCCTATAGGCCTACAACGAAGAGCGATAATAAAAGGCGGACATTGTGGTGGATAACTAGGACAGCAGACAATTTCTCTTAATATTGTTTTTTTTTTTTCATCTTGTTCACTGCAGAACTATATATATCATGCCGAAAGCGCTTCCGAAAGCAGTTTATAGAGATAGTTATATTGTGAATGGGGGGGGGGGGGTGATATATTTCGTCCGATCGATCTTGACCATCTAGACCATCTTGACCTTTCCAGAGATGAAATTGAGTCTCTGCCACTAAAACGAGATCATAAGAGTGACTGTGACATACTTTTAAAATTTTTCGTTGCATTTTTTATTTGACTAAAATGCAATGAAGAAAAACAGATTAAAAAAAAACATTTTGAAAGAGACTGTATACGGTAGAGAGGCCAACAGCTCCATCCTTGATCATCCCCCCCCCCCCCCTGAAATTCCATTCTACAAAAGGCGCTCGATTTTCCTAGTCTTCTTTAGACAGGTGTATGAAACAAGTTTCCTATCTATTTCAGCTGCTTGATATTTAGCTCAAGAATCAGTTTGTTAATTCACTTCATGCATACCTTCTTATCACGTTCTCGTTTCATTCAGTATATCAATAGGATGATCATTATTATATCAAATATGCGTGCGCATAATTATATTGCACATCTGCTCGGAGAGTTTCGATACACTAAACGATTCAGTCAAAATGACTAGATTAAGGGTGCAACTGATATGTCTAGTCAAATATCGTACCATATTCTAGTCAAAACTGTCTTGTGGTCAAAATACGACCAGAAAATAGTATAAAAAAAAATGACTAAAATATAGTCAGAAATAGTGACCGAAATAATAGTTTCACCCAGCTGACCCTGATATAGTCAGTTTGAAATAAATCGTTTTAAGAGTGTAAATTTCAAATTCATAGGCTCATGTCGTGGCGTGCAACTAACAAACTAATTCAAACCAATGTGTCACCGTCTCAGACATAGGAAAGAGTTTGAAAGCTCCGGATAGATACGAGGAGATTATGAAAACAATGAAAACATAAATGGTCGATATAAAATATAGTTTCAGCCAATTCGTTTTTGGTATTGAGTCCACTACAGATCGTAACGGAATCAGCTCCAAAGTAAAAGTTTGAATTACGCTTTGTGAGAATGGATTCCAAATTTTTTACGGGTGGATTTCCACTCTGCAGTGAACTAAAAGATGAAGTGATTCAACATTTCAAGCTGCACATTGCAAGATTGGTTTATTCGCCGTTGTTTTTTTTCCCCGCACAAATCATGCAAATCAAACAAAATCAATATAAATTATACCAGTTAGGCAAACCTGGAAACTTAATAACATAATTCGATAACTGACAAAATAATGATTTCACACATCTTTTTTGAAAAGTAGTTTAAACATGAATAATTCCAAATAATGGTACACAAAATATGATCTTAAGGCATTTTATGATTTCTTGGTGAACAGCTGGACATACGAAAAAGCAGAGCCTCCTAATAACAACTCCTGTCATTCTCCTACGACGACTGATTCACAAAAGGGTTATTCATTGATATATATACATGCAGAGAAGTGACGAGCTCGGGTATTGCTTAAACTTGTCTGTAATATTGCTCTGACCAAACCTTTCTAGGCTGTTCACCAAGGAAGGACAGATGAAGAAGAAGGAGAATTTTGAAGAAGTTGGACGAGTAAACGCAGGATTTTATCTCCTTTGACAGTTGAATGGGATCACACAAACGTAAGATAGTGAGTGAGGTTTAGCATTAGACAAGAATACTCACAGTTTTCTTTTTAAATGTCTATCATAATTTCCCTAGACCTCTCTTCCAAGTCCTGTTCACGCTATGCATTTCTTGTGATATTATCAAAATGAAGCGGAGAACGCTGAAGAAGTAGTACCGTGACGACAGTGTACACGCCGACTAGCTAAAAACCGAGGATTTGGTCTTCTTTATGGTGGCCCTGAAGTGCGCTCGACAACAGGTCATGTGCGACATGAATTTCGCATCCCAGGTCCTGAACTTCGCATCCGAGGTCATGAAATTCATGACCCGTGGCGCAAACTTTGCATCCCAAGTCGTGAAATTCACGACCCGCGGTGCGAAATTCAGGACTGGGATGCAAAGTTCGCGCCACGGGTCCTGAATTTCGCACCGCGGGTCGTGAATTTCACGACTTGGGATGCAAAGTTTGCGCCACGGGTCATGGATTTCGCACCGCGGGTCGTGAATTTCACGACTTGGGATGCAAAGTTCAGGACCTGGGATGCGAAATTCATGTCGCACATGACCTGTTGTCGACCGTACTTCAGGGCCACCATACTTCTTTGACTTGCATGAGATCACACAGACGCGAGAGAGACAGACAAAACAAACAATAAGACTAACAGTTGTGTAATATGTCATATTTACCTAGGCCTCCCCAGCACTTATTCACGCCGTGTTGTGCATGTCTGAGGATAACATTACGATGCTGAGAACTCTAAAGAAATGGAACGACGGATGAAATGGAACTCGCTGATGAACCAAGTTAAGCAGGGTTAACTCTTCTCTGGCAGTTTAATGACTACATCCCAGTATAGCTTCCTGTATGAGTTGCTTAAAGGATTACCCCCACCAAGTGTCAAGTATCAAGTAAAAATAGGAAGCCAGACAAATAACACCAAGGGTTATGTAATAATGTGTATTTACAAAGTGATTGTCCTCCGTCCCTCGACGTCTGTAAGCGCGAGATAATGACAATTCAGTAACTGTAGCAATAGCTGACAGACGGACCCATTACCTCCACCAATTGTGTCCCGTGTGGAAGCGATCGAATTACAGAAATATCAGTCATTAGTGATTCAAAATTATTGACTAAATACAAGCTACACAAAGGTCATTATGTAAATTATCTTGAAGTTATGAACTCGGATTGTCCAAATGCTTTGTGGGCAGTTTGCAGACAAAAACCGTTGTCAGTACCTAATGATAGGTCAGAAAAATAATTTACATGTACATGTATATATCATTTTTCTGACCTGTCAATAGACATGGACGAAATGAGACTGGGGAATTTATACTGCCTTTCCATCGTATCCCCGGCCCTTATAAGTCAAAAAGGCCGACCATCGTGTGTGTGTGTGTGTGGGGGGGGGGGATATTCTGCATGCCCTTGACTAGTCTGTGTTGACAGAGTGGTATTTTGGAAAGGGCAATTTATGCACATGATTTAAAGGGTGAAAATAATCAATAGGTAATAATAATCGTGTACCCAGGGTAGTGCCTCTGGTCTCCCACAGGGCTAGGCGATCATAATTACCCCGGCTTTAGCACTGCAACCGTAGCGCTCATTCAAGGAATAAGTCCTACTAGCATGACCAGGGCCGGCCGTTTCATGAAACTTTTTTTTTATCAGGGAAAGTGTGTTGTTATCAATAACAAGTTGCAATAACTGCTACTGAAATCCTTGCGTCTGATTTGTCGAGAGTAAGTTTGTCGTAGAAATGTTGCAGCTGTTACTGATAACAAGTTTTATGAAACGGGGCTCAGGTGCCCACACACCACACCTGGGTCGGGTGAGGCAAATGCAGAATAATGTCTTGCCAAAGAACATTAGGGATGCGGCTGGGAATGATGAATGGTTGGCCTGCATGATTGTAGTAAACTAGACTATCAGTGCGTAAGTGCTATCAGTGGGTAAAGTATCGTCTGCCGAAGAAAATGATACCAAGATCATTGAATTTGGTGAAGTAATTTGTATTCTATGCCCGTTTCTTAAGACATTCTCAAATTTTTGGCGACTGATGAGAGTAGCTTTGTGTCGGAATAGCCTTTCATAATACGATGTTTGAGGGATGTCCATTGATGCATGTCAGCAACAAAACGCGCCATACACATGCCATATGAAAGGCCATTCCCGATAAATTCTGCTCTCCACTGTCGCAAAATTATGTGGAATTCGGAAATTACTGTATTTTAAGAAACGGGTATAGAATCAAAATTACTTCGTCAAATTCAATGATTTTGGTATCATTCTCTTAGGTAGAAGATGCTTTACCTACTAAATTAAAAAGATTATCTACTTTCTGAAGGTAAAGCACTGAAAAGCCACCGTTCCGCTTTTTCTGGGACACCCGGTATAAATGATTAGTGAGCGAATGACCTGTGATCGAGTTTATAGTCATTATTACTTAAAGAAAGTATAAGAGAATCGAAGTGCAAGGATATTGTGTTGGCTCTTTTGTGATTTACTTCCTTTTCCTTTCATTGTTGTTTTTTTTTTCAATTGTGCCGACAATTGTGTTTGTCTCTTATCCTACGGTGGAGAAATTGAAGGGCACTGTGTTTGATAACGAGGCATTTCAAAAGAGAAAACGTCCTTAACGCCTTTTATCTCATGTTCCTATAATGTAGCAGTGGCGGACCTAGGGTACAGCCATTTGGGGGCTCTGACATGATCGAGGTGGGTCTTCGAAAATATGAAGTAGATAGCAAAGGAAACCATAAGGGGGTGGTTAGATTCCCACGATCTTCTTTTTACGCCCCTCCCTCTTCCATTCTTTCATTCTTTTTCTTTGTCACTTAATCCGTATGTCATTTCATGAGGGGAGGAGGGGGAAGGGGGGGGGGGCAAGCGCACCTATGTATCCCAGTAGCTACTGAGGCAAATGGTAAATACATACTTTCATTCCATGACGCTTGTGAATCGTATCAGCCCAAATGCAATGTCAGTCCATATGTTCTGGGCAAATAATCATGAATGGGGTTGGTCTGTTCTATTAGAAACATTACGAAAAAGTTGAAGGAGTTTGATTTTTTAGAGCTATTTTAAATAGTTTTTGTAAGTAAACGACTATTGTATGTCAACCTATGTTCCAATCGAATCACAAAAAGAAGTTCTCAAGCAGTGAATCCTTCAAGCTTCCATGTAATCATTTTGTCCTACCCATATCCTACGGTGGAGAAATTGAAGGGCACTGTGTTCGATAACGAGGCATTTCAAAAGAGAAAACGTCCTTAACGCCTTTTATCTCATGTTCCTATAATGTAGCAGTGGCGGACCTAGGGTACAGCCATTTGGGGGCTCTGTCATGATCGAGGTGGGTCTTCGAAAATATAAAGTAGATAGCAAAGGAAACCATAAGGGGGTGGTTAGATTCCCACGATCTTCTTTTTACGCCCTTCCCTCTTCCATTCTTTCATTCTTTTTCTTTGTCACTTAATCCTTATGTCATTTCATGAGGGGAGGAGGGGGATGGGGGGGGGGGCAAGCGCACCTATATATCCCAGTACCTACTGAGGCAAATGGTAAATACATACTTTCATTCCATGACGCTTGTGAATCGTATCAGCCCAAAATACAATGTCAGTCAACATGTTCGGGGCAAATAATCATGAATGGGGTTGGTCTGTTCTATTAGAAACATAACGAAAAAGTTGAAGGAGTTTAGTTCTTTAGAGCTATTTATAGAAAATCTTGATTTAAAAAAATTAAATAGTCTTTGTAAGTAAACGACGATTGTATGTCAACCTACATGTATGTTCCAATCGAATCACAAAAAGAAGTTCTCAAGCAGTGAATCCTTCAAACTTCCATGTAATCATTTTGTGATTGCATTCAAATTCTAGATTTACCAAGATCATAAACATGATAAAGATTTTGGGAAAAAAATCAACCTAAGCTCAGTTTTAGTAGTCTTGTGCGTCACCTTTTCAAGTAATAATAATGTTAATAATTATAATTTAGATTACGCAGTTTCTATAGAAATATAGTCAGCTGTGCATAACACTATATCAGGAATAATGGAGAGCGAAATTAGTTACAACATTAATTAAATCATGATTTAAACGGATAATCAGATCAGCCTTTACAGTCTGAAAAGCCTACCGGCCCTACAAAAGCAGTGCATTACAACAAAACACGTCTATGGAAAACTTTCTTGGAAAAAAAAGAGTATTTGGAAGACGGTTTTTAAAAGATATTGATTGATGATGCGTGCCTAATGGAGGGAAGGAGAGAGACTATTCCAGAGTTTTGGTGCAGCACTAACAAAAGCACGGTCTCCTTGAGTAATCTTTGGACAATTGACGGCTGAGGAGCTAATCTAGACTATGTCCTATCCCCCCCCCCCTCCCCTCTTCTTCTAGACTACCCATGCAGTGGCGTAACAGCCGGGGGGGGGGGGGGGCGGGGGCAGGGGGGGGGCACTCTGCCCCCCCCCCCCTGAAGGATTTCAGCGGGAAAATCCACCAAACCACTGGGAAAAAAATGAAAGGGAGGGGAAAGGAAGAAAAGGGAAGGGAGAAAGGGAAAAGAAGAAGAAGAAAGGAAAAAAAAGAAGAAGAAGAAAGGGAAAGAAAGGAGAAAGGGGAAGGAAGAAGGAGAACGGGAAAGAGAAAAGGAGAAAGGGGAGAAAGAAGAAGAGAGAGAGAGAGGAAAAAGAGGGAAAGGGGGAAAAAACAAAGGGAAACAAAAGAAATGAGGGATAATTTAGTACCAAAACCCCGGAGCTTCCGGGTGCTCCACTCCCTGGACCCCCGCAGTGGCTTTCCCTGTAGACCCCCGTCCTGGGCCCTAAGCCAGAACCCTGGGCCCCACCCGCTAAGGGCTTCGCAACAAACAACTCGCGGTGCGGGCTCACCTCCGCATATTCTATTTCTAGACTTTAGATACCGGGAATTTCGGCTCTGCCCCCCCCCCCCCCCGATAACAGGCAGAGAATGGTAAGTAGACCGGGAACAGTCAACGAACTATTCAAAGAAACGTCAGAGCTTCCGCGCTTCGCGCGGGAGGGGAAATCACCATCCCTGCACCCTCCACCTAGCATACCTAGGGAGCGCGCTTTGCACTATCGTCCTCCTAAAATGAAATCCTAGCTACACCACTGATTCTAGACTTAGTTACCGGGAAATTTTTGGCTATGCGTATGCCCCCTCCCCCCCCCCATAACAGGCAGAAACTCCCCCCCCCCCCCCCTCCCTGCACCCTCCCCTCTAGGGAGCACTACATTGGCGTAAATTCCAGGGGGTGGGGAATATATCAACCCCACTTGGGGAGAGGGGGGATGGTGTGTACAAATTTCCCCCTATGCAGACACACTTTTTAAGGAAGAAAATTCATTTTAATTAATCAGTTAGTAAAAATTCTGAATAACAACCATCATATTTTAGAATCTCTATGTGAAAATGCTATTGAAAACAAAAAAGTGGTTATTTTGGGCTTGCTCGCTTTGCTCGCTCGTCAAAATCTTAGGATTTCCATCCGAAAATGCGATAAAAATCGAAAAAAAGTGCTTATTTTTGGCTCGCTCGCTTCGCTCGCTCGCAAAATAAATATCAAAATGTGTGTGAAAGGGAAAAAAAAAATCATTAAAAAAGTTTTTATCCCCCACTCCTCAAATTGGATTTACACCGGTGGAGCACTACCGTCCTCCTAAAATGCAGTCCTAGCTACGCCACAAATTCTAGACATAGACTAATTACCGGGAAATTTTGGGCTCTGCCCCCCCCCCCCTGATAACAGGTACCTGTAATACGCCCCTGTACCCATGTTCATTCCGGCGCATTCTCCACACAGCGCAGCACTCCACAGACACGCGATCCCCGAAAATCCACCTCTTGAGGGCAGGAAAGCAAGCGACTGTCTCCATTTAGAGCTTTGATTCTCAGCTAATCGAAAACCCATTACGGAAACAGTCCTTTGGGTGTTTCATAAAGCTCTTCGTAAAGTTAGGCATGACTTTTACGATCGACTTGCATATGAAGTGCCAAATGGGATACACAAAATTTTTTCCTGACGTTTGAACAAAATATGACTGCATTTCCAATAATCTCAATTAATAGTGGCAAAAGATATAAATTGCAATAAAAATGTTTGTAAAACAATAGTAATGTTAATCTACATCTGCATATTTCTCCTTTACTGATGTGATTTGTAATGACAAAGGATCACACTTGGCTTTCCATATTCAGACCGTTCGTAAAGTCATTCGGAACTTTAAGAACAACATTCAGATCAACATGAAGTTAAGACTGTAAAAACAAAAGTAACAGCGTCATAGTCAGCCGCATGCAGCTACAAATTACTTGTCATCACAAGTGTTTGGAGCCTTCAGAAGGAAAAGAGTTAGCACTGTAAACGAGTTCTTCACAGACTTAACACCCTTCACCCTATAGGTCTCGGATGATTGCTTGAATGAGGAATACAAAGGTTTGTTATTTTGATGGATAACCGCCGGGATAACCACCGCACATAAATGGGGTAGGGCAAAATAACACCCTTATAGGAG
>CM057154.1:8619237-8641585 GCA_029962745.1 Echinometra lucunter
GGGGTAGGGCAAAGTAACACCCTTATAGGAGAAAGTATATGTTCATCATGCCCATAATAACGTTATCAATCATTTTTACTGCCGGATAAGGCAGTACCTTCACGGCATCGGGGGGGGGGGGGGGGCTCAAAAAGAAGGGGAGAGAAAGAAAAGAAGAAGAAAAGAACTTAAAAGAAGAGTTGAGAAAGAGAGTGCATGATCATGCAACGAAATCGTATTTGTTAATTTAAAAATGAAAATAAACTCGCCTGCATGTGGGTCATCTTGCACCCTATCAAAATACCCAGGCGTCGCCCCTGCACGGCATTATACTCCGACGATCTTCCGTGGCCAATTACTAAACCTAGAGAAGTCTTCTGGACCAAACAAAAATGATTTACAGTTTATACGTACATACTTCTTGGTAGCCGGGAGGACCAAAATGGGTTAGATAGTTTCATCAAATTCAAAGCCTGTGTGGAGTCGCCGTGGTATAGTGGTTCATTCACTTAATTGTCTTTCAATCTAAGGGTTTAGGGTTCGAATCCCAGCCCTTCACAAACGTATTTTGGCAAGGCATTAATCCACGTCTGCCACTCTCCACCAGGGGGTAAATGGGTACCTGTGCATGGCAATTGTCGGGGTAATACTAACTGCACAGGGCGCTCAGGAAGCACAGCAATTATGCTGAAGAGACCTCACAGGGTAAACAAAATTATTATAATTACCATCGTTATTATCTTATTATTATCATTATTATTATTATTATTATTATTATTATTATTATTATTATTATGATGATGATGATGATGATGATGATGATGATGATGATGATGATGATGATGATGATGGTGGTGGTGGTGATGATGATGATGATGATGATGATGATGATTATCATTGCCGGCACCAGGGGTGGACTGGAAATGAAATGGGGAATTTCGATGAGACCGGCCTTCAAGCCAAAATATTGAAGGGCTCAAAGGGGAAACTCTCCAAACTCATCACGTCCATTCTGCCAATGTTGGGTACCCTTTTATTTTGGTGTAAAAGAGCTAAGACTACCGGAGATCATTTTTGAGCTGGCATGACCAAGAACCACGTACGCGTATAAAAACGAACATCTCAAAGGCCCATTCAAACTATGGGGGAGGAGGGGGGGGGGGTTCTGAGGGGGGTTCTGAGGGGGGGGGGTTAAGGGCATTTTATGACAGGCAAGTAGCGCAATCTTTTGTTGCGTCATTGCCTTTCATTTTAACAAAAACAAAAGAATACAGTTAACCCCACACGCCCCCTCAAATCTGATGTGTATGGGCTGCATTTGTATCTCCTTATGTATTTCATTTTATTCTCATGGGGCATTTGGCACGGCAGGGCCAGAGCCCTTTATTACAGAGTTTGGCCAACTCGGTTTCGGTAGGTTACAACATGACACAATTTCTTTTGTATTGTGCTTGCCCAGCTAAACAATATGCGCCATGTGGTGCCCTTATTGGCCCAGTTGGCCAAACTCTGTAATAACTGAATAAGGGGCTCTGTGCAGGGCTGCATACCAGCGTCATCTCAAAAACAGAACTGGCGCTGTCTTATTATGAAATTGTCGCAATCTTTCATATGATTTCACATTAATGCGTGTCATCTCTCTTCTTTTCTCTCTCCCCTTCACTCCCCCCCCCCCCCCGCCACTCTCTCTCTCTCTCTCTTTCCATCGCCTCTCCCCCTTACTCCCCCGTTCGTCTGCCAGTCTCCCCTATCAGTTTTTTTTTTCAATTTGTAAAAACTTTAAAAAGAATACATTATTTAGCATTATCCACTTATTAAGAAATATCTTACAGAAACTACAGAGAGAGGCATGATTGTCAAGCAGATTTAAATTCCTAAAATGTATGACACAATCAACAAACGGAATGAACGGATTGTAGATTCCGAATGAAATTTCGTTGTATTAAATGAAAGAGCATTAAGTCTTTTAAAAATCTTTCTGTTATTCGTAACCGTAACCCAAATCTCTGATGAAATTGATGTGTATTTTAACTGTGTGCCATAAACTTGCTAAATTTTGCTAAAATGCCCAATGAGTTGATCTTTTGGTTTTTAGATTTTAAATCCAATTAAAAGTTCAGACTATCAGCTTTAAACTGTTGTTTTGTGTGAGCCAAGCAAATCCACTGAAAATTTTATCGAGAATGTTGGGATGTCAGATGGGCCAATGATTAGGGGAAATATGTATATACAAAAGGGGTTCTCGACAAAAGTGACCGTTCAACCAATCAATTTCCTATTGTCTGTAGTACCCCCCCCCCCAAAAAAAAAAAAATGAATCAAAAGTCCAGACTAATCAGTATGAAGGACTAATCGGATTTGGGTGAAGTGAAACATAGCTATCCTTTCAAATAGAAATAATCCTCTCCAGCCTTTTTTTCGGAGGGGGTTTATCCTAAAAATGCGATGAGAAGATCCATTCCGGAAAAAGCTGACGCACATTCTTTTTCACCCTCAAATTTTGTCAGATAGTAGATTGACTCACATAAATATAAAAACCTTTAAACAGATTTTCCACCCAAACCGCCTATTTTAGCATTTTGTGATAAAACTCACATAGCGATTGGTCGTTTGTGATGGAGGGTCACCTAGTGAAACGAGTGTCTCTTGACTGCCCATTTTCTGTTCTAATAATGCTGAATGCCTCATTTCACCTTTGATAAGTTTCTGTTTTCCACTTGGGCAATTGCCCCATATTTGAAGAGCTTTCTTCCAAAAGGCGCATAATCCACCTTTGTAACTTTAGAGAAAAGGGCATTTGTTTATCAGATCCCGTACATGCGTCTGTGGAAAAGTGAAATTAAAAAGGTGCATTTTTCATGATTTCTCTCAAAATTTAGGTTAATACTTTTTGTTAGAAGACAGGTACCTTTCTGTACAATGGTCTTATATCAATAACTTAATTTTCATTTAAAGTGGATTAAGGGCCTTTCGGAAGCGAGCTCTTCATTTATATGATACATGTCCCAATTTTACTTCTGATAATTGTTCCTTTTCCTGTCTAGTATAGGCTTACTTCGAACCATCGGGTGATCGCGTCGGGCCGTGTAATCGCGTAACCCGACCTTTCTTGAAAACAGCCCCCTGATTTACGAAAGGTCGGGTAAATCGTGTGGTAAAAATTTGATTTTTAGCAATTGTGGTCATTGACATAAGACTAATCTTTTACGCGAATATTCGTGAGAAAACTACCTTCAAATGACGAAGTATCGGGTAAAAAAATAAATTTTGATATTAACCCATTTATGATGTGCAAGTACTTCAGTTTCATTATAATTAGGTTCCAATCTGTCGAATTTTTACGTATTAACAGACTTCCATGGAAAAGCCAAATATATATCTTTTCTTTACAATCACTGATCATGGCTGGGGGGGGGGGTGGCTAATCACGTGCGATGATAAAATTTGGGTGAATGCGTGGGAAGACCTATACCTAGGGGCGTAGACAGCGGGGGGGGGGGGGATGAGGGGTATGCATCCCCCCCCCACCTCACAAGGTGGGGGGATGACATGTACAATCATCCCCCCAGGTTTTAGGGAAGAATGCTTGCTTACAATTAAACTGAATTAACATGTTTAGAAATGATAGGAACAGCAATAATAAGAATAACAATTATAACAACAACAACAACAATAATAATAATTATAATAATAATAATAATAATTAGTAATGCATTATCATTATTATGCTTATGATAATAATGATAGTTATCATCATCATCATCGTTAATGTGACTGAAATGACGATTATTATCATAACTATATCGATCATTGGGGGTGTGTGGGTGCATGGCCGTACGCAGCGGGGAGGGGGGACAGGGGGAGGGGACAGTTTGAAAACTTACATTATTTACTGAAAATTTTCACAAAATTCAACAAAAGTGTTCACCAAATCCTTCAATTTCATTTTCAAAAATGCAAAAGCGCCCCCGTGACAAGCTTGGTCCCTTCGCTCCCTCACTTTCGAGTTTCTTCGAAAATTTTTACGCATCTTGCCCCCCAGGAAAAATTTCTGCGTACAGCCCTGTGTGTGTGTGCGTGTGTGTCATCTGTATACGAAATTGATCCTCGATTTCTCGAGAACGGCAAATTATCCCCCCCCCCCCAGGTGTAAGAACCTGTCTACGCCACTGCCTATACCAAAGAATTTTTTAAATCAATATCCATAAAGGTATATGGCTTGTAGATGTACGACCTTGATCTTTAAAAGATAATGCACTTTGAAAATCTGATAAATTTAATCAACACAAAACACGTATACATTGCAATTATCTCCTCCACAAACTCTCCACTGCTCCATCATTTCCCATTCTCTGCCCCCCACCCCCTCTCTCTCTCTCTCTATCACTCTCTCGGACACCCTCGAATTTTCATCAAATAATCTCGCCCGAATTGATTTTTCATCTCTTTCTTCCTGTATCTATCTCTGTCTCTCTTTCCAACCCTTTCCATCTCTCTTGAACACACCCTCTTGGTTGCTTCATTTTTCACCTACCCCCATATTCATTTCATAAGAGGGGGCTTCAGTATTTTCTTATTTGTGCATGTATACATGTATTACAATTATCACATTCTTTTAAAAATTGCTGGGGATTACACAATCAATATCAAAATACACTTGTAGAAAACAAAAATGGATTTGCTATGTAATGATTATTTTTCTGCATGGTGATTACAGTAATGTACATGTTAAAATAGGTTCATTCCGATAAAAAAGGAAACTACATCAGCCTTCATTCATCACTTAAAAGTATAATATATTTTTTTTATATTACTCATAACAATTTTTAAAAATCATATACTCTGTTCACAACTTACAACAAAATAGAATAGACTATAGAGTTTTACATCACTACCATTCAAATGTTAGTAATTCAAATTGCCAACCTGTAGCAAGGCCCAATGGAATCCTTTTCTACTTTAAATAATACTTGTAAATAAATCATTAACATAGCTCATAGTCAGATGTTGTGTACAACTCAGGAAGAATGAGCTATTCCACATCCCTTTAGAAGAAATTAATAAAATTAATTAAAATGCAACTGAAAACAGTAATTTTGAAACTTACATACTCATCATTCAATTCAAATTACTAGTATACTGTACTGAATTTATGAATTTTCAAATCCTCAAATGAAACAATAATCTGCTGTAAGAGTTTCAAATAATTCGCACACACCTATGGGGAGGGGTTTAGGTAAAAAAAAATATTGCAATTATTTGTTTTGTAACTTTGTTTAATGACATTGTAAACAATTTTGTATGTCAATAATAATCCAAAATTGTTGACTGCATATCAATAAATTTGAACTGAATTGAATTTTGGGTTGGGCTACTGCTCCCGGCCCCCCCCCCCCCTGCTGCGTACAGGGCCATGACTCCTCACTCATTGAGAGACAGATCTCCAAAGCAGGGGTCCAGTGCAATGAAGAGTAGAAGCTGAATTCTTTCTGTTAAAGAAAACAAGATGAGATTGAAAGTTAACTTGAATTAGTATAAATGCAGAGTACATGTACAAATTATGGACAGTAGGAGCACTAAATATTTACCTTTGCAGACCAAGGTTTATAAATCATTTTAGTTTATTTCACAGAACTCAAAATACAATTGAAATTTATATAACAGAAATTTAGAACAATACACACATTGAACAATAAATATTGCAGCTTGAAATTTAATAATAAAAAACAAACTTGCAAATGAAATGAGAGGAAATCAGAAAACAAAATATAGTTTCTGCTTGTATAGCAAAAATGAACAAGTAAAGCTGAACAATTATTTAGCTTTAACTAAGCAATACATTTCTCAATGAAGTGTAAGCAAGAAATGTTGGTGAGATATTTTGATCCTGCAGGTGCCCAGATACTCAAGGAAGAAAAATATTCATCATGCCAGACTAATAAAATTTTCAAAGGAGACAATAATAACAATTAAAAAATGTTACAAATGAATTCAAGAATGGGTGTATTTGCAACCAAGGCCAATGGCCTTGTAAATGATGCTAAACCCTGGCTGAATATTGACATACCTGTACTTGTAGCAACCTTATTAAATTCATGCAGAATTCACTTACCTTCCATAACTGGAGTGGTAGACTAACTCATTTCTTGCAGAAACTTTCTTTAGTCTCAGTCAACAAGCAATCATCACCTACATCTCCAACATGATGTGGATGCAGACATAAATGCAGCATTAAGTTTCAACCTAGGCATGTTCAATCTGATGAACAAAGTCAAAACAAATAAATGAATGGGATGCTCTGATCTACCTCTCAAAAAAGAAAATAATTTTTCATCGTACACTGTTGGAGTCTATAGATATATCAACGATCCGTGAAGAAGTAGAAGCAAGATTAAATCAGTGGTGTAACAACCAGGGGCAGGGGAGGGAGGGAAAGAGTGCCCCCTGAAGGATTTCAGTGGGAAAATCCACCAAACAACCCCCCCCCCAAAAAAAAAAATATGAAAGAAAGGGAAAGGAAGGGAGAAAGAAGAAGAATATCGAAAAAAGAGGAAAGGGGGGGGGGCAGAGCCAAAAATTTCCTGGTAAGTAAATTTAGAATCAGTGGCATAGCTAGGATTTCACTTAAGGGGGCAGTAGTCTCTCCCTCCCTGCACCCTCCCCCCTATGGAGTGCACTTTGCGCGCTCAGTGTTTTGAATGCTTTGTGTACTACCGCCCCCTCAAATGAAATCATAACTATGCCACTGATTCTTGCCCGAGTTACTAGAAATTTTGGGCTCCCCCCCCCCCCCCCCCGATAACAGGAACTAGGGCTGCGTTTCACGAAACCGTCATAAGTCTAACTTCTTGGACATCCCATTGAAACGCGTGTTGTAGAATTAACATGATTAACACGCGTTTCTATGGGATGTCCATAAACTAAGACTTATGATGGTGCTGTGAAACGCAGCCCTGTTACACCGCTGGATTAAATCATACCTAGTCTCATTATGCTTCCTTATGCTGTCTTTGAAATCTGAGCTTAAACTGTACACACAGTCATAGACCCCCGCCTCGCCCTCCCCGTTGCTTTACACAGCTATACATCATGCAACAATTTAGGATAACCGATTCGTCAACTCGCCAACACACTATGCATGTAGGTGGGATAAAATAAACGTTGAATCTCAGTGTCAACCGTTTTTGCATTGCATTTACAATCATAGGCAATCCGCCCGAAAGTCTGGGCAAGATGTTGCGTCGTGACAGGGTGCTTAGCGCAATGCAGCGGTAACATGAGCTGCCGACGATGAAAAGTTCGTGAGTTTATAGCACATTATAGCACATAATTTCATGACATACAGCTCAGGACAGTTCTTTGAAAATATAAAGAAATTAACGCAGATTTGGCACAATGTAGAACTCATTATGAATAGATTCTATTTTTTTGACAAATTAGCGAAATTTAAACGGTACTCACCTCTGGACTTTCCAAGGCAAAGGCTGACTTTGTGCAAGTCAAATACTAGCTTTTATTCAAGCCGTTTTTCGTCAAATTATTTGTTGTAGAAATGTGCGTTAAGGACGCGACTCTTCGTATATTTGTTAGCTAATTTCTACGAAGTGTCGGGTTAATGGACCCGACTTTTCGTAGATTTAACTGGTATATTTCTCAAATGGTGAACCCGACCTTTCGTAAACAAAGGGGGTTTTTTTCACGAAAGGTCGCGTTACGCGATCACACGGCCCGACGCGAAGACCCGATGGTTCGAAGTAAGCCTCTAGTATATGTCCAATTTCTCCTTCCGGAAACGTGCTATAAGAGCCTTTACCGTAACCAGGCCGGGCTTTTTGGCTGTTCTGTGGCTGGGGGGGGGGGGGGGGGGGGGGGGGGGGGGGAGGGTGTGAGATCAGAAAATAAAGCTCCTAGAATCCCAATTTTAGTGTAAATATTCTTTGTAGCTTTCCTTACAATGTATTTGAAAAGAAAACCTGTTATCAACATTATTTTCTTATGCTTTCTAATGTTTTTTAAAAATTTTCTTGTATATTCCTTTTGTTTTTCCTTATGTTTTGTATCTCATTTATTTGTTTCCCTGTTTTTGCGCCTCTCAAAAGTATCGGGACCTTGACCATGACCTTGACCTTAGCCATGACCTTGGACATCATGAATACTTATTCAAACATAGAAAATGTTATTATGTGTATTTGTTTGGTAAATAATCTGTGATTCATACACAACTCATCCCATATGCCATTTCATGTGTTATAATAAAGGAAAATTCACGTTTTGGCGCGCGCACGATTGTAAAATACTGCGCTGCGCGAGAACCGTAGGTCCAAATTTGGTAAATTTGGTATCAAAATATGCGTAAGACTCGGGGCTCAAAAGTCATGAAAGGCCGTGGCGAAACCATTTATGCTTTAAAAATTATCGCGAAACCCCCCCCCCCCCCTTACCGTTTCAGGGTTAAGTGCCAATTTATAAACATATGGCGACTAAAAACTGGATTTCACTTCCTTGTCGAAATATCTTATCTCTTGCACTTAGTGTAATAAATATTCTTCCGAGAGGCTGCTTGGACATGCTGAAAAAGTCATGTTTTGCAAACGTAACCGTGGGCTATCCGCCGTTTATGAACCCAGTGTTTATTACCCTGATTATCAAGGATTAGGAAAATAAAGACAAACAAAATTAATAAACACTCTCCTCTAACCTTACAACTGGAGGAGTACATAACAAAATACCGCTACCGTTTATTTGCTTTTTTTGTTGTTTGTTGGTTTGTTTCGGAGTCCTTTATAACAGAGTTTGTTATGCTTTCACTATGAACCTGACAACCTCTCATTCTACCCTTCACAATGGTTCTGGTAGTCAAAAGAACATCCATTCACAGCTATTATGTTTAATCATGTAGTTCCAGGTGAATATGCATGTGGCACCTGTTCCACATATTTTAGACAATAGCAGTGAAGGGATGTTCTTTTGACTAGCAGAACCATTGTGAAGGGTAGAATAAGGGGGGGGGGGTGTGTGTTTATTTTGTCCGCTTTCTTTGTCTGTCATGTTCATAGTGTTTGTTAGGCCAGCACAGTACAAAAGAAATTCCGTCATGTTGCAATGAAACCGAGTTGGCCAAACTCTAGATCTGCAATACAAGGCTCTGATTTGTTTGATAGTCTACCGCCCTCAACATCTTGAGATATTGCTGGCGTCATGATTTACTTCTTGAGTGAATCGGGAATGAGATGTGGAACGATGGAGTTGACATAGTCATCACCATGAGGATCAATAAAGTACTTCTTGGCAAAGTCCATACGATATTGACTGGTGGGGTATCTTAGGTGAGACTCCTTGGCGTCCAGGGCTCCTGAGATGGGAAGAAAATAGTAGAAAATTAAAGGAAAAGAGAAAAATGTTTTGATTTTTTATGCATTTATTGATTTATCGATTCATTTATTCATCTTATTTGTTCTTTCATTCATTCATTCATTCATTTGATTATTCAGTAATATTTATTTATTTGTTCATCTACAATTAATCCATTTACTTATCTTTTATTTATTTATGCATTTCTTTATTTGTTCACGTATTTATTCAAGTGTGGATTTATTTGCTTGTTTGCTAATGTATATACTTATTTAATCGTATAACCAGCTTCATAAGATGAGGGTCTTTATGTTAATGTTTGATGTACAGTCTACAGTTTACAGTTTTAAACATCAAGAGGGAAGACAAGCTAAAAAGTCGATAGATAAGAACTGCTGGCGTAGGCAAAATTGTTGGGGGGGGGGTCAGACGAAGGGGAATATGGTTAGAGATAGAAATTCCGTGATGACCCCTTTTCCAGCGAATGAACAGGGGCGGGAAGGGGGGGGGGGGGCGCTCCCTTGTGCCCTCTCCACTCTGTCCTCAGCCTTAGTCGAGAACATGATCAATGAGCTATAAACAAAGAAGACAATGTCTTGGAAGTTCACCGTGTTGAGCTCGTGTATAGTCATGACCATGATGGCAGCGTTGCAAAAATGAGATACATGCGATAAGAATAATGAAGTGTGTTCTGGAAAGGGCCAAATATCTGTGCACCGGAAAAAAATAAAATGCTGAACAAAAGGATCCCACTGACTCGCACGTTTTGGGGGAACTTTAACCAGGTTAGATCCATTAAAACTCTTCACTTTCGACAAAAATGGTGCTGCTTTTAAAAAGAACCTTTTCATGTCCCACATATGGAATCTTGAATATGTTGAAAAGTTCTCTGAAGGGTTCTAAAGTGGTCTTTAGAACCATTATTGGTTGTATATGGAACCTTTTGGGGTTCTTGCAAATTTAAAGAACCCTTCATAGGACCCCTTTCCCGCAGGATTCTAAATGCGAGACAAAAAAAAATAGTGCTAAACATGCTGAATGGCACATTTTTCTAAGAGTGTTTATAAAACAGAGCCTAGATGAACTATAGCTCTTACCTTTGATGACAGTGGCAATTTCCTCTGATGTCTGCATCTCTTTCTCTAGAACATCAGGGGAAACAAAATATTTCGTCATCATCTCACAGACGTCCCTCGACTCCTTATCGATGTTCGTTTCCTTGGTGAGCTCGAAGAACTCGGGTTGGTTGTTGGCTGCTCCCATGTTCTCGATGAAAGCCGTCTTCACTGGGCCTGGTTGGACGCTGCATACCCTGTAAATGAAGGTATAAAGAACATAATCTTTTCATTTAGACTCGAGTCACCGAGCCGCATGAGGCGTCATTTGCTGACACTGCACTGAGACCGGTTCAGCAGAGGGGCGTCATATTTGCTATTTATCTCAAAAATTCGCTGACAAGCAAAACAAAACAAAACAACAAAAAATGGGAAAAAGGGTCCTCGGATTTTTCAGATGTCTCTTTTAACGCAAAAAAACAAAAACAAACAAATCGCTGAAACAAAAAAAAAACAAAAAAAGGGGGGAGCATGACTTTTAAGGTGTCTCTTTAAATTCCCCAACAATAAAATTAAGCTATTATACACACTAAGAAAAAAAGGCGCAAGTTTGCACCCTAAATGCAACACTGGCAGCACCTTTTTGGGTGTAATCTTGCACCCTATACGAAAAAGGTGCAACCATGCACCTTTTTGTTCTGGTTTGCACCCGGAAATGCCCGTTTTCATCCTAAAAGGTGCAACTCTGCACCCTTAAAGGTGCAAAAAAACTTGTAAAGTTGCAAAGTTGCACCCAAAAAGGAGCTTCCAGTGTTGCATTGAAGGGTGCAAAATTGCACCTTTTTTCTTAGTGTGTATCATAAAGCTATTACAAGCTAAAATAAAAGATTTCCATTTGGGGGCATACCCTATTGTGTCTCTCCACTCATATTTTTTTTCCTTGGTGGGGCAAATCCCTCTGTCCCCCGGATTGATGCCCATGGCGGTAGGGGGCACAATCTTTTGATCTTATCATTAGCATGATTAGGCCCAACTCACACTTGGCGTTTATTTTCGTGATACTAAAGGCCGGGTTCAGTAACATATACGATAAGAGTAAGAATTTTTTGAATTTGTTATTTGTCATGTTTGTTATCTTTAACTTTTTTATGCAAATAACTGCAAAGTGAATAGTGCAAACAGTACGTTAAATAACTGGCGTATACCTTAACCAATTCATGACAGGAATTATTTAAAGCTATATATTGGATCAACTTCTCTACTTCAAATTGGCAACACCGGTATCATTATTTTATTGCTACATTTTTCGTATAAAAAGTAATCTATCTGCAACGAACATAGATTGACAGAGAGTATGCAGGTGGTATGCTGAGAAGTTAAAAAGTTGCCAATTTGCATGGAAAACAATTATTTTTAACTTTCTATCGTGATGCAAATTTAAGGAATTAAGTACTTACTTTTCTTTAAAAAAAAAATCAGCATCAAACGACAAATACTGACGCAATCCAAATGGGCACAGTGTGTGTTTCATGCTCTTTTTGCTCATGTATGTAAAAGGGCTCTGCTTCGTATTCATCGGACCAAACCACACATGTGGAATCCTGTTGCAAATGGGTTAATATTATTGACTCCACCATGTCCACTGGCCCGATTCACACACATAATGACGCAGTGTAAATGACACTCCCTTTGAGCTGGGCTATCTTGCGATTTATTGTACACTGCAATATTTTCCCAAAAAAATAACTTTAAGACAATGTCATCTTCATTTTCTTGCTTACCATATATTGAAAGGTCTGCATCCGATCGCAAGAGATTCGGTGAAACCTTCAAGAGCGAATTTCGACGAAGCGTATATCTCTAAAAAAAGGCCAGGCTATATTGTAGAAGAAAAAAAAACTCAGTATGAAATCCTTAAAGAAATTTGGCCCTCACATATCCTTCTGGATATTCATCTCTATTGCATCTACATAACTGTTATCATGATTATTATCATTAATACATTAATAGTATCCTTTTCCCCTTTCTTCTGCTTCGTATTCTTCTCTATATTGGTATTGGCCGTTTTTATTGCTATCATAATAATCATTACTATCATCATCGTCGTCGTCGTCGTTGTCGTCATTATTCTTCTTCTTTTCATTGTTATTATCATTATTGCTGTTGTTTTTGGTGGTGGTGGTGGTGCTTTTTTTTACCATTACTAATGAATATAAATATTATTGTTATCATCATCATCATCATCATCATCATCGTCGTCGTCCACATGGCCAGGATTATCTAATCATTTCATACGTTTTATCCCTGCGACACTGCTGATGTTCAAGCTGCGACCAGAACGTTGTTTCTTCATGATCGGAAGCACTGCTTGCGTCAAATGCACCACGCCAAAGAAGTTGGTATCAAACAACTGGCGCATCTGTTGATCGGTGATGAGCTCGATGTATCCCGATGAACCGTGGCCTGCGTTATTAACTTTGAATAAAAGATATAACGAATATACACTAGGTGTCATTAAATCTTGACCTTCAGTTATTTAGTTAGCCTTTAATCACGGCGGCCTGCTGGCTTTTTTTCTGTGCATTCTTTCCAGTTCTCTACTCGAAACGCCAGGACTGCGTCTCAGTTTACAGACAAATTCCTTGCGTTGAGGTAGATCTAGAAAGAGCCAAGAAAAGGGCGATCAGGTTACCGCGTTTGAAGGGCTTTGACTGAGCCTGGGAAGGCATTTAACCTATGCTAATAAAAGAATTGCAAGCACTATAATTCGTTTTGTAATGACTTTTTGAAAGGAATTTACTCTTTCCTTCAAGACGCGTAGAAGACTGTACTAATCATGCTAATGGTGGACGCTTTCTTTGAAATTTAACAAAGCCTCGTGTGAGCCGGGCTTCAGAAAGCCAGTGGAAAGCGAGGTGATTTTTGACTGGCGTAAGACTGCGTCAGTGAATTATGTAATTTTGATGCTCCAAGTGAAAATGACATCGCACACACAACGTCACTTTTAAATAAATAGTGTATACATTTTGTTGGATAACATGTTTTATGACGTAGTGGATTATGGTATTACCGCCACAGCCTCATTTGGCGCAGGTATCAACACCATCCTAATTAAAGTATTACGTAAAACAGGCTTATTATTGACGAAGCTCATTTTTGGTTATAAATCATAATGACCTGGATGAGAAATTTCAAATGATTGGTGAGTTTTGTATAAAAGCCGAAAAAACTACTGATATGCATTTCAAACGTAAGCAGTGCCTTCTACGATAGTCCTGGCAAAGATTTTAATTTATTGAGCATTAATTTGAATAAGAGAGAGTAAAGGGTGCATATAGTTCAGGAAAAAATATCCATTGACGGTCCTGATAAGGGAAAAGTGGTGGTTTTTTTTTTTCATGGGTAGTAGTTTCCCAGGTGTGACATGCTCTCTCCCCGCTGCTGTCCCTCCTTCAGATACCCTGAATAGAGCACCAACTACTAAATAATTCAACAATGTCCACTCAACTTACCCAGAATGTCAACACGTTGGTGTTTGTCGAAGACTTCTTTCACAGCTCTCTTGATGTGGAGTCGTCTTTAGTCACATTCAAGTTGGGTGATGAACAGTGATTTGTTGAGGGTATCCCCTGCAGCCTTCTCCAGGTCGCCCTTCTTGGCCAGGTTCCTCATGGTGGCGTAGACAATGTAGCCCTTGGCAGGGTCTTTGGCCAACATGACGGCCGCGGACAGACCGATACCTGAGGAACATCCCGTGATGATTGCCGCACATGGTGCCATCTTTGCTCTTGAGGAATCGCATATAAAGTAATGAAGGAAGAAGGAAAGAAACTCAACAACAACAAATAAAAAATATCGAGTGAAATACCAATGAACCGCATTTAAACTCTAGTCTGCCATTCTTTATCATACATGAAGAACTTTAGAAGAAATGTGTACTTTGAAAGGTCATCTGTAGGGTGTACCTTCGTTGAAAATTCCATTGTTGTCATCGTTGTTCGTTAATCATGTGGTCTGACCCGGGATGGCAAGTGGTGTGACTGCATGCATGCAGGCACCTCAGTCATACCGGCACAACGGTCCTCTCAGGACGGCGCTTCTTGGCCATTCGGGGTAATGAAATTCCTGTTGGGCCCTGTTATTGATCTGTGCGTCGCTCTCTTTGGTTGGGACTTGGGTATGACAGTATCCGATCTTCCTTCATTAATCGTTTAAACAAACCCTGGTCGTATTCTACGTATAACTCTGGCAGGCTAATCTAAAGCAAGAGTTCATCAGGGATACCGTGTTGATGATAAATGCATATGGACATAATTTTGCGTAAATTTCCTGAAAAGTTCAGTCTTTAGATTATGCAGTTCAAAAATATTGTCTTGTGATTCATGTGGCATATCACGGCAGAGAATGGTGGAGAAGGGATTGTCTGTTAATTGTGTGTGAACCCTCTCTTTGGCAGAACACTCAAGAGGGGCTTTAAATTAAGTCAGATGAAAAAAGGAACATAATGATAACTGTTGATAACAATGGACAATTTGACGATAGTATAGAAGTCGTTTTCAGAAGAACTTTGGTTATTCCAAAGACTCGTAATTCCGAAGGTAAATTCCTTTAATACGAAGGTTAGTGATTTATTAGAATGAATCGTGGTTCGTGAGAACGAATATGACATAGCCATGATAGCGCTCCAAATTTGTTATATTATTTACGAACATGACATGGAAACCCGGATCACATTTGGAATTTGTGAACCTCCCGGAATAATGAACACTACTACCTTCGGCTAAACAACCTCGAAATGACCCCTAGGTGCATGTAAACCTTCGCAATGTAGCAGATATTATTTGGAAACATAAATCCTATTTTATATTTTTAAAAAAGATATGCAACCATGGGAAATTCATGGAATTATGGACTTAGGGAGACACGTTTGCCACCCCCCCCCCCCCCCCGTGCCCTCATCCTCTAGAAGTAAACAAGATCTCTCGATAATCCACTGCGATACCATTACCAACATAAATAGTTGGGGAAGTGTCGTAGTCGAGTGGTTTAAGGCTCTTGACTTTAGACGCGAGAATCGGGGCTTCGATCCCCGGCACGGCACTATGCCCTTCAGCAAGGTGTTTATGATCTCCACTGCTCTTTTGTCGTACATAGTGCATCTCCCCCCCCCCAAAAAAAAAAAAAAAAAAAAAAAAAAAAAAAACAGTGTCTGCCATAGGGGATAGGTGCCCTTCCAAAACCTATGCTGAATGAACATCGTTTTTTTGTGACCGGCCATTATTATCATCATCATTTTTTGGGGGGGGGGAGGGGGGAAGTGTCTCTATAACTATATATTTTTCTTTTCTGCATTTTCAAGAGCAAGATATCGCTATTCATCTTAAAATACAACTTATGATTCAGTACAAAGCTGCTATATACTACTTGTTATTTCTGCCGGGAGCGGCAAATTATTGCTCCTCCGAAAGCTAGTGCTGCGCTGTTAATTATTTTTAACATGCTTAATTCTTACCTTTGCTGAGATGACAGTGCCAAGAAATGCAACGGACTGGACTGGAAATAGTAAGACGACTGGTTCAACAGACAGGCGGGAGCAGATTGAAGGACTAGACAGACGAACACACCTCTTAATAAATATCAAATGAAAACCTTTGGCATGTTCGAAGCAGGAGAGAGAATTGAAGACAGGGAAGCACGGATTGTTATTTTGCTTAATGTAGCTGCAGTGGAGATTCTGCTGTCTCATTTGATCCAGGGACACCTAAACTAATTGACCAGGGGGGTGTTTCATAAAGCTGTTCGTATAGTTACGCATGACTTTACGAACGACTTTAATATGAAGTGCCAAATGGGATGCCCAAGTTCTTTCCCAACTCTTTAACAAAGTGTAACTGCACTTCCCATAATCTCAATTAAATTGTGGCAAAAATATACTCCCCTTCGCAATAAAAATGATTACAAACAAAAGTAGGCTTATTGTTAGTCCACGTCTGCATATTTCAGCTTTAGCTGATGCGATTTGTAAGGACTGAGAATTCTATTTGGCTTGCCATATTCAAGTCGTTCGTAGAGTCATTCGTAACTTTACGAACAGCTTTATGAAACACCCCAGGAACCAGCATCTCGTTCTTTACATGTATAGCAGTTATCACGAATGACTGGTGCTGTATCAGGGATTATGACGCCCGGAGCAAACAATAGAACGGCACTCCTTCCCCAGCACCCAATCCTTCCTTGCTTAATCTTAAATGTAAATTAGTTATCTTCTGCCTTTTGAAGATTATGTAGAATGGTCACCGCTGATAACCATGGACGATACTAGCAGTGAATGATTGAAGCCATTTTCTTGAAAAAAAATGTAATTTGCGGGGGGTATTATCTGTATCTCTGCCGTATTAAGAATTCATATTTACATGGAAAGATTTAATATTCATTCTTAACCTGCAAATGCGCAATATATCCTGCGCAGCACTTGAAGGCACCATGACTGAACCAATTAAATTTATTCACTTGTAAAAAATAAAACAAAACAAAACAAAACAACCCCCCTCCCAAAAAAAAACCCCCACACACATTAGTACTCCATGTTTAGATTACATAAGCGCCTGTCTCCATAGTACTATATTTTTCCTCAATGGATCATTGAGCCTGGTGTAGGTGCCGATATTAGTTCTGTTATTGTGTGCAAACTTTACTTCACAAGAAAATCAATTGCGCCACCTTTTGGTTTATTTGGTTATTGTAGTTGAACACTTCTGGGTTGTTTTTTTTTCCTCTCTTTCTTTTAGTGACTCGATATATTTCAAGAAGCAATGCGTGCATTCGTAGATCTAATTCTCCCCCACTCTCCCTCTCTCTCCCTCCCTCTCTCTCTCTTTCCCTCTCGGCCCTCTCTCTCAACCACTCTCACTTAATATCACCAATCTCTCGACCCCCCCCCCCCCTCTCTCTTTCTCTCTGCCACTAAATGTGGCGATTATTTTCAACAAAACTCGGTCTCCGTATCGCCTTAATTCTCTGCCGGTTCCAGTCGTTTAATAATAATTGCCGTTCTTTTTCATCATACATAACATTTTCGCTCTTAAAGTCGTGAATATTGATCATATTTACTTTTTGTAATTTTTGTTTAGTATTATATGTATATTATATATTCTTTTGTAACTTGTAAAAATTATAGTTCCATTGTTTCCTCGGACTCCGTGGCTATTTTTTTTTTATTAGAACCTGGCCTTTTTTCATTTGTTTTTGTAATAATTACCCTTAAGAAGCATCAAGCTCTGCTTATGTGACGGTCAGAGTCAAACACTGAAAATATTTTAACACCGTATTCTACCTCGTGAACAAGAATCCTGACAATTCCATTACCCCCCCCCCCCCCCCCGCCCTAGCACAGTTATACCCAGGGTGGCCCTGAAGTACGCTCGACGACAGGTCAAGTGGGCCGTGAATTTCGCGGCCAAGTCGTGAAATTCGCGACCATTGGACGCAAAATTTGCTACTTTTTTGTCTTGGCGGCAAAGTTGACGACTTTGGACGCGAACTTTGCGACCAGGCCGCAAAGTCGACCACTTGGGTCGCAAACTTTGCGAATTTTGGTCACGAATTTCGCGTCTTGGCCGCGAAATTTACTGCACGCATGACCTGTCGTCGAGCGTGCTTTAGGCCCATCACCATAAGAGAGCAATGATCAGAAAAAAATATTTGTCCTGGTAGTGATCGCCATGGAGGTAATGGACCGGCCTCGAGTATTTGTTCGGAAGTAATTTTTTCCTCGGAAGGGGGGAAATGTCAGGGGTAGTTTTGCAGGGGGTAATCATCCTTGTAACCATCCAAAATACTCTTCTACTCATCTACTCCTCCTCTTCTCCTCTTCCCTCTACTCCTCTCCTTTCCTTCTCTCTCTCTTTTCCGTATATCTTCTTTTTCCTGTTTTCCCTTTCTTCCTTCACCTTTCTCTCTTGGGTTGCTGCCTCTTCCTCTATCTTTTTCTCCTCTTCTATTTTACCCTTCTCTTCTCTTCTTCTCTTCTATGGTATCTCCTCCTCCCCTCTTCACTTTTTTCTCTTCTCCCTTCTTCTGTTTTTTTTTTTCTCTCTTTTCTTCTCCCCTTCTCTTCTCTTTTTTTTTTCTTTTACCTTTGAAGAGGTGGCAGGGGTGGTTCCGCTCGTCGTATATCGTTACCTCTTTTTCAAATAGTTTTAGGGGCAACAGGATGGCATTTTGTAGGTGACATTTTCTTTTTAACACGGCTTTTTTCAAACAGGGTCAAAATTTCAAATATAGTCTCCCACGGCTCATTCTGTACTTCTAAAAAAATAACAATAATAAAGCCTCGCCTACACGGTTATTCCTCCCTTCTTCTTCGATTTCACTCTTGTGACAGGGATGGTTCCGCTGGTTGGATTGTTACCTCTTTTTTCATAGTCTTTTGGGGGTGACAGGATGGCATTTTGGAGGTGACGTTTTCCTTTTAACACGGCTTTATTTTTCAAACAGGGTCAAAATATCAAATATAGTCTCCCGCTTCCTCATACTGTATAGTTAGGATAGAAGAAAAGTATCTGTGGAAATACTGTATATACTGTATAAAAAGGGTTAATGGTGACCCATTGTGTCACTTTCCATGTACTCCCAAGTGCCAACTGGTATTCCATGAAACAAACCAACCAACAAAAGTCAATGAGAAGAGTTGACTCAATAATGCACTGTTAAGGAAAAATATAAATGAAACCTCGCCTACACAGTGGACTGATACTGATGGTTCATTTCCTTTTATAACAAGATTATAATTCTTTTTTTTTTGTTGAAATCCTTGTATAGCATAAAGACTGTTTCGAATCTTTCAGCTGGTGTTGGCTAATTACTTTCGTCTTGATTTTTTTGTTTCCTTGTATTTAATTCTTATGTTTGCATAGTTTAACCATGTTAACGAAATGATTTTTTAGAGAAAAAAATCGCTGAATGTATCTTTATTTCATAATGGAAAATCATTTTTTGTCATTTATTTGGGAAGAAAATTTGGGACAAATTTCAACTCTGCAGTACACTTTATAAACTAAAATGTTAAATCAACGTTTTATAGGGCCGAGGAGTGACTACATTTTCAAAATGGTAGATTAACACTTAATGCATGCTCGATTCCAACCTTTATAATGTTTAATCCAGCCTGTTGCCTTTCCGTAAATGTCATTATTTTGGAACTCATGGAAGTTGATCAGTTTACCGTTAATGGAGATAATAAAGATTTTACCCGCAAATTTCGCACTTAAATTGTAAGTCCACTTGATAAAGCGTTTATTAAATTTAGCACAAAAAAGAACTCGTTTACATGTCTTCTTTTATTTAATAGTGTATCCAAGTCAATAAGTTTAGCGTTTCGAGCAAGGTATTTTGTTTTTGTATCATTCAAATTCATCTCCGTGCAATTCAAATTGTCATTTAATTATGTAAGAATCGTTCATCCTGCAACTGCCGAAAGGACACATTGAGCATTCAAATTCGCTGATGGGCAGTCAAATTTGTAACATATTCATTCACCTTTTTTTTTTTCAAAAGGAATTAATACAACTATTTTGTTTAGAATTCTCATGAACATGATGAAAGGGCTGATTTCAAATTTCCGTTCTCTTTGAATCCATAATAATAGCAGTTAATTAACCATTTTGCTTAGAAATCCCCTGAAAAAGCGCGGATTTCGAATTTCATTATCATTAAGTAAGTACATAGTATTACTAAAACTATTTCGTTCATGTTCAAAGAATTTCCCTGGAAAAATTTCGTTTCCTTCTGCAGTTAGCAATATATTTCTGTAAGGCTACTTATAAATTTAAAGGAAGGGTTTGCATTCTAAATTATAAGCACATTTCCCCCAACTCAGGCAAAAACTGTATATTCCTGAAGGATTATTTAAAATATAGGCCTATTTTGAAGGATTCGAATTGATGTGACAGTCTCCCCGAGGAAGGGGTGAAGGCCCTAACTTAAAAGATAATCACCATTTCAATATGCTTTTGTTAATCTTACTTAAGAGTAATGTATACTAACTTAGGGTATTTAAAGAAATACCTATACTTGGGAGAAATATTACATATTCCTTCAAATCTGGTGCATGAAATAGCGGTTTTAGAATATTCAGTCGTCTTCCAAAATGTCCTTTCTTAGAAAACGAAAAGAATTGTATAATGCACACTAAGAAAAAAGGGTTCAACTTGCACGCTTCAAATGATACATCAGGAGCTCCTTTAAGGGAGCAACTTTGCACCCAAAGAAGCACTATGCACCATTAAGGGTGCAGTGAGCTACATTTTGCACCCTTAAGGGTGCAGAGTTGTACCCTTTATATAGGGAAGGTGCAAATTTGCACCCTTTTGGATGCAAAAATTCCTGCACCATTTAAGGTGCATAATTGCACCTTTAAAGGTTCAGATAGACATTTTTGGGTGCAAATAAATACAAAAGGGTGCATCTTTGCACCTTTGTCATGTAGGTTGCAAGATTGCACCCCAAAAGGTGCTGCTATTGTAGCATTTGGGATGCAAAATTGCACCCTTTTTTTCTTAGAATGTGAGGTCTTTATCTAAATCTGATTCGTGCCTTAAACTCTGCGCAGATAAAAAATAACAGGCCTTTTAGTAGTCACCAAACGATGAGATCGTTAAATCGGCCATTATCAAAAACATTTTGGCTCTGTCTTTGTCTGTTTGCCTGTCTGTCTTGAAAGGCAGAGATAAAATGTCACATACACATACAAAAGATATCAAAAATCATAATGCAAAAAAGAAATGTTAAATTGAGTGCACAGCCCGCAAAAATGGATGCTTCAAAATGAATTTGTATGCACGAGCGTGTGTGTTTGATCACGTGACCATGCAATGTTATCATAAAAATAAATGAAGATTGCAGAAATTACGCCCAAAAAACTTTGAATTCGGATAGGAAAAGGGTGAACTTGACCAAGGAGTTACTATAACTCCCTAATTTGACTGACAAAATGCATATTTGACTGCTTGGAAGATGAATTTGAAAGCACAAATAATGGCTAAATGGTTGGTTAATTTACCTGACTGCTAAGAAAGCATGCATGTGTATGCTTGTTAAAGCAACCAGGGGACCGACGGATTTAAGTTCCATCCGAAGGACTTGGTAATGAGGATTAAAATTACCATAGGGCATGAGCGCATCCACTGCTTTCGAACACGGGAAACTCCCGGTTACGAGACCACTGCTATAGCCACTGAGACACAGCGCCTCGTAAATCGAATGCTCGTAATATGACTGACGAAGTTGCGGCCCTGAAAGCCTCTTTGATTTGTTGAGAGATTAGGGCAGGCATTATAATAGGCTTAATGGCGGTTATCCGATTGATTCGGTTCATGACCCCTTTTGCTGTTTTGTATAAGTGAATAGTGGTTGAAAGCGGAGCCTAAAATAGACAAAAATGAACAGGATGAAAGTTTGGATTTCACCGTTATATAATTTTCAGTTTCGCAATGGATTACGCAATCTATCAGACGCTTATATATATATTTTTTTCGTCTCTGTGGCTAAGTACTGCTATTTATTTACTTTGACTGAATCATTATTTTCTTGTCTTTTTTGTCTTTCATTTCTTGTTTACCAATCTCTGCTGATAACTTGTAAATAATTTGATTATATTAAAGATTCAATGAAACACACAATTAAAATGTGTGTATACATATATTATATAATATATATATATAATAGATAGATAGTATAGATATAAATGATGTGAAAGTGCCTCGGCCACGTACGTGATGGGTGCTGCATCGTATAAAATTATAGTTGTGACTGATGAAGGAGGCGGCGGGACGTTGCTAGTATGTTCACTCTGCCTTTATTATGCCGAGCTTTCGACCCTGTGACAGGTCTTCCTCAGGGTTGAGATACAAAACAAAAATCAACCAACTGCTAGCATGCAACAAAACAACGAATGAAAACAGCAT
>CM057154.1:8642085-8665762 GCA_029962745.1 Echinometra lucunter
TTGTTTCCCTGTTTTTGCGCCTCTCAAAAGTATCGGGACCTTGACCATGACCTTGACCTTAGCCATGACCTTGGACATCATGAATACTTATTCAAACATAGAAAATGTTATTATGTGTATTTGTTTGGTAAATAATCTGGCATGCATACGTGATTCATACACAACTCATCCCATATGCCATTTCATGTGTTATAATAAAGGAAAATTCACGTTTTGGCGCGCGCGATTGTAAAATACTGCGCTGCCCGAGAACCGTAGGTCCAAATTTGGTAAATTTGGTATCAAAATATGCGTAAGACTCGGGGCTCAAAAGTCATGAAAGGCCGTGGCGAAACCTTTTATGGTTTAAAAATTATCGCGAAAAAATCACAGGGGGGGGGGTGATTCAACCCCCCCCCCTTACCGTTTCAGGGTTAAGTGCCAGTTTATAAACATATGGCGACTAAAAACTGAATTTCACTTCCTTGTCGAAATATCATATCTGTTGCACTTAGTGTAATAAATATTCTTCCGAGAGGCAGCTTGGACATGCTGAAAAAGTCATGTTTTGCAAACGTAACCGTGGGCTATCCGCCGTTTATGAACCCAGTGTATATTACCCTGATTACCAATGATTAGGAAAATAAAGACAAACAAAATTAATAAACACTCTCCTCTACCTTACAACTGGAGGAGTACATATTAAAATACCGCTACCGTTTGTTTGCTTTTTTGTTGTTTGTTGGTTTGTTCATTATTAGAGAGTTTGTTATGCTTTGTTAGGCAAGCACAATACAAAAGAAATTCCGTCATATTGTAACTCAATGAAACCGAGTTGGCCAAACTCTGCAATACAAGGCTCTGATTTGTTTGATAGTCTACCGCCCTCGACATCTCGAGATATTGCTGGCGTCACGATTTACTTCTTGAGTGAATCGGGAATGAGATGTGGAACGATGGAGTTGACATAGTCATCACCATGAGGATCAACAAAGTACTTCTTGGCAAAGTCCATACGATATTGACTGGTGGGGTATCTTAGGTGAGGCTCCTTGGCGTCCAGGGCTCCTGAGATGGGAAGAAAATAGTGGAAAATCAAAGGAAAAGAGAAATATGTTTTGATTTTTTATTCATTTATTGATTTATTGATTCATTTATTCATCTTATTTGTTCTTTCATTCATTCATTCATTTATTTGATTATTCAGTAATATTTATTTATTTGTTCATCTACAATTAATCCATTTACGTATCTTTTATTTATTCATGCATTTCTTTATTTGTTTATGTATCTATTCATGTGTGGATTTATTTGCTTGTTTGCTAATATATATACTTATTTAATCGTATAACCAGCTTCATCAGATCAGGGTCTTTATGTTAATGTTTGATGTACAGTATAATGGTCTAGATTGGGAGAAAATAGAACGTTTCGTTTTAATACAGTTTTAAACATCAAGAGGGAAGACAAGCTAAAAAGTCGATAGATAAGAACCGCTGGCGTAGCCAAAATGGTGGGGGGGGGGGGGATCAGACGAAGGGGAATATGGTTAGGGATAGAAATTCCGTGGATGACCCCTTTTCCAGCGAATGAACGGGGGCGGGGGGGGGGGGGGGGGCTCCCTTGTGCCCTCTTCACTCTGTCCTCAGCCTTAGTCGAGAACATGATCACATCGAGATAATGAGCCATAAACAAAGAAGACAATGTCTTGGAAGTTCACAGTGTTTAGCTTGTGTATAGTCATGACCATGATGGCAGCGTTGCAAAAATGAGATACGTGTGATAAGAATAATGAAATGTGTTCTGGAAAGGGCCAAATATCTGTGCACCGGAAAAAAACACTATAAAATGCTGAACAAGAGGATCCCATTGACTCGCACGTTTTGGGGGAACTTTAACCAGGTTAGATCCATTAAAACTCTTCACTTTTGTCAAAAATGGTGCTGCTTTTAAAGAACCTTTTCATGTCCCACATTTGGAACCTTGAATATGTTGAAAGGCTCTATATAGAACCATCAAAGGTTCTCTGAAGGGTTGTAAAGGGGTCTTTAGAACCATTATTGGTTGTACATGGAACCTTTTGGGGTTCTTGAAAATATAAAGAACCCTTTATAGGACCCCTTTCCTGCTGGGTTCTAAATGCGAGACAAAAAAAATGGGTGCTAAACATGCTGAATGGCACATTTTTTCTAAGAGTGTTTATAAAACAGAGCCTAGGTGAACTATCGCTCTTACCTTTGATGACAGTGGCAATTTCATCTGATGTCTGCATCTCTTTCTCTAGAACAGCAGGAGAAACAAAATATTTTGTCATCATCTCACAGACGTCCCTCGACTCCTTATCGATGTTCGTTTCCTTGGTGAGCTCGAAGAACTCGGGTTGGTTGTTGGCTGCTCCCATGTTCTCGATGAAATCCGTCTTCACTGGGCCTGGTTGGACGCTGCTTACCCTGTAAATGAAGGTATAAAGAACATAATCTTTTCATTTAGACCCGAGTCACCGAGCCGCATGAGGCGTCATTTGCTGACACTGCACTCAGCCCGGTTCAGTAGAGGGGCGTCAATCTGTTTCATATTTGCTTGGGGGCACATTAGAAATTTCCGACGAATGTCTTATTTTATCTCAAAAATTCGCTGACAAGCAAAACAAAACAAAACAACCAAAAAAAAAAATGGGAAAAAGGGTCCTCGGATTTTTCAGATGTCTCTTTTAACGCAAAAAACAAAACAAACAAATCGCTTACAAGCCAAAAAAAAAAGGGGGGAGCATGGCTTTTCAGGTGTCTCTTTTTAAATTCCCTAACAATAAAATCAAGCTATCATACACACTAAGAATAAAAGGTGCAAGTTTGCACCCTAAATGTAACACTGGCAGCACCTTTTTGGGTGCAATCTTGCACCCTATACGAAAAAGGTGCAACAATGCACCTTTTTGTTCTGGTTTGCACCCGGAAATGCCCGTTTGCACCCTAAAAGGTGCAACTTTGCACCTTTTAGGGTGCAGAAACTTTTGCATACGAGAAGGTGCAAATTTGCACCTTCCCTAAAAGGATACAACTCTGCACCCTTTAGGGTGCAAAATGTAGCTAACTGCACCCTTAAAGCTGCAAAAAACTTGTAAAGGTGCAAAGTTGCACCCAAAAAGGAGCTCCCAGTTTTGCATTGAAGGGTGCAAAATTGTACCTTTTTTTCTTAGTGTGTATCATAAAGCTATTATAAGCTAAAATAAAAGATTTCCATTTTGGGGGCATACCCTATTGTGTCTCCCCACCCATATTTTTTTGGTGGGGTAAGTCCCCCTGTCCCCTGGATTGATGCCCATGACGGTAGGGGGCACAATCTTTTAATCTTATCATTAGCATGATTAGGCCCAACTCACACTAGGCGTTTATTTTCGTGATACTAAAGGCTGGTTCAGTAATATATACGGTAAGAGCAAGAATTTTTTGAATTTGTTATTTGTCATGTTTGTTATCTTTAACTTTTTTTAATACAAATAACTGCAAAGTGAATAGTGCAAACAATACGTTAAATAACTGGCGTATACCTTAACCAATTCATGACAGGAATTATTTAAAGCTATATATTGGATCAGCTTCTCTACTTCAAATTGGCAACACCGGTATTATTATTTTATTGCTACATTTTTCTTATAAAAAGTCATCTATCTGAAACGAACATAGATTGACAGAGAGTATGCAGGTGGTATGCTGAGAAGTTAAAAAGTTGCCAATTTGCATGGGAAACAGTTATTTTTAACTTTCTATCGTGATGCAAATTTAAGGAATTAAGTACTTACTTTTCTTTAAAAAAAAAATCAGCATCAAACGACAAATACTGACGCAATCCAAATGGGCACAGTGTGTGTTTCATGCTCTTTTTGCTCATGTATGTAAAAGGGCTCTGCTTCGTATTCATCGGACCAAACCACACATGTGGAATCCTGTTGCAAATGGGTTAATATTATTGACTCCACCATGTCCACTGGCCCGATTCACACACGTAATGACACAGTGTAAATGACGCTCCCTTTGAGCTGGGCTATCTTGCGATTTATTGTACACTGCAAATATTTTCCAAACAAAAAATAACTTTAAGACATTGTCATCTTCATTTTCTTGCTTAACATATATTGAAAGGTCTGCATCCGATCGCAAGAGATTCGGTGAAACCTTCAAGAGCGAATTTCGACGAGGCGTATATCTCTAAAAATGGCCAGGCTATATTGTAGAAGAAAAAAAAACTCAGTATGAAATCCTTAAAGAAATTTGGCCCTCACATATCCTTCTGGATATTCATCTCCATTGTATCTACATAACTATTATCATGATTATTATCATTAATACATTAATAGTATCCTTTTCCCCTTTCTTCTGCTTCGTATTCTTCTCTATATTGGTATTGACCGTTTTTATTGCTATCATAATAATCATTACTATCATCGTCGTCGTCGTCGTTATTCTTCTTCTTCTCATTGTTATTATCATTATTGCTGTTGTTTTTGATGATGGTGTTGTTGTTGTTTTTACCATTACTAATGAATATAAATATTATTGTTATCATCAACATCATCATCAGCAGCAGCATCAGCATCGTCACCATGGTCAGGATTATCTAATCATTTCATACGTTTTATCCCTGCGACACTGCTGATGTTCAAGATGCGACCAGAACGTTGTTTCTTCATGATCGGAAGCACTGCTTGCGTCAAATGCACTACGCCAAAGAAGTTGGTATCAAACAACTGGCGCATCTGTTGATCAGTGATGAGCTCGATGTAACCCGATGAACCGTGGCCTGCGTTATTAACTTTGAATAAAAGATATAAAGAATATAAACTAGGTGTCATTAAATCTTGACCTTCAGTTATTGATTTAGCCTTTAATCACGGCAGCCTGCTAGCTTTTTTTTCTGTGCATTCTTTCCAGTTCTCTACTCGAAACGCCAGGATTGCGTCTCGGTTTACAGACAAATTCCTTGCGTTGAGGTAGATCTAGAAAGAGCCAAGAAAAGGGCGATCAGGTTATCGCGATTGAAGGGCTTTGATTGAGCCTGTGAAAGCATTTAACTTATATGCTAATAAAAGAATTGCAAGCACTATAATTCATTTTGTAATGACTTTTTGTCCTTTAAGACGCGTAGGAGACTGTTCTAATGGTGGACGCTTTCTTTAAAATTTAACAAAGCCTCGTGTGAGCCGGGCTTCAGAAAGCCAGTGGAAAGCGAGGTGATTTTTGACTGGCGTAACACTGCGTCAGTGAATTGTGTAATTTTGATGCCCCAAGTGAAAGTGACATCACACACATAACGTCACTGTAAAATAAACAGTGTAAACATTTTGTTGAATTAACATGATTAATGACGTAGTGGATTATTGGTTATTACCGCCACAGCCTCATTTGGCGCAGGTATCAACGCCATCTAATTGAAGTATTACGTAAAACAGGCTTGTTATTGGCGCAGCTAATTTTTTGGTTATAAATCATTATGACCTGGACTGAGAAAATTCAAATGATTGAAGAGTTTTGCATGAAAGCCGAAAAAAAACTACTGATATGCATTTTAAAAGTAAGCAGTGCCTTCTACGATAGTCCCGGCAAAGATGTTGAGCATAATTTGTTGAATAAGAGAGGGGTAAAGGTGCATATAGTTCAGGAAAAAAAATATACTTTTTTGACGGTCCTGATTAGGGCAAAGTGGTAGGGGATTTTTTTTCATGGGTAGTAGTTTCCCATGTGTGACATGCTCTCTCTCCGCTGCTGTCCCTCCTTCAGATATCCTGAATAGAGCACCAACTACTAAATAATTCAACAATGCCCACTCAACTTACCCAGAATGTCAACACGTTGGTGTTTGTCGAAGACTTCTTTCACAGCTCTCTTGATGGATTCGTCTTTAGTTACATCAAGTTGGGTGATGAAGAGTGATTTGTTGAGGGTATCTCCTGCAGCCTTCTCCAGGTCGCCCTTCTTGGCCAGGTTCCTCATGGTGGCGTAGACAATGTAGCCCTTGGCAGGGTCTTTGGTCAACATGACGGCCGCGGACAGACCGATACCTGAGGAACATCCCGTGATGATTGCCACACGTGGTGCCATCTTTGCTCTTGAGGAATCGCATATAAAGTAATGAAGGAAGAAAGAAAACTCAACAACAACAAATAAAAAAATATCGAGTGAAATACTAATGAACATTTAAACTCTAGTCTGCCATTCTTTATCATAACATGAAGAACTTTAGAAAAAAATGTGTACTTTGGAAGGTCATCTGTAGGGTGTACCTTCGCTGAAAATTCCATTGTTGTTATCGTTGTTCGTTAATCATGTGGTCTGACCCGGGATGGCAAGGGGTGTGACTGCATGCATGCAGGCACCTTAGTCATACCGGCACAACGGCTCCTCGTGGACGGCGCTTCTTGACCATTCAGGGTAATGAAATTCCTGTTGGGCCTGTTATTGATCTGTGCGTCGCTCTCTTTGGTGGTGACTTGGGTATGACAGTATCCGATCTTTCCTTCATTAATCGCTTAAACAAACCCTGGTCGTATTCACATGCCTATTCATGGAAATTCATGGAATTATGGACTTAGGGAGAAACGTTTGCCACCCCCCCCCCCCCGTTGCCCTCATCCTCTAGAAAGTAAACAAGATCTCTCGATAATCCACTGCGATACCATTACCAACATAAATAGTTGGGGAAGTGTCGTAGTCGAGTGGTTTAAGGCTCTTGACATTAGACGCGAGAATTGGGGCTCGATCTCTGGCACGGCACTTCTACCCTTCAGCAAGGTGTTTATGATCTCCACTGCTCTTTTGTCATACATAGTGCATCTCTTCCCCCCCCCCCCCCCCAAAAAAAAAAAAAAAAAAAACAGTGGGGGTATCCGGCCAGGCTTTATTTAACCTCAGGATCCAAGGAGCAAAACGAATGACCTCACTGTATTGTATACAGAATTCACCAGTGAAATTACTTTTTTATGTTCGTGTCCGCCATAGGGGGGATAGGTGCCCTTCCAAAACCGATGCTGAATGAACATCGGTTTTTTTTGACCTGCCATTATTATCATCACCATTTTTTTTTTTGGGGGGGGGGAGGGAATGTGTCTCTATAACATACATTTTTTTCTTTTCTGCATTTTCAAGAGCAAGATAACGCTATTCATCTTAAAATACAACTTATGATTCAGTACAAAGCTGCTATATATTACTTGTTATTTCTGCCAGGAGCGGCAAATTATTGCCCCTCCGAAAGCTAGTGCTCATCGCTGCGCTGTCAATTATTTTTAACATGCTTAATTCTTACCTTTGCTGAGATGACAGTGCCAAGAAATACAACGGACTGGACTGGAAATACTAAGACGACTGGTTCAACAGACAGGCGGGAGCAGATTGAAGGACTAGACAGACTAACACACCTCTTAAATATCAAATGAACACCTTTGGCATGTTCGAAGAAGGAGAGAGAATTTGAAGAAAGGGAAGCGCGGATGGTTATTTTGCTTAATGTAGCTGCAGTGGAGATTCTGCTGTGTCATTTGATCCAGGGACACCTAAACTAATTGACCAGGAGGGTGTTTCATAAAGCTGTTCGTATAGTTACGCATGACTTTACGAACGACTTTAATATGAAGTGCCAAATGGGATGCCCAAGTTCTTTCCCAACTCTTTAACAAAGTGTAACTGCACTTCCCATAATCTCAATTAAATTGTGGCAAAAATATACTCCCCTTCGCAATAAAAATGATTACAAACAAAAGTAGGCTTATTGTTAGTCCACGTCTGCATATTTCAGCTTTAGCTGATGCGATTTGTAAGGACTGAGAATTCTATTTGGCTTGCCATATTCAAGTCGTTCGTAGAGTCATTCGTAACTTTACGAACAGCTTTATGAAACACCCCAGGAATCAGCATCTCGTTCTTTACATGTATAGCAGTTATCACGAATGACTGGTGCTGTATCAGGGATTATGACGCCCGGAGCAAACAATAGAACGGCACTCCTTCCCCAGCACCCAATCCTTCCTTGCTTAATCTTAAATGTAAATTAGTTATCTTCTGCCTTTTGAAGATTATGTAGAATGGTCACCGCTGATAACCATGGACGATACTAGCAGTGAATGATTGAAGCCATTTTCTTGAAAAAAAAAAAGTAATTTGCGGGGGTATTATCTGTATTCTCTGCCGTATTAAGAATTCATATTTACATGGAAAGATTTAATATTCATTCTTAACCTGCAAATGCGCAATATATCACCTGCGCAGCACTTGGACGCACCATGACTGAACCAATTAAATTTATTCACTTGTAAAAAATACAACAAAACAAAACAAACCAAAAAAAAAACAAACAAAAAAAAACATTAGTACTCCATGTTTAAAATACATAAGCGCCTGTCTCCATAGTACTATATTTTTCCTCAATGGATCATTGAGCCTTGTGTAGGTGCAGATATTAGTTCTGCAATTGTGCAAACTTTACTTCACAAGAAAATCAATTGCGCCACCTTTTGGTTTATTTTGGTTATTGCAGTTGAACACTTCTGTTTTTTTTTTTTTTCTTTTCCTCTCTTTCTTTTTAGTGACTCGATATATTTCAAGAAGCAATGCGTGCATTCGATAGGAAGTAGGTCTGATTCTCCTCCACTCTCCCTCTCTCTCCCTCTCTCTCTCTCTCTCTCTCTCTCTCTCTCTCTCTCTCGGCCCCTCTCTCTCACACCCTCTCTTAATATCACCAATCTCTCGACCCCCCCCCCCCCCTCTCTTTCTCTCTGCCACTAAATGTGGCGATTATTTTCAACAAAACTCGGTCTCCGTATCGCCTTAATTCTCTGTCGGTTCCAGTCGTTTAATAATAATTGCCGTTATTTTTTCGTCGAAAATAACATTTTCGCTCTTAAAGTCATGAATATTGATCATATTTACTTTTTATTAATTTTTTGTTTAGTATTATATGTATTCTTTTGTAACTTGTAAAAATTATAGTTCCATTGTTTCCTCGGACTCCGTGGCTATTTGTTTTTTTTTATTAGAACCTGGCCTTTTTTCATTTGTTTTTGTAATAATTACCCTTAAGAAGCATCAAGCTCTGCTTATGTGACGGTCCGAGTCAAACACTGAACACCGTATTCTACCTCGTGAACAAGACCTCCTGACAATTCCATTACCCCCCCCCCCCCCCCCCCCGCTCTAGCACAGTTATACCCAGGGAATGTGGTGGCCCTGAAGTAGGTCATGTGCGCGAATTTCGCGACCAAGTCGTGAAATTCGCAATTTTGGTCGAAATATTCGCGACCATTGGAAGCAAACTTTGCTACCTTTTTTTTTCTTGGAGGCAAAGTTGACGACTTTGGACGCGAACTTTGCGACCAGGCCGCAAAGTCGACCACTTGGGCCGCAAACTTTGCGAATTTTGGTCATGAATTTCGCGTCTTGGCCGCGAAATTTACTGCACACATGACCTGTGGTCGAGCGTGCTTTAGGCCCATCACCATAAGAGAACAATGATCAGAAAAAAAAAAAATATTTGTCCTGGTAGTGATTGCCAGTGGAGGTAATGGACCGGCCCCGGGTATTTTGTAAGGGTAAATTGTCAGGGGTGGTTTTGCAGGGGGTAATCATCTTTGTAACCATCCAAAATACTCCTCTACCTCTTCTACTCTTCCTCCTCTTCTCCTCTTCTCCTCCTCCCTCTACTCCTCTCCTTTCCTTCTCTCTCTTTTCCGTATATCTTCTTTTTTCCTGTTTTCCCCTTCTTTCCTTCACCTTTCTTCTCTTTTGTTTCTGCTCCTCTTCCTCTATTCTTTTCTCCTCTTCTATTTTACCCTTCTCTTCTCTTCTTCTCTTCTATAGTATCTCCTCCTCCCCTCTTCACCTTTTCTTCTCTTCCTCCCTTCTTCTTGTTTTTTTTTTCTCTCTCTTTTCCTCTTCTCCCCTTCTCTTCTCTTTTTTTTTCTTTTACCTTTGAAGAGGTGGCAGGGGTGGTTCCGCTCGTCGGATATCGTTACCTCTTTTTCAAATAGTTTTAGGGGCAACAGGATGGCATTTTGTAGGTGACATTTTCTTTTTAACACGGCTTATTTTTCAAACAGGGTCAAAATTTCAAATATAGTCTCCCACGGCTCATTCTGTACTTCTAAAAAAATAACAATAATAAAGCCTCGCCTACACGGTTATTCCTCCCTTCTTCTTCGATTTCACTCTTGTGGCAGGGATGGTTCCGCTGGTTGGATATTGTTACCTCTTTTTTCATAGTCTTTTGGGGGTGACAGGATGGCATTTTGGAGGTGACGTTTTCCTTTTAACACGGCTTTATTTTTTCAAACAGGGTCAAAATATCAAATATAGTCTCCCGCTTCCTCATACTGTATAGTTAGGATAGAAGAAAAGTATCTGTGGAAATACTGTATATACTGTATAAAAAGGGTTAATGGGGACCCATTGTGTCACTTTCCATGTACTCCCAAGTGCCAACTGGTATTCCAGGAAACAAACAAACCAACAAAAGTCAATGAGAAGAGTTGACTCAATAATGCACTGTTAAGGAAAATATATAAATGAAGCCTCGCCTACACAGTGGACTGATACTGATGGTTCATTTCCTTTTATAACAAGATTATAATTCTTTTTTTGTTGTTGTTGAAATCCTTGTATAGCATAAAGACTTTGTTTCGAATCTTTCAGCTGGTGTTGGCTAATTACTTTCGTCTTGATTTTCTTTTGTTTCCTTGTATTTAATTCTTATGTTTGCATAGTTTAACGATGTTAACGAAATGATTTTTTAAGAGAAAAAAATCGCCGAATGTATCTTTATTTCATAATGGAAAATCATTTTTTGTCATTTATTTGGGAAGAAAATTTGGGACAAATTTCAACTCTGCAGTACACTTTATAAACTAAAATGTTAAATCAACGTTTATAAGGGCCGAGGAGTGACTACATTTTCAAAATGGTAGATTAACACTTAATGCATGCTCGATTCCAACCTTTATAATGTTTAATCCAGCCTGTTGCCTTTCCGTAAATGTCATTATTTTGGAACTCATGGAAGTTGATCAGTTTACCGTTAATGGAGATAATAAAGATTTTACCCGCAAATTTCGCACTTAAATTGTAAGTCCACTTGATAAAGCGTTTATTAAATTTAGCACAAAAAAGAACTCGTTTACATGTCTTCTTTTATTTAATAGTGTATCCAAGTCAATAAGTTTAGCGTTTCGAGCAAGGTATTTTGTTTTTGTATCATTCAAATTCATCTCCGTGCAATTCAAATTGTCATTTAATTATGTAAGAATCGTTCATCCTGCAACTGCCGAAAGGACACATTGAGCATTCAAATTCGCTGATGGGCAGTCAAATTTGTAACATATTCATTCACCTTTTTTTTTTTCAAAAGGAATTAATACAACTATTTTGTTTAGAATTCTCATGAACATGATGAAAGGGCTGATTTCAAATTTCCGTTTCTCGTTGAATCCATAATAATAGCAGTTAATTAACTATTTTGCTTAGAAATCCCCTGAAAAAGCGCGGATTTCGAATTTCATTTACTCATTAAGTACATAGTAGTTACTAAAACTATTTCGTTCATGTTCAAAGAATTTCCCTGGAAAAAATTCGTTTCCTTCTGCAGTTAGCAATATATTTCTGTAAGGCTACTTATAAATTTTAAAGGAAGGGTTGCATTCTAAATTATAAGCACATTTCCCCCAACTCAGGCAAAAACTGTATATTCCTGAAGGATTATTTAAAAATATAGGCCTATTTTGAAGGATTCGAATTGATGTGACAGTCTCCCCGAGGAAGGGGTGAAGGCACTAACTTAAAAGATAATCATCATTTCAATATGCTTTTGTTAATCTTACTTAAGAGTAATGTATACTAACTTTAGGGTATTTAAAGAAATACCTATACTTGGGAGAAATATTACATATTCCTTCAAATCTGGTGCATGAAATAGCGGTTTTAGAATATTCAGTCGTCTTCCAAAATGTCCTTTCTTAGAAACGAAAGAATTGTATAATGCACACTAAGAAAAAAGGGTTCAACTTGCACGCTTCAAATGATACATCAGGAGCTCCTTTAAGGGAGCAACTTTGCACCCAAAGAAGCACTATGCACCATTAAGGGTGCAGTGAGCTACATTTTGCACCCTTAAGGGTGCAGAGTTGTACCCTTTATATAGGGAAGGTGCAAATTTGCACCCTTTTGGATGCAAAAATTCCTGCACCATTTAAGGTGCATAATTGCACCTTTAAAGGTTCAGATAGACATTTTTGGGTGCAAATAAATACAAAAGGGTGCATCTTTGCACCTTTGTCATGTAGGTTGCAAGATTGCACCCCAAAAGGTGCTGCTATTGTAGCATTTGGGATGCAAAATTGCACCCTTTTTTTCTTAGAATGTGAGGTCTTTATCTAAATCTGATTCGTGCCTTTAACCTCTGCGCAGATAAAAAATAACAGGCCTTTTAGTAGTCACCAAACGATGAGATCGTTAAATCGGCCATTATCAAAAACATTTTGGCTCTGTCTTTCTGTCTGTTTGCCTGTCTGTCTTGAAAGGCAGAGATAAAATGTCACATACACATACAAAAAGATATCAAAAATCATAATGCAAAAAAGAAATGTTAAATTGAGTGCACAGCCCGCAAAAATGGATGCTTCAAAATGAATTTGTATGCACGAGCGTGTGTGTTTGATCACGTGACCATGCAATGTTATCATAAAAATTAAATGAAGATTGCAGAAATTACGCCCAAAAACTTTGAATTCGGATAGGAAAAGGGTGAACTTGACCAAGGAGTTACTATAACTCCCTAATTTGACTGACAAAAATGCTTGGAAGATGAATTTGAAAGCACAAATAATGGCTAAATGGTTGGTTAATTTACCTGACTGCTAAGAAAGCATGCATGTGTATGCTTGTTAAAGCAACCAGGGGACCGACGGATTTAAGTTCCATCCGAAGGACTTGGTAATGAGGATTAATACCTTACCATAGGGCATGAGCGCATCCACTTGCTTTCGAACACGGGAACTCCCGGTTACGAGACCACTGCTATAGCCACTGAGACACAGCGCCTCGTAAATCGAATGCTCGTAATATGACTGACGAAGTTGCGGCCCTGAAAGCCTCTTTGATTTGTTGAGAGATTAGGGCAGGCATTATAATAGGCTTAATGGCGGTTATCCGATTGATTCGGTTTCATGACCCCTTTTGCTGTTTTGTTATAAGTGAATAGTGGTTGAAAGCGGAGCCTAAAATAGACAAAAATGAACAGGATGAAAGTTTGGATTTCACCGTTATATAATTTTCAGTTTCGCAATGGATTACGCAATCCTATCAGACGCTTATATATTTTTTTTTCGTCTCTGTGGCTAAGTACTGCTATTTATTTACTTTAACTGAATCATTATTTTCTTGTCTTTTTTGTCTTTCATATCTTGTTTACCAATCTCTACTGATAACTTGTAAATAATTTGATTATATTAAAGATTCAATGAAACACACAATTAAAATGTGTGTATATACATAGATAGATATAGATATATATGATGTGAAAGTGCCTCGGCCACGTACGTGATGGGTGCTGCATCGTATTAAAATTATAGTTGTGACTGATGAAGGAGGCGGCGGGACGTTGCTAGTATGTTCACTCTGCCTTTATTATGCCGAGCTTTCGACCCTGTGACAGGTCTTCCTCAGGGCTTGAGATACAAAACAAAAATCAACCAACTGCTAGCATGCAACAAAACAACGAAATGAAAACAGCATTATAACACAAATACATATGTATATATATATATATATATATATATATATATATAAATATCGGAATTATTTTCATCTCTACGGTTTTTGTTCTACATTCTTCTTGTCTATTTATGTATATTATGGTTCTAGGACAACTCCCACCTGACAACTCCGCCGGAGGACAGCTCCCCCGGAGGACAACTCCCCCGGAGGACAACTGCCCCGGAGGACAACTGCCCCGGAGGACAACTCCCCCGAGGACAACTCCCCGGAGGATAGGTCCCCCGAAGGACATCTCCCCCGGAGGACGAGTCCCCCGGAGGACAACCCCCCGAGGACGACTCCCCCGAGGACGACTCTCCCGGAGGACGACTCCCCCGGAGGACAAGTCCCCCGAAGGACATCTCCCCCGGAGGACAACTCCCCCGGAGGACAACTCCCCCGAGGACAACTCCCCCGGAGGACAACTCCCCTGGAAGAAAAATCCCCAGCAGGACAACTTCCCCGGGAACGACTCCCATCTGACAACTCTCCCGGAGGAAATCTCCCCTCCCCCCCCCCCCCACCCCTTTGAGAACAAGATTAATGACCGGAGGAAAATTGATTTTTATGACCACGCCTGGCACGTGAGGAGCCGTAAAAACTTTCTTTCTTTCTTTCTTTTTTAAATCAAACTTAAGTAATTGATCAAGTATTTTTATTACAACTTTTCCGGAGGAGAGCAGCTCCTCGAGGATAACAAACGGGGATTGGAGAGGGGTAGAGGGTTGTTACTCGTTTAATAAGGTATTTTGTCGCTCCGATTGCTAACTTTTTTGAAAAATTTCCACCCTTTTTCTCCCATTTTATCGCCAAAGTACACATTCAAGAAAATTCAAAACTCTAGTAATGGGTACGCTTTTCAGCCCAAGGGTGTTGGGTTTGGCAGCTTCAGCGGCACACTCCCATCGGAACCAAATTTGATCATTAAAAATGATTAAAAATGTAGAAAGGAAGGTGAGGAACCTAAATAGGAAGCTACAAAAGTAGAGAATGGTGTATCTAGTCGTAGTCTTCAGGAAAGGGGAGATTGGCCATAATCACTTCGCTCGATCAGCAGCCGTGATTGGGTCCCGTTCTTTTTTTTTTCCTAAATGCACAATTTTAGCATGTTTAGGCAAGATATCAATTTTTTTTTTTTTTTTTACTTTTTAGGGGAGGGGTCAACTACCCCCCCCCCCTCCCCCCGAGATCCGGTATCCGCCCCTTTGTTAAACTCACTGACTATAAATGAAAATAAAACCCTAACGGAATTCTGTTTTTATGACGTAAATGTATTTGTTTAATTTCTGTTACTGTTACTAAAAAAAATGTTTAGAAAGAATTTGTTAATGTATAACATGTACATAAATGCAAAGCTGTGCAAGAGCAAACACTTGAAAATGTTACTGAATGACGAAGCCGGTTTTGAAATCTCTTCGAGTCAAGCTACATAGAAAATTAAGGAAGTTTAAATTGCTACATGGTAGAATTGGAGCAAACAATCTAAATCGTGATAGGAGTTAGTTATCTCCAGCCTGTAGCTTTATAGAAATGAAAAGCAAACACTGCTTTATTTCTTGTGAAATCTCTCTCCGGTTTAGGTAAAATAGTGCCTGGCTCAAATACCCACAGTGCACCCGTCACTAGTGAATAATCAAAAGAAAAACACAATTTTCTTTGGTATACATTTTTTGATGGACGTGTCAGAGCAGAAAACTGTTTGTAGGAAAGTTGAAACTATAAGATATATTGTATTTAGAAAAAATATAAAAGATAACAAAGGTTGAATTAAGGCCTCGACACACACCCACACACACATAAATCGTCCAGGTGTGAAATGCCTGTTTTTGGATAAGTATAAAACAGTTCTTCTCTATGATGATGATGATAGCGTAACATAAATATTTCTATCTCTGACATACTGTTTGAACTGATTTCACTTGTTTTGTTAACAGTTTTTTTCAAGAAAATAAATACTTGAAAAACAAATCTCGTAGGGATTTTTAAAATCAAACTTTTGCACCCACTCTATTGTATGTTTGTTTTGTTAATGTATTTTTGTTTTGTATGATTGTTGTTTTCCATTCTCAAACTAATAGAACTGATATTGTATAAAACACATTGGTTAATCAATTTTATTAGTAAGCTAAAGTTTCACCAAACATAGTTGCAATCGCCATATCATGTTTGATGTTTGTTTATTTTTGTACGCAAACATTATGGATTCAAATATCTGACAAACATGGACTGGATTGGTGTAATTTTTAATAAGTAAACTAAAGTTTTCTCCAAGCTTTATGACTGAAAGATTTCTTTAGGCTCTCTATAAAAAAAAACATAATAAGAACAAAGACATAAATCTCTAGCTTTCAGGTCAGCTGAATGTAGATATTCTAAGTTAGAAAATATGATTAATTTCATCAGCGAATTTAGATATCAAAGCTCAATATGTGTCCACATGCAAATTTGTCAAATCATAAGAATCTAACGATGAGTTTTCCCTTTTGTTATCTTTTACTCTTGAATGAGGTACTTTATGATTAATGTTTTCATGTAGTTTCAGTGCAAAGAATTCTATGATACTAATGATTAATTTCATCAGCGAATTTAGATATCAAAGCTCAATATGTGTCCAAATTTGTCAAATCATAAGAATCTGACGATTTGTTTATCTTTTACTCTTGAATGAGGTACTTTATAATTAATGTTTTCATGTGGTTTCAGCGCAAAAAAAATCTATGATACTAATGATTAATTTCATCAGCGAATTTAGATATCAAAGCTCAATATGTGTCCAAATTTGTCAAATCATAAGAATCTGACAATGACTTTCCCTTTTTGTTTATCTTTTACTCTTGAATGAAGTACTTTATAATTAATGTTTTCATGTGGTTTCAGTGCAAAGAATTCTGTGATACTGATGATTAATTTCATCAGCGAATTTAGATATCAAAGCTCAATATGTGTCCAAATTTGTCAAATCATAAGAATCTGACGATGACTTGCCTTTTATTTATTTTCTTACTCTTGAATGAGGTACTTTATAATTAATGTTTTCATGTGGTTTCAGCGCAAATAATTCTATGATACTCGCACATGCTCGCTGGACGCTAAATTCGTAGAAGCACAAGTCCTTTACCAAAATGAAATGAAGAATATATGCATTCAGTACAAAATTCCGTTAAGGTTTTATTTTCATTTATAGTCAGTGAGTTTAGGATACCGGATCTCGGGAGGGGGGGGGGGGTAGTTGCCCCCTCCCCTAAAAAGTAAGATTTTAAAAAATTGATATCTTGCCTGAAAATTGTGCATTTACATTTTAAAAAAAACCGGCACCTAATCGCGGCTGCTGATCGAGCGAAGTGACTTAAGCTTTATTGTGGCCCATCTCCCCCTTTTCCTGAAGACTACGACTAGATACACAATTCTCTACTTTTGTAGCTTCCTACTTAGGTTCTCCACTTTCCTTTCTTCATTTTATTCCTTTCTTTTCTCTCTTCTGATGATCAGATTTGGTTCCGATGGGAGTGTGCCGCTTGAAGCTGCCAAACCCAACACCCTTGGGCTAAAAGCGTACCCATTACTATATTTTTTTTCTTGAATGTGTACTTTGGCGCAAAATTGGGAGCAAAAGGGTGGAAATTTCTCCAAAAAGTTAGCAATTAGAGCGACAAATCACCGTAAACCTTATTAAAACGAGTAACAACCCTCTACCCCTCGCCCATCCCCTTTTGTCATCCCCGAGGAGCTGTTCTCCTCCGGGAGAGTTTAATTTAACAAAAAAAAATACTGAATTAATTACTTAAGTTTGATTGAAAAAAAACGAGAAAGATTCATTTACAGTTCCTCACGATCAAGGCGTTGTCATAAAAATAAATTTTCATCTGTAATTTTGTCCTTAAAGGGGGGAGGAGGTCCTCGGGGGAGTTGTTCTGTGGGGGAGTTTTCCTCGGGGGAGTTGTCCTCTTGGGGAGCTGTCCTCCGGAGGAGTTGTTCCTCCGGGGGACTTGTCCTCTTGGGGAGTTGTCCTCCGGGGGAGATGTCCTCCGGGGGACTTATCCTCCGGGGGAGTTGTCAGGTGGGAGTCGTCCCCGGGGGAGTTGTCCTCCGGGGAAGTTGTCCTGATACTGATATTATATATACATATAAAGTACATGGACAAAAAAAAAAACTTGTGTCGCAATAATCGAATTCGCATTCAAAGGAATGATATTCGATACCAGAGTCAGTACAACAATAATATTAGAACTATTCATACTATTAAATAATCAGAATTTCCTGTACGCCGTGACAAATTCTGATGCACATCGAAGTTGCTGTCATGATTCATCATTTTTCTTTATAATATCAAATGGCTTTGTGGCAACGCGCTACGTGGAAAAGACCATTTTTAAAGAACAGCAACAATGTGTCCACCTATGGGATTATGAGTCATGATGGCGTCAGAAATCGGTTATGATTTTGTGGTTAGTTATTTAAGAAACACTTTGGTAACTCATCTTCGTAAGTTTGCCCTACGTAATTCCATTAATTGCTTGAATTAATTTTGCACTTTTCACACAATGATTTTTTTTTTTTTAATTGTCATGACTGTCATACATGTTCATTCTTTGATAATATTTTCCTGCCGGTTCAAACATAACCAGATAACGACCCATTTAAACATCATGTTCGAGGATGTCGTAAAAGTTAACCGGAAATTAGGAAACTACGAATCATAGATGAATGAAAACCCCGGGAGCCACTTTTAGGGGGCGCGAAAAAAAGCAAAAGAACAAAGAGGAAAAAAAAAATAATAAAGGCCTGACCAACCAAAGAAAGATTCCCTATTTCAAGGTGTTTTCTTTTTCAATTTTTATTGGCGTAAGACGTTGGAAGGGGGCGCAATTTCAACTCTTGCCATGGGCGCCGTTTTCCCTTGATACGCCACTGCTTTAAAATGTTTAATTGTTTTTATGATGTTTGCCAATTATTATTGCTGTAATTGCCATATAATCTTCATTCTTGGATAGCATCCTGCACAAATATACTTTGCACATAGCTTGTTTGATTAAAATCATGAAAACGCGGGTGCATAAATTACACTAATCTTATTTTATCATAGTTTAATGGAAACATTAAAATGCTTAAATGTCATGAGGGGTGTGCACTAATTGGCAATTATTATAGAGTGATGTAACCTGTTACATGTACTTACGCTGTTTGAACAGATTACGTTGCGTGCTACCAACAAACAAACAAAATAAGTAAATCCCCTTTCTGTGCCTTCAGAAAGAGTTTGTAAGAACGCTTGCATATTTCCTTTTCTCGTTTACAGTACTAACATCAGCCTTGCAATTGTTTGGAAAGATAATACTTGTGTTTTCAATATTCACCTTAGAAACCACCAGGCTCATGAAAAAGTATGACCCAATTATGATAGCAAGATAAATCGTTCCTCTTCCCTAATTAAAACATTGTACAAACATTGTATCCCCAGATGATGAGTGTCCGGACAGGTTTGTTGTATCGGACAATCGATTTTTTTTTTTATAAACAGCCATTTTAAAGAAATTTACGAACAATATCGCTTAAATTTTTTAACACTGTGTTGGGCAATATTACAGAGAACAAATATGATGATATGATAAGTGCTATTAATGAATAGTTTTTGTTGAATCAATATTTGATTGAATATTTGAATCAATATTTGCCTTTACAGCAGTCCAACGTTAATCATGTTGCACTGTTATTTACCTCTAGATATGAACAGTCAGTTTGTGACTGCGGTTTGCCCTTTTCTGCAACTTTTGCATTTGTACATGATCACATTACTTACTATGTATATGTATATGCAATGTCTTTACCAGAACAATATCTATGATGTGCAATGTGTTTACTTACGTACTGGATGTGAGTTCTCCTTCATTCTTCTCTTCTCCCCTTTCTCTCTCTCTCTCTCTCACTCTCTCTCTACGCTTCTTTCTCTTCCATTTCTATTTCTCGATTTTCTTCTTCTCTCCACTATCTTACCTTTTCCTCCGTTTTCTCTTTAGTTAGCTTTTTACCACATCTCTTCTCTTGCAGTGAAATCACATTATACTGTGACCTTGGATTTCTTGTAATTCAGAATGACCCCATACTGTGTATGCATGTGTACACTCGGTTATTATGTTGTTATCTCAGGGTTGCTTATTTCTCATTCCATTAATTTTTTTTTTGCAATATAATGCACGTGTAATCTCACTGGTACTTTTGTAACTTTCTCATATGTGCACTAATCTTGTTAGGATGATACCTGTACAGGTACCTGTCTCAACTGTAACTTCCAATTTTACAATTTTACTGTAGTTTTGAGTGTCGGTGATTCTTACTTCTGCTTCTCTTGATCTTTTTCTGCTCTCTCTCTCTCTCTCTCTCTTTTCTCTCTCTCTCTCTTTAGCGCGCTCTGTGTTTCCCTTTCTCACCTTTGACACTTACAAATACATGTATCTTGTATCTCTCGATTTGGACATAACATGTATGTTTATGCCCACGTATATATGGTGCTACGGCCCGGCTTTGTGTATGCCAGCGCAATTATCGTTCTGTTTGTATTTGTATCTGTTTATTGCCACTTTGTTGTCTCCCTCTTTCATTTGTTTGTATACTTGTCTCCTTTTGGTTGTCATTTTTGCTGTGGCTCAGCAGGCTAGCTCTTTTCCTCCTTAATTACTTGCCTGGCTCCTGCCGCGCCCCGCGTGCTCTGTTGGGTTGGCTGCCCCTGTCGTCGTGGTCCGCCTGCGTGTTTGCTTTGGTCCTTGGGGGCGCTGAACTTTAGTCAGTTCAGTGCTTCCGGGTCTTTTTAGTTTGCATGCTGGGCGGGTTGCGAGGGGGGTGCTGACTTGGCGGATCCGTGGGGCGCGGCGGGGGTTGGGTCTCTAGAAGTGGGCAGGCGTGCTGGGTCACACTCTGGAGCTGTTTCTTTCTAATTCTAATTCCTATTCTAACTGAATTGTTTTTTTTTAATGAAGTTAGTCATTTTTAATATGTATCAATGACGCATTTTCCGTGGTTATTTTGTTTTCTCTATGTACTTTATATTTATATGTTTTTTAAAAGTTTTTTAACTTTGTAAACTGTTTTTTAAATTTGTAAACTCACGCTTTAGTCTTCGGACTTTTTGTTGAGTCTTAATAAAACCGAACTGGATTTGAATTATGAATTTGAACAAAAGAGAAAGCTCATTTTTGTTTAAGCGTCCGGTCACCCACGACCCCCACTCCTACAACCAACGGAGTCGAAAGTACTCGGGCAAGTATATACGCGAACAGCCCTGAATGTAAATGAAAGGAAATCCTTCCTTATTCATTGCTGATCATAGTTTAATCAAATCCTTCAAATCCTTAATGTTTTTATTAGGTCTGCCATTATAGACTGAACTTTTTTTTTAGACTATTCCATAATTATCATGTTTATAGTTTTATCTTAATTTAAGTACTTGCATTGTTTTTAACAGAAAAGTTGCGTGCTACTAAACTCAAACATCATGTCCTTTTCTTGTTTTAAGTATACTAAAATCATCTTTGCACTTGTTTTGAAAGAAAATACTTACGTGAAGAATATAGCCATAAAAACATGAAGCGTATGCAACGTTCTTCTTTATGCATATCTTAACAATATACAGGTATCTAGGAAGGAAGGTGGGTATATACTAGGCTCGGTCGGTAAATAGTCTGCCTGTCGAACCAAGGTTCGTGGGTTCGATCAAACCCGGGCGGAGGATGACTGAAGCTGCGTTGTGCGTTGACCTGGGCATCCCCTGCTTCCGCCTTCTCGGATAGGACGTTAAATGGAGGCCCCTTGTAGAGGAGGGTCACCACCTGTGCACGTTGGAAAGGAAATTGTACATTGTACTCAGAGAAAGAGTATGGGGAAAACCGACGCTCACAGTGTGTGATTTTTTTCCATCCCGGAAATGGGCGACTCCTGATACGTAATAACAATAACACATTATTAAAATGAATTTAAAAAAATAAACAGCGTGAAAACCATTGTCATCTCTGTTATACATTTTTATTCTTTTATATCATCCTGTACAAATATAACGACCACTGCATGTTCGAGGTGCGCACTGATCCCTTCGACGTATTGGAGCTCTCTCTCTCTCTCTCTCTCTCTCTCCAGACCGAGAAGTCAGCTCGACGCACAGAAGCGGACTGTCAAGGGAAGCGTTTCATGAAGAGTCTTGTCAGTGATTTTCACTGATTTGCTCTCTCAGCCAATCAGATGCAAGGATTTCAGTAGCTTATTACAGCTTTCAGTGAAAATCACTGACAAGACTCTTCATGAAACGCTTCCCAGAAGATACACCCCCGGAAGGACCATCACCGACACCAGACCTGTGGACTCTTCGTCATAGTTGAAATTAGAAATTACCAACAAATATTTGGGGGGAAAAATCATACAGAAACCCGCACGGAGATAGGTAAATATTCGGAGCCGATTTGACAGCCCAAACTCCGAAATAACAACAAGAAGAAACAACATCACATGTATATCGTAAAAGTATGCAAGTATATCAATAAATCACTGGTTTAATTTGATAACAGTTTTAGATGACAACTTGAACATGCATTAGTGATTTATTGGGTGTCATATTCATAAAGGTGAACTTCGGAATTTATTATCTATTGATATAACCTAAATTATACATTTCAGTTGTTTGGGTAGATAACTGACGGTGCGACTTAAACAAGCAGCAATCTTCCTGGATATCAGCTTAAATATCATTTAAAAGATAATACTCAAGGGTCAAAATTAATCCATGTATGTAGTGGACAGAAACATAACCAGGAAATGACACAGGCATGACAGAGAGGAATACGCCCGCCGTTTTCTACGTAAAAATTTTGAAGAATAGACGTTAAAAAATACATTTCCCTCATTCGCCTTAAGTGCCCTTTAAACATCGCAAAGCGCCCTTTTATGGGGTACTCATGTACAGGGAAAACGGCGCCCGGGGCAAGGGCTGGCATTGAGCCCCCTTCCAACTTCTGACGCCAAAGAAAAAAAAACAATAAAAACTTGAAATTTGGAATCTATCTCAGGATGGGTTTTCTTTCTTTCTTTCTTTCTTTCTTTCTTTCTTTCTTTCTTCCTTTTTGCTTTTGATTTTGCGCCCCCTAAAAGTGCCCCAGGCGCTCGTTACCCCCTTCCCACCCCCCCCCATACGCCACTGGGTACGTGATTACCAAAAGTTTGCCCCTCTGGAGTATACAGGAGAGAGCACGTGGAAGCAAATGGTCTGGACTTTGATGTTCTCCCTCCCACGCCTCCCCTTCAATCAAAAGAAAACCAGATTGTAGCCATCAAAATGAAACAAGTGTCTTTTGGGATTGTTTCCACAATGTCTACATGCATAGTATAATTGTTTTGTATTTTTGAAGAATATAGATTAGTATCGACATGCACTTCTTGTAATAATCATGAAATGTTCATCGATCTAATAAAATTTCATACTGACACATGACTGACATGACTGAATTCGAGGGGCTTTTAAATGACAGTGACATTTTACCAGCAAACAGTGAGAAATCACTGGTTCAGGCACGATAGTGAGGGGCACTGGTCTTCTTGGCATTTAAAATGAAGACAAAAACTAAGTATGAAAGAGTCTAACATCTTTCCATTTATTGTTCCCTATCCCTCCCCCTCTTTCCTTTATCTTTCATTTTTTTTTCTTTCTCTCTTTCCTCTCTCTGAACCTTATTTCGCCATAAAAATGCTCCCATGCCTCCTAGGGCCGTTGCATAACTTTTGCCAGACTTTTTTCTGGCAAAAAAAGTCTGGCAAATTTTTATGTAATGGAAAACTATGGCATTTTTTTTTTTGCCGTAGTTTCCTCAAATTTTGCCATAGAAAACTCCGGCAAAAGTTTATGCAACGGGCCCCTAGAGTTACATTCGTAG
>CM057154.1:8666262-8777542 GCA_029962745.1 Echinometra lucunter
AAGGCACTAACTTAAAAGATAATCATCATTTCAATATGCTTTGTTAATCTTACTTAAGAGTAATGTATACTAACTTAGGGTATTTAAAGAAATACCTATACTTGGGAGAAATATTACATATTCCTTCAAATCTGGTGCATGAAATAGCGGTTTTAGAATATTCAGTCGTCTTCCAAAATGTCCTTTCTTAGAAACGAAAGAATTGTATAATGCACACTAAGAAAAAGGGTTCAACTTGCACGCTTCAAATGATACATCAGGAGCTCCTTTAAGGAGCAACTTTGCACCCAAAGAAGCACTATGCACCATTAAGGGTGCAGTGAGCTACATTTTGCACCCTTAAGGTGCAGAGTTGTACCCTTTATATAGGGAAGGTGCAAATTTGCACCCTTTTGATGCAAAAAATTCCTGCACCATTTAAGGTGCATAATTGCACCTTTAAAGGTTAGATAGACATTTTTGGGTGCAAATAAATACAAAAGGGTGCATCTTTGCACCTTTGTCATGTAGGTTGCAAGATTGCACCCCAAAAGGTGCTGCTATTGTAGCATTTGGGATGCAAAATTGCACCCTTTTTTTCTTAGAATGTGAGGTCTTTATCTAAATCTGATTCGTGCCTTTAACCTCTGCGCAGATAAAAAATAACAGGCCTTTTAGTAGTCACCAAACGATGAGATCGTTAAATCGGCCATTATCAAAAACATTTTGGCTCTGTCTTTCTGTCTGTTTGCCTGTCTGTCTTGAAAGGCAGAGATAAAATGTCACATACACATACAAAAGATATCAAAATCATAATGCAAAAAAGAAATGTTAAATTGAGTGCACAGCCCGCAAAATGGATGCTTCAAAATGAATTTGTATGCACGAGCGTGTGTGTTTGATCACGTGACCATGCAATGTTATCATAAAAATTAAATGAAGATTGCAGAAATTACGCCCCAAAAACTTTGAATTCGGATAGGAAAAGGGTGAACTTGACCAAGGAGTTACTATAACTCCCTAATTTGACTGACAAAATGCTTGGAAGATGAATTTGAAAGCACAAATAATGGCTAAATGGTTGGTTAATTTACCTGACTGCTAAGAAAGCATGCATGTGTATGCTTGTTAAAGCAACCAGGGGACCGACGGATTTAAGTTCCATCCGAAGGACTTGGTAATGAGGATTAATACCTTACCATAGGGCATGAGCGCATCCACTTGCTTTCGAACACGGGAACTCCCGGTTACGAGACCACTGCTATAGCCACTGAGACACAGCGCCTCGTAAATCGAATGCTCGTAATATGACTGACGAAGTTGCGGCCCTGAAAGCCTCTTTGATTTGTTGAGAGATTAGGGCAGGCATTATAATAGGCTTAATGGCGGTTATCCGATTGATTCGGTTTCATGACCCCTTTTGCTGTTTTGTTATAAGTGAATAGTGGTTGAAAGCGGAGCCTAAAATAGACAAAAATGAACAGGATGAAAGTTTGGATTTCACCGTTATATAATTTTCAGTTCTGCAATGGATTACGCAATCCTATCAGACGCTTATATATTTTTTTTTCGTCTCTGTGGCTAGTAGTACTGCTATTTATTTACTTTAACTGGAATCACTTATTATTTTCTTGTCTTTTTTGTCTTTCATATCTTGTTTACCAATCTCTACTGATAACTTGTAAATAAGTTTGATTATATTAAAGATTCAATGAAACACACAATTAAAAGGTGTGTATATACATAGATAGATATAGATATATATGATGTGAAAGTGGCCTCGGCCACGTACGTGATGGGTGCTGCATCGTATTAAAATTATAGTTGTGACTGATGAAGGAGGCGGCGGGACGTTGCTAGTATGTTCACTCTGCCTTTATTATGCCGAGCTTTCGACCCTGTGACAGGTCTTCCTCAGGGCTTGAGATACAAAACAAAATCAACCAACTGCTAGCATGCAACAAACAACGAAATGAAAACAGCATTATAACACAAATACATATGTATATATATATATATATATATATATATATATAAATATCGGAATTATTTTCATCTCTACGGTTTTTGTTTCTACATTCTTCTTGTCTATTTATGTATATTATGGTTCTAGGACAACTCCCACCTGACAACTCCGCCGGAGGACAGCTCCCCCCGGAGGACAACTCCCCCGGAGGACAACTGCCCCGGGAGGACAACTGCCCCGGAGGACAACGCCCCCGAGGACAACTCCCGGAGGATAGGTCCCCCGAAGGACATCTCACCCCGGAGGACGAGTCCCCCGGAGGACAACCCCCCGAGGACGACTCCCCGAGGACGACTCTCCCGGAGGACGACTCCCCGGAGGACAAGTCCCCCGAAGGACATCTCCCCCGGAGGACCACTCCCCGGAGGACAACTCCCCCGAGGACAACTCCCCCGGAGGACAACTCCCCTGGAAGAAAAATCCCCAGCAGGGACACTTCCCCGGGAACGACTCCCATCTGACAACTCTCCCGGAGGAAATCTCTCCCCTCCCCCCCCCCCCCACCCCTTTGAGAACAAGATTAATGACCGGAGGGAAAATTGATTTTATGACCACGCCTGGCACGTGAGGAGCCCGTAAAAACTTTCTTTCTTTCTTTCTTTTTTAAATCAAACTTAAGTAATTGATCAAGTATTTTTATTACAACTTTTCCGGAGGAGGGAGCAGCTCCTCGAGGATAACAACGGGATTGGAGAGGGGTAGAGGGTTGTTACTCGTTTAATAAGGTATTTTGTCGCTCCGATTGCTAACTTTTTTGAAAAATTTCCACCCTTTTTCTCCCATTTTATCGCCAAAGTACACATTCAAGAAAATTCAAAACTCTAGTAATGGGTACGCTTTTTCAGCCCAAGGGTGTTGGGTTTGGCAGCTTCAGCGGCACACTCCCATCGGAACCAAATTGATCATTAAAATGATTAAAAATGTAGAAAGGAAGGTGAGGAACCTAAATAGGAAGCTACAAAAGTAGAGAATGGTGTATCTAGTCGTAGTCTTCAGGAAAGGGGAGATTGGCCATAATCACTTCGCTCGATCAGCAGCCGTGATTGGGTCCCGTTCTTTTTTTTTTCCTAAATGCACAATTTTAGCATGTTTAGGCAAGATATCAATTTTTTTTTTTTTTTTTACTTTTAGGGGAGGGGTCAACTACCCCCCCCCCCTCCCCCCGAGATCCGGTATCCGCCCCTTTGTTAAACTCACTGACTATAAATGAAAATAAAACCCTAACGGAATTCTGTTTTTATGACGTAAATGTATTTGTTTAATTTCTGTTACTGTTACTAAAAAAAATGTTTAGAAAGAATTTGTTAATGTATAACATGTACATAAATGCAAAGCTGTGCAAGAGCAAACACTTGAAAATGTTACTGAATGACGAAGCCGGTTTTGAAATCTCTTCGAGTCAAGCTACATAGAAAATTAAGGAAGTTTAAATTGCTACATGGTAGAATTGGAGCAAACAATCTAAATCGTGATAGGAGTTAGTTATCTCCAGCCTGTAGCTTTATAGAATGAAAAGCAAACACTGCTTTATTTCTTGTGAAATCTCTCTCCGGTTTAGGTAAAATAGTGCCTGGCTCAAATACCCACAGTGCACCCGTCACTAGTGAATAATCAAAAGAAAAACACAATTTTCTTGGTATACATTTTTTGATGGACGTGTCAGAGCAGAAAACTGTTTGTAGGAAAGTTGAAACTATAAGATATATTGTATTTAGAAAAAATATAAAAGATAACAAAGGTTGAATTAAGGCCTCGACACACACCCCACACACACATACATCGTCCAGGTGTGAAATGCCTGTTTTTGGATAAGTATAAAACAGTTCTTCTCTATGATGATGATGATAGCGTAACATAAATATTTCTATCTCTGACATACTGTTTGAACTGATTTCACTTGTTTTGTTAACAGTTTTTTTCAAGAAAATAAATACTTGAAAAACAAATCTCGTAGGGATTTTTAAAATCAAACTTTTGCACCCACTCTATTGTATGTTTGTTTTGTTAATGTATTTTTGTTTTGTATGATTGTTGTTTTCCATTCTCAAACTAATAGAACTGATATTGTTATAAAACACATTGGTTAATCAATTTTATTAGTAAGCTAAAGTTTCACCAAACATAGTTGCAATCGCCATATCATGTTGATGTTTGTTTATTTTTGTACGCAAACATTATGGATTCAAATATCTGACAAACATGGACTGGATATGGTGTAATTTTTAATAAGTAAACTAAAGTTTTCTCCAAGCTTTATGACTGAAAGATTTCTTTAGGCTCTCTATAAAAAAAAACATAATAAGAACAAAGACATAAATCTCTAGCTTTCAGGTCAGCTGAATGTAGATATTCTAAGTTAGAAAATATGATTAATTTCATCAGCGAATTTAGATATCAAAGCTCAATATGTGTCCACATGCAAATTTGTCAAATCATAAGAATCTAACGATGAGTTTTCCCTTTTGTTATCTTTTACTCTTGAATGAGGTACTTTATGATTAATGTTTTCATGTAGTTTCAGTGCAAAGAATTCTATGATACTAATGATTAATTTCATCAGCGAATTTAGATATCAAAGCTCAATATGTGTCCAAATTTGTCAAATCATAAGAATCTGACGATTTTGTTTATCTTTTACTCTTGAATGAGGTACTTTATAATTAATGTTTTCATGTGGTTTCAGCGCAAAAAAAATCTATGATACTAATGATTAATTTCATCAGCGAATTTAGATATCAAAGCTCAATATGTGTCCAAATTTGTCAAATCATAAGAATCTGACAATGACTTTCCCTTTTTGTTTATCTTTTACTCTTGAATGAAGTACTTTATAATTAATGTTTTCATGTGGTTTCAGTGCAAAGAATTCTGTGATACTGATGATTAATTTCATCAGCGAATTTAGATATCAAAGCTCAATATGTGTCCAAATTTGTCAAATCATAAGAATCTGACGATGACTTGCCTTTTATTTATTTTCTTACTCTTGAATGAGGTACTTTATAATTAATGTTTTCATGTGGTTTCAGCGCAAATAATTCTATGATACTCGCACATGCTCGCTGGACGCTAAATTCGTAGAAGCACAAGTCCTTTACCAAAATGAAATGAAGAATATATGCATTCAGTACAAAATTCCGTTAAGGTTTTATTTTCATTTATAGTCAGTGAGTTTAGGATACCGGATCTCGGGAGGGGGGGGGGGGTAGTTGACCCCTCCCCTAAAAAAGTAAGATTTTAAAAAATTGATATCTTGCCTGAAAATTGTGCATTTACATTTTAAAAAAAACCGGCACCTAATCGCGGCTGCTGATCGAGCGAAGTGACTTAAGCTTTATTGTGGCCCATCTCCCCCTTTTCCTGAAGACTACGACTAGATACACAATTCTCTACTTTTGTAGCTTCCTACTTAGGTTCTCCACTTTCCTTTCTTCATTTTATTCCTTTCTTTTCTCTCTTCTGATGATCAGATTTGGTTCCGATGGGAGTGTGCCGCTGAAGCTGCCAAACCCAACACCCTTGGGCTAAAAAGCGTACCCATTACTATATTTTTTTTCTTGAATGTGTACTTTGGCGCAAAATTGGGAGCAAAAGGGTGGAAATTTCTCCAAAAAGTTAGCAATTAGAGCGACAAATCACCGTAAACCTTATTAAAACGAGTAACAACCCTCTACCCCTCGCCCATCCCCTTTTGTCATCCCCGAGGAGCTGTTCTCCTCCGGGAGAGTTTAATTTAACAAAAAAAAATACTGAATTAATTACTTAAGTTTGATTGAAAAAAAACGAGAAAGATTCATTTTACAGTTCCTCACGATCAAGGCGTTGTCATAAAAATAAATTTTCATCTGTAATTTTGTCCTTAAAGGGGGGAGGAGGTCCTCGGGGGAGTTGTTCTGTGGGGGAGTTTTCCTCGGGGGAGTTGTCCTCTTGGGGAGCTGTCCTCCGGAGGAGTTGTTCCTCCGGGGGACTTGTCCTCTTGGGGAGTTGTCCTCCGGGGGAGATGTCCTCCGGGGGACTTATCCTCCGGGGGAGTTGTCAGGTGGGAGTCGTCCCCGGGGGAGTTGTCCTCCGGGGAAGTTGTCCTGATACTGATATTATATATACATATAAAGTACATGGACAAAAAAAAAAACTTGTGTCGCAATAATCGAATTCGCATTCAAAGGAATGATATTCGATACCAGAGTCAGTACAACAATAATATTAGAACTATTCATACTATTAAAATAAATCAGAATTTCCTGTACGCCGTGACAAATTCTGATGCACATCGAAGTTGCTGTCATGATTCATCATTTTTCTTTATAATATCAAATGGCTTTGTGCAACGCGCTACGTGGAAAAGACATTTTTAAAGAACAGCAACAATGTGTCCACCTATGGGATTATGAGTCATGATGGCGTCAGAAATCGGTTATGATTTTGGGTTAGTTATTTAAGAACACTTTGGTAACTCATCTTCGTAAGTTTGCCCTACGTAATTCCATTAATTGCTTGAATTATTTTGCACTTTTCACACAAATGATTTTTTTTTTTTTAATTGTCATGACTGTCATACATGTTCATTCTTTGATAATATTTTCCTGCCGGTCAAACATAACCAGATAACGACCATTTAACAATCATGTTCGAGGATGTCGTAAAAGTTAACGGAAATTAGGAAACTACGAATCATAGATGAATGAAAACCCCGGGAGCCACTTTTAGGGGCGCGAAAAAAGCAAAAGAAAAAAGAGGAAAAAAAAAATAATAAAGGCCTGACCAACCAAAGAAAGATTCCTTATTTCAAGGTGTTTTCTTTTTCAATTTTTTATTGGCGTAAGACGTTGGAAGGGGGCGCAATTTCAACTCTTGCCATGGGCGCCGTTTTCCCTTGATACGCCACTGCTTTAAAATGTTTAATTGTTTTTATGATGTTTGCCAATTATTATTGCTGTAATTGCCATATAATCTTCATTCTTGGATAGCATCCTGCACAAATATACTTTGCACATAGCTTGTTTGATTAAAATCATGAAAACGCGGGTGCATAAATTACACTAATCTTATTTTTATCATAGTTTAATGGAAACATTAAAATGCTTAAATGTCATGAGGGGTGTGCACTAATTTGGCAATTATTATAGAGTGATGTAACCTGTTACATGTACTTACGCTGTTTGAACAGATTACGTTGCGTGCTACCAACAAACAAACAAAAATAAGTAAATTCCCCTTTCTGTGCCTTCAGAAAGAGTTTGTAAGAACGCTTGCATATTTCCTTTTCTCGTTTACAGTACTAACATCAGCCTTGCAATTGTTTGGAAAGATAATACTTGTGTTTTCAATATTCACCTTAGAAACCACCAGGCTCATGAAAAAGTCATGACCCAATTATGATAGCAAGATAAATCGTTCCTTCCTAATTTAAACATGTACAAACATTGTATCCCCAGATGATGAGTGTCCGGACAGGTTGTGTATCCGGACAATCGATTTAAAACAGCCATTTAAAGAAATTTACGAACAATATCGCTTAAATTTTTTAACACTTGTGTTGGGCAATATTACAGAGAACAAAATTGATGATGATAAGTGCTATTTAATGAATAGTTTTTGTTGAATCAATATTTGATTGAATATTTGAATCAATATTTGCCTTTACCAGCAGTCCAACGTTAATCATGTTGCAATGTTATTTACCTCTAGAATGAACAGTCAGTTTGTGACTGCAGTTTGCCCTTTTCTGCAACTTTTGCATTTGTACATGATCACATTACTTACATATGTATATGTATATGCAATGTCTTTACCAGAACAATATCTATGATGTGCAATGTGTTTACTTACGTACTGGATGTGAGTTCTCCTTCATTCTTCTCTTTCTCCCTTTCTCTCTCTCTCTCTCTCTCACTCTCTCTCTACCGCTTCTTTCTCTTCCATTTCTATTTCTCGATTTTCTTCTTCTCTCCACTATCTTACTCTTTCCTCCGTTTTCTCTTTAGTTAGCTTTTTACCACATTCTCTTCTCTGCAGTGCAATCACATTATACTGTGACCTTGGATTTCTTTGTTAATTCAGAATGACCCCATACTTGTGTATGCATGTGTACACTCGGTTTATTATGTTGTTATCTCAGGGTTGCTTATTTCTCATTCCATTAATTTTTTTGCAATATAATGCACGTGTAATCTCAATGGTACTTTTGTAACTTTTCTCATATGTGCAATAATCTTGTTAGGATGATACCTGTACAGGTACCTGTCTCAACTGTAACTTCCAATTTTACAATTTTACTGTAGTTTTGAGTGTCGGTGATTCTTACTTCTGCTTCTCTTGATCTTTTTCTGCTCTCTCTCTCTCTCTCTCTCTTTTCTCTCTCTCTCTCTTTAGCGCGCTCTGTGTTTCCCTTTCTCACCTTTGACACTTACAAATACATGTATCTTGTATCTCTCGATTTGGACATAACATGTATGTTTATGCCCACGTATATATGGTGCTACGGCCCGGCTTTGTGTATGCCAGCGCAATTATCGTTCTGTTTGTATTTGTATCTGTTTATTGCCACTTTGTTGTCTCCCTCTTTCATTTGTTTGTATACTTGTCTCCTTTTGGTTGTCATTTTTGCTGTGGCTCAGCAGGCTAGCTCTTTTCCTCCTTAATTACTTGCCTGGCTCCTGCCGCGCCCCGCGTGCTCTGTTGGGTTGGCTGCCCCTGTCGTCGTGGTCCGCCTGCGTGTTTGCTTTGGTCCTTGGGGGCGCTGAACTTTAGTCAGTTCAGTGCTTCCGGGTCTTTTTAGTTTGCATGCTGGGCGGGTTGCGAGGGGGGTGCTGACTTGGCGGATCCGTGGGGCGCGGCGGGGGTTGGGTCTCTAGAAGTGGGCAGGCGTGCTGGGTCACATCTGGAGCTTGTTTCTTTCTAATTCTAATTCCTATTCTAACTGAATTGTTTTTTTTTAATGAAGTTAGTCATTTTTAATATGTATCAATGACGCATTTTCCGTGGTTATTTTGTTTTCTCTATGTACTTATATTTATATGTTTTTAAAAAGTTTTTTAACTTTGTAAACTGTTTTAAATTTGTAAACTCACGCTTTTAGTCTTCGGACTTTTTGTTGAGTCTTAATAAAACCGAACTGGATTTGAATTTGAATTTGAACAAAAGAGAAAGCCTCATTTTTGTTAAGCGTCCGGTCACACGACCCCCATCCTACAACCAACGGAGTCGAAAGTACTCGGGCAAGTATATATACGCGAACAGCCTGAATGTAAATGAAGAAATCCTTATTTCATTGCTGATCATAGTTTAATCAAATCCTTCAAATCCTTAATGTTTTTATTAGGTCTGCCATTATAGACTGAACTTTTTTTTAGACTATTCCATAATTATCATGTTTATAGTTTTATCTAATTTAGTACTTGCATTGTTTTAACAGAAAAGTTGCGTGCTACTAAACTCAAACATCATGTCCTTTTCTTGTTTTAAGTATACTAAAATCATCTTTGCAATTGTTTTGAAAGAAAATACTTACGTGAAGAATATAGCCATAAAAACCATGAAGCGTATGCAACGTTCCTTCTTTATGCATATTCTTAACAATATACAGGTATCTAGGAAGGAAGGTGGGTATATACTAGGCTCGGTCGGTAAATAGTCTGCCTGTCGAACCAAGGTTCGTGGGTTCGAATCAACCCCGGGCGGATGACTGAAGCCTGCGTTGTGCGTTGACCTGGGCCATCCCCTGCTTCCGCCTCTCGGATAGGACGTTAAATGGAGGCCCCTTGTAGAGGAGGGTCACCACCTGTGCACGTTTGGAAAGGAAATTGTACATTGTACTCAGAGAAGAGTATGGGGAAACCCGACGCTCACAGTGTGATTTTTCCATCCCGGAAATGGGCGACTCCTGATACGTAATAACAATAACACATTATTAAAATGAATTTAAAAAAATAAACAGCGTGAAAACCATTGTCATCTCTGTTATACATTTTTTATTCTTTTATATCATCCTGTACAAATATAACGACCACTGCATGTTCGAGGTGCGCACTGATCCCTTCGACGTATTGGAGCTCTCTCTCTCTCTCTCTCTCTCTCTCCAGACCGAGAAGTCAGCTCGACGCACAGAAGCGGACTGTCAAGGGAAGCGTTTCATGAAGAGTCTTGTCAGTGATTTTCACTGATTTGCTCTCAGCCAATCAGATGCAAGGATTTCAGTAGCTTATTACAGCTTTCAGTGAAAATCACTGACAAGACTCTTCATGAAACGCTTCCCAGAAGATACACCCCCGGAAGGACCATCACCGACACCAGACCTGTGGACTCTTCGTCATAGTTGAAATTAGAAATTACCAACAAATATTTGGGGGGAAAAATCATACAGAAACCCGCACGGAGATAGGTAAATATTCGGAGCCGATTTGACAGCCCAAACTCCGAAATAACAACAAGAAGAACAACATCACATGTATATCGTAAAAGTATGCAAGTATATCAATAAATCACTGGTTTAATTTGATAACAGTTTTAGATGACAACTTGAACATGCATTAGTGATTTTATTGGGTGTCATATTCATAAAGGTGAACTTCGGAATTTATTATCTATTGATATAACCTAAATTATACATTTCAGTTGTTTGGGTAGATAACTGACGTGCGACTTAAACAAGCAGCAATCTTCCTGGATATCAGCTTAAATATCATTTAAAAGATAATACTCAAGGGTCAAAATTAATCCATGTATGTAGTGGACAGAAACATAACCAGGAAATGACACAGGCATGACAGAGAGGAATACGCCCGCCGTTTTCTACGTAAAAATTTTGAAGAATAGACGTTAAAAAATACATTTCCCTCATTCGCCTTAAGTGCCCTTTAAACATCGCAAAGCGCCCTTTTATGGGGTACTCATGTACAGGGAAAACGGCGCCCGGGGCAAGGGCTGGCATTGAGCCCCCTTCCAACTTCTGACGCCAAAGAAAAAAAAAACAATAAAAACTTGAAATTTGGAATCTATCTCAGGATGGGTTTTCTTTCTTTCTTTCTTTCTTTCTTTCTTTCTTTCTTTCTTCCTTTTTGCTTTTGATTTTTGCGCCCCCTAAAAGTGCCCCAGGCGCTCGTTACCCCCTTCCCACCCCCCCCCCATACGCCACTGGGTACGTGATTACCAAAAGTTTGCCCCTCTGGAGTATACAGGAGAGAGCACGTGGAAGCAAATGGTCTGGACTTTGATGTTCTCCCTCCCACGCCTCCCCTTCAATCAAAAGAAAACCAGATTGTAGCCATCAAAATGAAACAAGTGTCTTTTGGGATTGTTTCCACAATGTCTACATGCATAGTATAATTGTTTTGTATTTTTGAAGAATATAGATTAGTATCGACATGCACTTCTTGTAATAATCATGAAATGTTCATCGATCTAATAAAATTTCATACTGACACATGACTGACATGACTGAATTCGAGGGGCTTTTAAATGACAGTGACATTTTACCAGCAAACAGTGAGAAATCACTGGTTCAGGCACTTATAGTGATGGGGCACTGGTCTTCCTTGGCATTTAAAATGAAGACAAAAACTAAGTATGAAAGAGTCTAACATCTTTCCATTTATGTTCCCTATCCCTCCCCCTCTTTCCTTTATCTTTCATTTTTTTTTCTTTCTCTCTTTCTCTCTCTCTGAACCTTATTTTCGCCATTAAAAATGCTCCCATGCCTCCTAGGGCCCGTTGCATAAAACTTTTGCCAGACTTTTTTTCTGGCAAAAAAAAGTCTGGCAAATTTTTATGTAATGGAAAACTATGGCATTTTTTTTTTTGCCGTAGTTTCCTCAAATTTTGCCATAGAAAACTCCGGCAAAAGTTTTATGCAACGGGCCCCTAGAGTTACATTCGTAGAAAAATGTGCCAGTTATAGAGCCTTTTTTTTTGGTCCCGTATTTATAACCTCCGCAAAAGGGGTTCGTTATATTTCAAAAAACCCCGAAAGTTCAGTGTACAACAAAAATGGTTCTAAAGACCTCTTTAGAACCCGTTAAAGAACCTTAGTAGCAGGCGCGGTTCTAGAGCAAACGATATGGGGGGGGGGGGGGGCTACTAGGGGCTTGGAGGATATGAGGATATGTGCCAGAGCTAGAGCAAAGCTAATGAGAGTGGGGGGGGGGGGGGAACCCCCACCCACACACATACCCCCACACTTTTTTTTTTTAAAACAACACATGCATACGTTGGTATCAATATGCATAAGCACATCACGTTATTTGAAAGACGATAAAACAACAATGTAGATTAAATGCCTTGCTCAAGGGCATAAGTTCCGTGCCGGGGATCGAACCCCGGACCTTCGCGTCTCCAGTCAAGCGTCTTAAACCACTGGACTACGGCACCTCTACACACAACACACAACACACACACACACACGCACGCCCCCACACTTAAAAAAAAAAACAAGTGCTCATGTTGGCATCAATAATGCCTACAGCATTTTCATTTATTTGGTGTACGATAAAAGAGCAATGTAGATAAAATGCCTTGCTGAAGGGCATAAGTGCCGTATAGCGGGGATCGAAGCCCCCGACTTTCGCGTCTCCAGTCAAGCGCCTTAGACCACTCGACCACAGCACCTCCTATGCATACACCCTATGCACACACCCGCCAACACACACGCACGAGCGCGTGACTTTCGAAAATACACATCTACTTTTTTTTTTCATCTGCGAATGAGCGAAGCGAGCGAGCCAAAGATAACCACTTCTTGCTGTAATTGTCAAAATACACCCTATGCTGACATATTAGAATGGTCTATTTGGCCACTTTGCTAGATATACCCCGCTGGCAATGTTTTTTTTTTTTTCTCTCTCCAAAACCAACCTGTTCCTAAAGAGCGAGCAAAGCGAGCAAGGAAATATAGACTCCACAGGCACATTCGGTCACCTAACTTGCATGACCAATATTCGTTTGCCTTCCCAAATAATTCTTTATCTAGCTATCATTATGAGTTAGCGCAGAGAGCGAGAAAAGAAATGTAGAAAATATAATACACACTAGCGTAAATCCGTTTCGAGGAGTGGGAGGGGGGGGGGGTGATCGAAATTTTGCCGAAATTTCTTGCTCACACTCCTCTCTTTTTTGATATGCAGGTTTAACACAAGGAAATTATATAAGAATCTATATGAGATTAAAAATGCACTCATGCCGTCATTTTTTTTTTTTTTTGGGGGGGAGGCTTCCCTATCCCCCCCCCCCCCCCCCCCCGTAGAACCGCGCCCGCTTTACAGGCTATTGATGGCTCCTTGAAGAACCTTTGAAGGTTCAAAATATTGGACAAGAAAAGGTTCTAATCAGCACCATTTTTTTCTCAGAGTGATACAGCTGGCTTTGGCAATACCCAAAGCAGGCTGGTATAAACTGCTCAGCAAAACAAACTTCAAACGATACTAGCGTCTAATCTAAAACATGCACCAATGCGACTGGAATCAATAACTACAAGTGCTTAGCAAATAAAAACATTTACAGCTGTCCTTAGTTCGAGTACTCTTTGTATAATGATTGGATCAATGAGAAACTTTGGAATTTCTTCCCCGATCTAAGGGTATCTTCGAGTAGAAGAGGTAACATCTTGTTGCTCTTAAGTCAAAACATGTTCATTAAAATTATCAAATTTGTTTGATTTAATTTGATCATTGTTTTGGAGTAGTCACTAGATCATCCATTATACCAGTTGCAAGTTACAGTTTTATCAGTTATCACTCAACAAACATAGACATGAATTATGCGAATATGTGTACTCATTGTTTAAAATGTTTAAAGGGGAAGTCTTCCTTGAAAATAAGTGTGTTTGAAGAGAAGCAGAAAATAAGAGGAACATGACAATGGAAATTTGACCGAATTCTGATTGAAAATAAGAATATTAGAAATTTTTGAAGTTGTAATCAATCAAACACAGATTGGCAACTCTGTGACGTAACATGCCAGCTCTCTTCCCATTTGCTCAACACTACTACTAAAAAAAATAAATAAATAAAAAGCATTTTTCGCACTCAATAAATAAAAAGAAAAAAAAAACATTTTTCCCACTCAAGAAACTTTTAATTGTACAAGTGCCCTAACAACCCCTGCATTGAAAAACTATACTTCGTCATCATACTAAGAACACAAGATTTTATGGAATTTTATGCACAGGGAAATGGAAGATGAACTGGCATGTTACATCACAGATTCATTGTCACATTGTGTTTGATTGATCACATCTTCAACAATTAACAACTTTATTATTTTTAACAGGAATTTGCTCAAACTTTCACTGTCCTGTTCATCTCATTTTCCGCTTCTCTTCAAATACACTTATTTTTTCAGGGTGGAATTCCCCTTTAAAAATGGAATATTGAGATGTTGCACTTTCATCCGGAATATATTTGTGTATAACAATTAATATGCTTTTTTTTTAATATGCAGTTATCACTCAACAAACATAGACATGAATTATGCGAATATGTGTACTCATTGTTTAAAATGTTTCAAAAATTGTCAAAAAGAAGTCTTGAACCGGGGTCAACGAAACATTCACAAATATCGCTCACAAACTATGCAGCAACTTACACAATATATCTTTGACTAAATAAACCGTAGTGTGGAATGTCTCCTCTGTGCAAAATTCGGCATGGTGGACAACTCTCCATTCATTTTGTACACAGAATTTCACGTTTTCTTCATTTTGAAGAAAAATAGAAATTATTTTGATTTGTTATTTAAGTATAACATGACTATATCAATTCTGCAAGCATTTTGTTGATTCATGACTTGAAATTTCATATATATATCTTTTTTTTAAATTTATGCACAAAATGAATGGAGAGTTGTCCACGATGAAATCACAGATGCTGACAAAGTTGCCAACTCAAGGATCCCCATAGTTGCCAACTCAAGGATCTCCATAATAGGGATTTACTGAAACTTCATAACTCTAGAACAGATAGTCCGATTTTGCTCAAACTTTCACTGTTTAATCTTCTTGGTCATCTCCATTCACTAAGAGCACACTGATGCCTGGGTTTCATTCTCCTTTAATAAAATTACATTATAAACATGTATCAGTTGGACGAGATTAAAATGTTTGATGATGCGTGCGTGCTGCCAGTTGAAGAATTTAAGCGTCCTTAAAATAATGTAGACGGGTTTGTTTGATATGAGTACTATTTGTTTAGTGATAGGATCAAAAGAGGCTGGACTTTCTTCGCGAATTTAGATCTGTCTTCAAGTATGATTTCTTTCAAGTCTAAACACGTTTACGATGTAATGAAATTTGTGGGATTGAGCTCACATCATAATAATATTCTGGATTTATATAGCGCCCAATAATCTTTAAGAGAGTCTCTAAGCGCTTTACAGAAATATATTGTTGTCATAGTATAGTTTGATTACATCAATCATTAATCAATGTCCGTTGCAGCCCTGTTTCTTATGATATCAATGAAATGTTTCTTTACTATTATGATAATAAACTGTTAATGAAAACCCACCAAGAAAAAGAGGGTCGGGTTATTGATTTCTTTATGATTTTGTAAAAAATCATATTCATACATTAAAAATGTCGAATTTTCAGTCATCCAGTAGGTTGGTTTTGAATTATGAACCATAAACGGAAGTTTACTGGAAATCTATCCCCCCCCCCCCCCCGGCCCCCGGAAAAAAATCAAATGAATGAATGAACAAAGGACAAAACAAAAACGAAGCACAAAAACATAAAACTTTCTTATTCATGTTATTTGCACAAGAAGATCTGTAATCATGGTAATGGAAATGTTTTACTGCAGGTTTTAGACAACGTACGTATAGGCAAATAAGATCAAATATTATTATTTTTAAGGTTCGTATAAACTGATAAAGGCTGCTAAAACTTGACTTCCTAACCTTTCATGCCTTTATCTACTCAATTTCATACTGCGATCAGTTGTTACGTGATTATCATCGTAATTTAGTATGGAACGTTCTGAGAAAGTAATGTGGTAAGAAAATGTTTTTCCATTATAGGAGAGTTAAGATATCATTTACATAAACTTTGGACAGGAGTGTCTTTTTTATTTTATTATTATTAATATTTTTTTTTTTTACTGATTATGAAAGTATCAGTTAATGTGGTAAGAAATTTTTTTGCCATTATAGGAGAGCTAAGATATCATTTAGATAAATTTGGACACGATATAATTGTCTTTTTACAGATGAAACAAAAAGTAGTGATTTCAAAAGTAATCAGTCTTGCCACAGGATATCAGACTGAAGTTTCATTTCTATTTCAAAAGGCCAAGTAAAAGTGATTTCTAGTTTCTCTCTTCTACAACATTTTGAAAATAGCGAGAGTGAGTTCCCATGTTGTTAAGTATGTTATATTTTCCTTTACATAAATGCTGTTGAGTCGAAGACCACACAGATATTTTTTCCTTCAGTCTTATTTTGTGCGTGCACTCCAGAGGTTCAAAATAACGCGAACTGCAAATAAGATTAAATATTTTTGTTTCCTCACTATCTTAACGTTCTCAGATTCTTATTACAAACAGCTAGACGAAGGGGAATGCCGAAGAAAGAACGAGAAGGGGGACGAGAAACTAGAAATTATTTTTAAGTGCTGCATGACTAAAATGATAAGGAAATGAAACGCGATCATGCTCGTTAATATGCTAAAGGCAAGTTCAAAATATCGGTTTCTCAGAAATGAACATTACATAAGAAAAAAACAAAAAAACAAAAAGAAAGGCAAACGAGATCACGCAAGATCCAGGGATTTAAAATGGTACTTTATCTTTTAAAGGTATGGTAATTCTTTAAAAAAAACAGTATATGGAATTTCAAGTCAGAGCGGCGCTCCAGGGAAAGGGGTGCATGTGAGGCACAGTGCCGCCCCCTTATTTTGGGAGCACCCGAAAATGCCCATTTTTACCAATAAAATGCCCATTTTCAAATATTTTTTTTTCTTGTAAGGGCCCAAGGTCTACATCCCCGAGCAGTGCCCCTAAATTGAAACAGTGAGAAAGCATTTGGACCTTTTTAAAAAAAGATTTTCAAAGATAGCTCGCTACGTCCACTAGCACTTATTCATTATGTCGAGCATGGCGAATTAAGTGTTTTTACGACAATGAAAGTTTATCCGTTCTCCTCTTCTTGATGAGATTGTGGTTGTAACCGATTTTTCACTTAATGCATTAAATGAATTATAGATTGGTCAATTAAAGGGTATACGACAGGGTTAATGGGCGAATATAACAAAGTCAAAGATTCAGTTTGGAGCTGCTTTTATCTTCAAGTCACTGTAAATAATATAAAAACCATGGACTTCAGCAAAACGTTCTGAACATTTATACTCGCTCAACAATTAGAAGTCAAAGCAACTGCGATAAGTAGCTATATACATGTCATGTAAGAAAAGAAGTAATAATATGTTCGAAAATGATTCTTAAAAGTGTGTTATAAAGAGAATGTAGGGGTGTATATTTTGCCTTTTTGTCCAGACCCTTTGCAAGTGCCCCTTTTTTTTCGCTGGCTCCCCCACCCCCACTTTGAAAGACACTCCGCCGCCCTTCTTTTTCAAGTATTTTACCATAAATACAATCAAAATGAGACGGATCACTCAACTGAAAGGACAGAATTAGAAAAATAAAGCTATTATCACGCTTTTTCTTTTGTTTTTTCATTTTTTTCATTTTTTTGTATTTTTATTTTTTTTTACATATTTTTACACATTTTTATTATTATTTTTTTTTTTACATATTACATGCCGATCCTCCTCCAGGAATATTATACACCACTAGCCTATAGTTAATATTCTTCCAAAATTAACAGAAGCTGATATCACAACGAATGAATGGTTGAGCCTTACAGGAAAATGTCGAACAACATTCATTAATGTTACTTTTTTCAGCCAGGTTAACATTATTTTGTTCAGTATCTCATTAATTCTGTTCTTTCTTTTATAATGTTTTTTCATTATAGTACTTTTGTCTTAACGAGATTACTGAACTTATATATTTGTGTTTGTATACACTGTGAAACGGAAAATAAGAACTAAATCAAATCAAATCAAGATATAACTGATACATAACTGAAAACGCCCCTCAAATCTCTTTATATAACAATATATTGATACATATATCCCTAAAATACATCGCTTAAGTCTTAGCTTTCGGCACCAGAAGAGGACTTTCACTTCTAGTGCTTGTAAAGCCCACGAAAACACAATCAAAAGTACTTTCGAATTCTCCTCTTTTCATTCGGTGTATTTTTAACGTCTGAGCCAATAAAGCTTTGAAGTGCTATGCTTTATTCATGTGTAAATCACAATTTCGAATTCTCTCCATATCATTTTCGATTTCTAATAGAATGAGACTTCCCTTTTCACACTTTGAAGCAGACTTAACGCTTTTGTAATGCGAGGAAGAAATTTCTAAGCGTCACCATGTTACTTTTAAACTTTTATTTTGTTTCTCATAATACAGGAACCGATTTGCAGTTCTGGATCTGCATAATAGTAGGAGGGTAGATGCGTATTATTCTTTGTACTATATTTTATTGCATGAGATCAATGTTCTATTCAATAACATATAAATAGGCTGTATAGCATATATGGTCTCTAGCAGGAATAACGAAAGTAACAAGATGTGTATAGGCATGTCAAAAAAGAAAACATATCAGAGGTCCCCCTCCGGCTATACATGTACACTGTTGCTTATAAAGTTGGAATAAAATTGTATACATCCATGAAATGGTTTTGACAATGATATAGCCCCTTCAAGGCCCCGTTTCATAAAACTTGTTATCAATAACAAGTTGCAATAACTGTTATAAGCTACTGAAATCCTTGCATCTGATTGACTGAGAGCAAATTTGTCATAGAAATGGGGCAGTTGTTACTGATAACAAGTTTTATGCAACGGGGCCCATAATATTATGAAACAACATGATATCTTTAAGGTCTCTTGTGGGGCTATCAAGCGGTTCACTTCATTACCTCTTAACAGCTTAAAAAAGAATCAGTTGATATGATAAAGAAAAAATATCCTGTTTAAAGATAGTTTAGCAGAGTATTTTTTTTCCGTTCAGAAAAAATACATGCACAATATCATGAACACATAAAGGTGATAAAACGGATCGATGACCCACATTCAGCTGTGACATGCACGACACAGCTGGTCTTCCGTGGGGTGCAGGAAATATAAGTACTTTTTTTCTTTTTTGTCATAATATGCATACACGTACAAAAATTCATTTCTGTAGGAGACAAAATTTTAATGGATCCGGAAATAATGAAGAAAAAGAAAGAGAAAATCTGGGGAGTAGGGTAATATACTAATAGCGCCGTACTTCGCCATGGAATAATTAAGTGATTTGTTTTGATTTGGTTTGGGCTTAGTTATTTTTTTAGTTTGCTTGTTTGTTTGTTGTTGATGTTGTAGAGAAAGGAAGAGGTAATTTCGATGGACAGTGGGAGAGAAAGGGTGAGAGCGAGATAGAGACAGACAGTCAGACAGAGAAACAGAAATAAACAGAAACAGATATAAATGTACAGACAGCATGATGAGCAAACATGGTTATGAAACATATGAGGAAAACAAAAATAAACCCCGCCCACTTTTGACTCCACCATCGACTCCCTTTTTAGGAAATCAGCAATGCTAATATAGCCATTATAGGTTGTTCTTTCTCTCTCTCTTTCTTTCTCTCTTGTTGTATCGGAGAGTGTGCTATTGTGACGTAGCCCTGTACGAATACATGTAGTATTTCCGTGTTATATTGACAATTCGGGTCGCGATAAGAGAGCAAAGCTTTGGAACTCGGACTTTTATGTATGCACATTATACATTTCTTCTCTCCCGATTGGCTTTCAAAGCGGAGTCACACCTGAATAGATACACATGTATGAGAAAGAGTCAAAGTGGGGCTGTCTGATTCTGTTTCAACTTCGAGTGGTATATATATAAAGTGGATGTGGCTTTGATCGGAACTCTCATTACGGAATTATCAACAGCTGCGTTTATATCATCCGTCTCTCTGCCATTTATTGAGTAAGCTCACCGGTCTTCGGGAAGTGGTAGACAGATACTAGCAGAGAAGAAAAGAGAGCAGTAGATGGTGGCAACATGGCAAACTTTCAGAGGAATGGTCGAGAACCGAAAAAGGCAGTAAGTTATTGTTATATTCTTTTGTTGTTGTTTGAATGTTACGGCACTTGGCCTACCCGAAAGTAGCAGCACTGCAGAACAGGTTGCTGATCATTGTCAGTGTAGTAGGTCTAAGTGAGCTCCTCTTCTCCTTTGCCATCTTGATTTAATTGGGTGTGAATCTTGTCCAGAATCGATCTTATGAACTTGATTTCGGGTGTGCCTATAGGATCACTATAGAGTGCGTCCCAGAAAGTAATTATCAGATTATGAAAGCTGATTATGACCAGACTATCCGATCTATGGCAATGATTATGTCTTTCTTATTAATTTGAAGAAAAGGTGAACTTATACTAGCACCATAGAGCAGAATTCGTAGATACATGTAGGCAGTGCACCATAGACCTCTACAGTAGCTTCAAGATGTCACGAATAATCCATTGGTACATGATACTTACTTAAAGTGAGCCTGAACACTGCAATGTAATACCGCCACGAAATTTAGAAAAAAAAATACCTAGGTATCACGTAACTCGGGTTAATCTAGGGATTGAAGTGGTATATCCGAGAGCTTATCACAATACACTTTCATCCAGTGACAGAGACGTATAAAAGATACTGACAGACACCCTGACAAATTGTGGCAAGGAGAAGCAAACATAGAAAGCATGGAAAGAGAAAGATACGGGAAGAGGGGGGGGGGGGGGGGAGGAGAAGGGGAGAGGTGGGAGGGAGAGTAGGCTAAGTGAGGGAGCGAAATACAGGGGGAGGGGGAAGACAGGGCGAAATACAGAGAGAGAGAGAGAGAGAGAGAAAGAGATGGAGGGAGCAAATTATACAGAGAGACGGGTTGTAGGATGGGGCAAATTACAGGGAGAAAGAGAGAGGAAGGAAGAGAGAGAGAGAGAGAGAGAGAGAGAGAGAGAGAGAGAAATAAGAGAGGAAAGGGATGAAGAAAACTCTTAAGAGAAAGTTTGAGAGAGAGGGAGATAAGAGAGGGGCGGAAGGACCTAAAATAAAGGGAGAAAAATCCATTGAGACCGGTAGATCAGAATACATGAAAACTGTTGTTGGCCCGATTTCATCAAGAGGCTTTTAAACGTTTAATAATGATAATAATAATGATAATAATGATACTAATAATGTAATATAGCGCATTACATGAATACTTCTCCCTCCCCCTTTACAATGTTACTATTATTACCCCTGATCACTGGATTTCTAGCCCGTATGCAATTGTGCACCATCTCCAGGAAGCATTCCTATATTTTGCACCGTTCACATGCTTACATGCAGGCAAGGCAATGGCAAAGGCATGACCCATAGGCTTTCGGCAATCCTCACAGAAAATTCTTTCCTCTGCTAACTCTCGATTTCTATTTTTTTTTTTTTTTTTTTTGCGACTGGGTGCGAAGTGAGAGAGTAAAGATGTTTACGCTGTTTGATGATATACCGCAACATGTGGTTTTCAATAAAAATAATAAAACAAATGTATGGAATGTGATGCTTGTCCAAACATTGGTTATTCATATCGATGGGGGTGCGGCCCCTTCAGGCCGCCCCTCCGCCTCCTCCTTTATGGGGTATCCGGGAAATGCATACTACCGTCGGAAAGAAACTACCTCCGCGATATGGTGGCCCTGAAGTACGCTCGACAACAGGTCATGTGCAACGTGAATTTCGCATCCCAGGTCCTGAACTTCGCACCCGAGGTCATGAAATTCATGACCCGTGGCGCAAACTTTGCATCCCAAGTCGTGAAATTCACGACCCGCGGTGCGAAATTCAGGACTGGGATGCAAAGTTCGTGCCACGGGTCCTGAATTTCGCACCGCGGGTCGTGAATTTCCGATGCAAAGTTCAGGACCTGGGATGCGGAATTCACGTCGCACATGACCTGTTGTCGAGCGTGCTTCAGGGCCACCATACCGCGATCCCTCCGATATCATGGATATGGAGACTTCTACAGTGTCTTACTTTTCTCCCCCAAATTTAACTGGTTCTGTGGAAAGAGAGTGGATCTCGACAAGAAGGGGCATTAATAAGGGGGCGATAACATTTCGATAACACATCAGCCCCATCGTTTTTATTTTTATTTTTATTTTTTTCATATCTAACATAGTGAGAAGCTTGAACGTCGAGAGTTTTTTTTCGCAACGTTCACGTATATGTATCTTTGTTTTATGTTCCTTTTTATATGTATCTTTGTTTGTTTTATGCTCCTGTTTATATGTATCTTTGTTTGTTTTATGCTCCTTTTTATTCTAGACGTTTACTTTTTTCTTTCTTTCCCTTTTCTCCTTATTCTTTCTCCTCTCAATTCTCTTCGTCCTTCTTAACTATACTTTTCCCCATTTGAGATTGTTTTTAAACTAAGTGAATATTATCATTAATGGCGGCAATAGTCATGACATGGGCTAATAGTGGTATGCAATAGCAGTAGTATAACAACAACAATCGTAAGTATAGTTAATCAGTGTAGATAAGATCCTAACAGAAATGCATAATGATAATCAAAGATTAATATCGTTATCTCATCAACGAAGGTGAATTTTGTAAACAGTCCGTGTTAATTACCATCATTTCCCTCCGCCCTGTAATTATTTGTGATGACCGCCTTTTTCCAGAAAACAACGGGAAGTAAACGGAGTTGTATAAAGCAGAAATCTCAACGATAATTGCACTCGATAAAAAAATTTAAAAATATTGAATAATTCCTTTTCACCCTACACCAACTAAATCGAAAAAGCATACTGCTGACAGTTATGTAATGAGCTGATGAGGCATTAGTTACGGGCCAATAAATTAACGATCTTTTTGGTTACTTAAAAACTGTTTACGAAACGTCATCGTGGGGAACTTTAGTTTAGTTTCTTGTGTAATGGATGGCTGTATAATAAGATTTCGGGCTTGCATGGAATTCCTAAAATGAATAAAAGGTAAAACTGCGCTTTGAAGCCCAATACTAAAATACGGTGAAAGTGTGCTTCTGAACTATAATATCAGAATGTGCACCACTATCCATGCCCGCCTGACTCTAGCAATGGAAGCTTTAGAGAAAGGAGGGGAAGGGGGTTGAGAAGATGGGAATCACCCTCTCTCTCTCTCTCTCTCTCTCTCTCTCTCTCTCTCTCTCTCTCTCTCTCTCTCTCTCTCTCTCTCTCTTTCTCTCTCTCTCTCTCTCTCACTCTCTCACCCTCTATCTTTCTCTTTCTCTCTAAGTGCCCAATCTTTGAGGTTTTATTACTTTATATCCTGTTATATATTCATCTAGTGTTATGAGCATGTCAAATTCCATTTTGTCTGTAGCCTGTATGCCGTACAGTTCCAAAGTTTCTATTAGCAATATGCATAATATTTGAAGGACTGACAAGGGCGCCGTTTGTCCCTGCCTGACATATCTATTGCAACTTTCTGTTTTGTTGTTGTAGTTGTTGTTGGTGTTGTTGTTGTTCGCCTTTCTTCTATTTTTTTTACACAAATAGCAGTTTAGAGAATCATTTTGCAAGTGTACTTGTAATCAAGAAAATGGAAAGACTACAATGGAATATGCACGAAGTATAATCACAGCTGCTGTCTCAAGAGACGATGGTTGTGATCCGCGCAACATCTCGCGCAACATCCTGCTCCCCCCCCCCCCCCCCCCCCCGGTTACGTGAGCCATATAGTGTCCTCAAAAAGTGAATTCCTTCTGGATCATCATATTCTGAGATATTCTGCCCCTCCTTATGTCAAGGCCTAATTAGCCACGACTCTCTTTCCTATAGTGAATTTCACCTTACAGAAGTACTTGTAGCCTACCATTGGTATTGGCCTTTCAGCACTGATCATGCTGATAATGAGGAAGTTTTAAGCATTTCCCGGGTTTAAGAGAGATCTTCCTTCCGCTTATAGACTTTTTTAAAAATCCGTGCTGCCTGGCCCTACATGCTATCAGTGTATGTAATATTGTGTGAATATATTTGAAGCGCTGAAAAATGCACTTCAAAATCACTGTTATATTATGTGCTTTCAAAAAGGTGAAAATGTACAAGTTACCGGAAATGCCAGACCCTTTTCTCCCCGATAGAATGCAGTGTGAGACAAAAGCGTACCAAGGTTGGTTTTGCAAATGGCGGAATACAGTGATAGATATCTTGATATCAACATCTTATATTTCAAGACCTTTATATTCATGGCTGTTTGTCGATCCTTCGGAACATCTTTTGTACAACACGGACATCAGAATTCAACAAGATTTATTCAATCAAGCCTCCACCAAGTTACCGGATCCCTTTAACATCCTGTTTCCTGTTCATGTTGGCCCTTTTCTAAACAATAAAGGTACCGTATGTCAAGGTCTAGTATGATATTTGTACTTGTATAGCGCACATACTACGAGCTAACGTCCATACGAGCTTCCAAAGGACCTGGGTATTATATCATAACCTTAAATCAAGCTGTCAGGTACCTTTTTTGCCGCAACTTCACCGATCGAGTGCGGCAAATATCCGATGTCATGGGACTGCGCCAAGGACATGGTTCACAGTCCGACGAATTATGCCCTAAATTATAGACCACAACTAGGTCTATATAGGAATCAAAACTGACCATGCCTGATCGTGTTTTGATTGTGCCTTTTATTTTGGTCGAGGATCAAATCAGTAACGTTAGCCAAACATGTCAAAGAGAACGCAAGTTCTAGTGAACTAGAAAATATCGGTCACAGATTATTAAAGGCGAGAAAAACTATGTATTGAGTTTGCTAAATCTCTGTTAGATTACCCACAATGTAAAGACTTGTTACCAAAAAGGAAAAAAAAAATGTTTCCATTTCCTCAAGGCATGTATCGAATTTTACACAGTTCAAATGCAAAACGGCTCGATTGAGAAAGAATGCAATATCACATAGATCCACTGAGTTCCCAGTAATGTTCATAATAATTCTCCTTGAAATTGTACATAATTGCATTATTATTGTTTCATAGTCTCCATTATTTCGGTTCAATTTTCAGTCCAATTCTAATATTATAATGTACATGATATATATTAATGATTCGTATTTACTTATTTCTTATGTATATTGCCATTCTTATTTCCTATGCCATTTTCATCTATGATCAATCTTTATGTCTTGTTACACTTTAAACTTGCTAATTTCAGCCCCTGGGCTGCCAATCATAATATATCGATTTTCATATGAAATAAACCATTACCTGAATAACTGTGAGCTTTCTCTTTCGATGTCAGCACCTTTCTATGACCTTTCTTAATTTATAGGTTATCAATAAACAAATAGTGGATCAGGATTTGTCTTACTCCCCTCCCCCCCCCCCCCCCCCCCCCCCGTTACTAGATCCGTTACTGAATTAAATGTATGATAAACGATTGGACAGGCTGAAAAGCAATAACAATCCACAAGGTAAAAGGCACGTTAATTTCATGGCTGACATGATAGTTAAACTGACATATATATTTAATAGCTCTTAAGTTGTTTTTTCTCTCTGTCTCTCTCCTTCTTTCTCCTCTTGTTTATTATGATACCTTCATCATAATATCAACTTGTTGTCTAATGTGTTTATATAATTATCTTTTTTTTTTCTCTTTCTCTCTTTTGTTCGATGTTTTTTCCTTTTCTGTTTTTGTATTTCACCACGTTTTTCTTTAAAAGAGGTTAATGAACTAAAATGATAGTATTATACTAAAAGAAAGAAGTAACATAATCTGAGTACTATTATGTATACAATTTTAAGAGATTACACTGTTTAAACTATCATTTTTATATTTCGAAAAAATATTGTATTATATTCTGAATTTGCCTGCGGCATTGTTTTGTTTTGTTTTGTTTTTATTTTGCTATTCTTTGTATGACATGCATGCTCGTCATCTGTTTGGTTTTTTTTTTTGGTTGTTTATTTAATGTTTCATTTTGCTATTAGGTTTCGTTATGTTTGAAATTGAGAATGATTCCTTAATGTTTAGACTGAAATCAATACATTTTTTAATTTGAATTTGAATAACATACAAAAAGGTAATTTAAAAAAAAAAGAAATGTCGGCATTATTATACGACATACTTTCGCAAGTATTTCATACAGTCTTTGTTATCAAACAATGATCAATCGGTGTTAGGGCTACCAGATTAATATGAAGTTCCAGATTTGTGAAGTTCTCATGCCCACCCTCCGACGCCCTACCCCCCCGCCCCCTTCACCCCCGCCCCCTTCCGGGGCCCTAGATCCACCACTGAATCAACTAAGATCGAAGAAATATATGGGCGTGTCCACAATATATATAACATACATGTGTGCATGCACTTCAGACGGTCTGCAAAAGTCTGAAATACATCAACTCAGTCAATGTATTGATAGTATACCGGATTTGCTTGTAGCTCCCATGCCCCTAAAAAAATTCATTAAAAAAAAAGAACAGAGAAAATGGGTGTGTCAATAGTGTACACAATTATATGACTTATCTGTGCAAACATTTTTTCTACATTATCAAACATTGACTCAGTCACTATCACCCGATATATGCATGTCCTATTGTTCATGTTTTGTTTCAAGTTTGTCTTTGAACTCCGGATTTACTTTGCACTTTCACGCTCTCTTGCCGATTTAAAGGGCTCCGGTAACTTTGTGGAGGCTTGATTGTTGAATTTTGATGTCTGTGTTGTATAAAGATGTTCATAAGGATATATATATAGCCAGGAATATGAAATATATAAGATGTTATTGATTATCAAGATATTAACCACTGAATTCCGCCATTTGCAAAACCTACCTGGGTATGCTTTTGTCCAGCACTGCAGTCTATGGGGTACAAAAGGTCTGGCATTTCCGGTCACTTGTATATTTTCACTTTTCATGAAGCACATGATGGTGCTTTTGGAATCATTTTGCTGAGCTTCATAATTATTTACACAATATACATTGATAGCAACGTAGGTCTGTGCAGCTCAGATTTTTAAAAAGATACTCAATTGGCTTTAAGATCGTACGGATATATAATTATTATTCGAAGCTTCGTCGAAATTCATTTCAGTTGCTAGATCCTGCAGGATGTATTACTGAATTCTCTTTTAGGAGAATTCATCCATGATTATTCGTGGAAGATTTGGGTCGATTAATTTATGTTCTATTTTAGGTTCTCAGTGATTATACAATGGTTCATTTCCGAAAGTATCACGCGGATACGAAATGTATTTATTTAATTTGTGTTTATTCTCATATTTCACAGACATAACACAGAACATAACAAATATCAGATAATCAACCGAATAAAGTAATGTGACAAAACAGCATGAACATTCGTATCATTTAACCCATTCGTGACAGGAATTATTTAAAGCCTAATTTGATCAGCTTTTCTTCTTCAAATTGGCAACACCAGCATTCTTATTTTATTGCTACATTTTTCTAAAATAAAACGTCATGTATCTGAAATGAATATAAATTGACAGGAATTATGATGATAAGTCAAAAAGTTGCCAATTTGCAAGGGAAAACGGTAATTTTTAAACCTTCTATCACATTGTCAATTTAAGGATTTTAATGCTTATTTTCCTTTTAAAAATTTTCAGCATCAAACAACGAATATTGACGCAACCAAAATGGGCACAGTTTTTGTAGAATTTTTTGCTCTTTCTGTTCATGTATTTAGTATGATTTTTAGGGCTTTGCATCAAAAGATATTAGGCCAAACCACAAAATTTGGACCTCTGTCACGAATGGGTTAAACATAACGAAGTGATTCAATAAACATTTAGGGAGGTGAAATATGGAAAAACCTGCAAAAAGCAATGCTTGTTAAAGGGAAAGTCCACCCCAGAAGTTTCACTGTTTCAATAAAAGAAGATGAATGTGAACAGCATTTTAAAAAAAGAAATGAGCAAAATCGGTCAAAGAATAAGAAAATTACACTCATTTACATCTTCTAGTAAATTACTCTCGGCTCTGCAAATTGGCAACACTGATGGCATCATATGCGAGCAGCTCTCCATTCACTTTGTACATGAAATTTCACATTTTCTCAATTTTCTTGGAAGTTACAGATTTTCTCACGCTATAGTCAAAGTATGTTGTGTAAAAAGCAATTCTTCTGAACATACATTGACTATGGGGATAAGAACATTGTGTAACTTCCAAGAAAATTGAGAAAATGTGAAATTTCATGTACAAAGTGAATGGAGAGCTGCTCGCATATGATGTCATCAGTGTTGCCAATTTGCAGAATCGTGAGTAATTTACTAGAAAATGTAAATGAGTGTAAGTTTCGTATTCTTTGACCAATTTTGCTCATTTCTTTTTTTAAATGCTGCTCATATTTAACTCCTTTTATTGAAACAGTGAAAGTCAGCAGGTTCCTAAAGGGTTCCTAAAAATGTATGCTCGAGGATTATTCCTATGTGGAAGAGTGGGGGGGGGGGGGGGGTTATAGCAACTTGTGAGGTTTTCGCTGTTTTTTTTTTGTGTGTGTGTGTGTGTGTGTGTGTGTGTGTGTGTGTGTTTGATGTTGTTTTTTGCAGTTCTACTCTGTGAGATATTTGCAGTGTCCATGCCTATCCCGGTAACAAATATCCCAGGCCTTCTGTACCAATCATTAAGATAGCTGCATGATATTCGTTGTATTCAGACGATACAGGGGTTTGTGTTAAAATCCTCACATCCAATCAGTCCAAGGCAATAAAACCATGTATGCATGGGAGCTGTTATGGTAACAGCAAATACTTTACAGGGTTCAAAGTCCATACCGATTCGTGAACTCGTGCAATTTTAAAAACTTGCATTGTATTAGTACAGTAGAGAATCTATTTGGGAAATGCTAATAATACTTTGAAGTTGTCACCCAAGCCCGGGGGGGCACTCGACCCCAAAAGTGGTAGGTATGTGCCGCGGGCGAGGGGGCTTTGGAACGGGCTTATTGTGAAAAGGAGGATCTTCGGAACGGGCTTCGGAACTACAAATGTTTGTGAAAACGGGGGTCTTTGGAACGGTTCGCCTACGTGTGAGTTCCCTGTGGAACGGGCTTACGTGCATGCAGCTAGCCCTGCGGCGCGGGCGCCGGGTGCGCTCGCGCAGAGGCGATGGTCGGAGAGTACAGCGCTAGCGCTCTGCGGGCCGCTTTCACTAAAAATGCAGCTCATTGCAGCGGATCAATGCGGCCGGAACGGCGTAACGAAAAATATGCGAAGCTTTGGAACGGATTTCTTTCTTCTTTTTTTCTCGATACGAAGAAAATGCTATGCTTTGGAACGGCTTTCTTTGTTCTTTTTCTCAATAAGATAAAAATGCTATGCTTTGGAACGGAAATTTGAGTGTAAAAATGGGGGTCTTCTCCGCGGCACATACCCACTACGCATTATATACTGAGTGCCCCCTCCCCCCGGGCACCCAAGGCTATAACTATATACGGATACAGGCAAATACTTCTTTCCATTCACTAGTAATACTCTGTCAACATATTATTATGGAGGCATTCATTTCATCCCCTATACATGCTATATATACACACTCTCAGAACAGTTGGTTAAAAATCAGTAGGTTGATCGGTAAAAGTAAGAACCTAATTTAGTGTGGTTGAAAAAAAACAAGCAAACATTATGTCTAACATACAAAAACATGTTTAAAATAGTTGGTAGGTTCGTAATAATGATTTCAAGCAACTGTTTTGAGAGTGCATGCAGACTCCTGGAGTGTTTTTTTTTTTTCCAGTTAGTATGTTTTTTCTGTCGTGCAGTTCTCGCTAGCATCTATGGCAAGTCCAGAGGTAATTATGGCCATTTGGTGTCCCCTTGCGGGCATAATTATTTTGACATCATAATTTTGCGTCATATTTCAAAGAGAACGAAGCTATACAGTAGGACTATTTTCTTCATATACACAAACATGAGAAATAGTAAATATCTCAGATGGTGGGCACGCATGGGATAAAATAGCTTAGCCCTGCCCATGCACACACAGTACTTCAGTGCCTTAATCTGCAGCCACCACTGCCCATTATTTGATTTAAAATCGTGTAGATAATACTTTTAGCAATATGCTTAACACTTTAAGACGTCGAATTCGACAGTCGATTGTGTTAGTTAGTTGATAGTTAAGGGGTGGTATTTTCATATCTTTTCACAGCAGACTTATCAAGGTTTTAAACCCTTTTTGCGTCATGTCTCAAGAAATGATCTAAAATGTCTAAATCAACTAAAACTATTATAAAATCACCTAAAATCTGAAATCAACTAAAATCACGCTGGATATAAAACCTCCGGATTTTAACATTCTTATTTTCCAAAATAAAAAAATTAAAAAATCCTTATCTTAATTAAGATAGAAAATAGTCTTGGAATGTCACGATTTATGAAACAACTGTAAGGTTGCGAATCAAACTGGTTGAAAATTGTACTTTCGTTAGCACCGTTGGTCTTAAATGTCTGAATCAACTAAACTAAAATCTAAAATCACCTAAAATCTGAAATCAACTAAAATCACGCTTGATATAAAACCTCATGATTTTAACAATCTTATTTTCCAAAATAAAAAAATAAAAAATCCTCATCTTAATTAGGATAGAAAATAGTCTTGTAATGTCACGATTTATGAAACCACTGTAAGGTTGCGAATCAAACTGGTTGAAAATTGTACTTTCGTTAGCACCGTTGGTCTAACCATTTACAAGCCCTATAGCATCATTAAGGGTAATGGATCAATGCAGTAGAACTATCAACAAAGCCATTGATTATAGGGAATGGGTCTTTTCATCTCTTCTGTGATCCCTGTCTCCGGTTAATCTTCCTTTTCTCTCTCTTCCCGTGTTTCTTCTCTTTCGCCAATCGATTTGAGGGTAGGGAGAGTCGCACCATTGACTTTTATAATCACGAACCAATGCATAGCATTAGCTGTTTGGTAAGAGGATTATGTAACTAACAAGCTTTACTCGAAAATAAGTTTGAATTCTGAAGCGATTGCATTGCGAAAGCGCTGTGGGGGTAGAATGATAAGAGGTTTTTGAGTATTTTCTGGTGAGATACAATCCTGTCGGAAGTCACACGCACTGCACATTGGCTTATTGGCATAACTGTGGTAGACCGGGACAAATTTGATAACATCTCGATCCAAAGGAAGCCATGGATATATTGGATACTAACAACCAGAACAACAGTGCGAGACTGACGAATCCCAGACCAAGAGAGTCACACTTTGTGAGTTATTTCTCCGTACATTGCGAATGCGAGGACATTATTCAGATAAATAATTCTATTTAAGGAGCGTCTTCTTCTTCTTCTTCTTCTAGTTTTAGTAAAGGCCACCCTAATTGTCGTATTGTAAAGGGTAAAGTAGGATGTAACTAATAAGTCAAACATAGAAATACGGAGGAAGCTAACAAATTATTTCTACCTTTAAGGGTCTAAGTCGACCTTCATAAGAAACACCAACTTAAAACTGCGTGCACTAGAAATCCCTGACAATCTAAACAGGGAAGACCCACTAGCAATCTCCTACCAAAACCAAAACTTGCCCATGCCGCATCTAATCACTTAATATCCTTACCCTCAACTTCATCCTACAGATCCATACATCTCCCGTTGACTACTGAATTCTCTAATTTCCATAGGTTTAATACAGGGACAACTGGGTTCCAATAGGCAATGGGGTAACCATGGTAACGTACATCAGCATGGTCAGGACTATCCCCACAAGACGACGTGCAGCAAACAGCTGCTGATCTCCAACTCTAACGGAAGAAGAAGAAGAAGAAGAAGAAGAAGAAGAAGAAGAAGAAGAAGAAGAAGAATATGTAGAAGAAGAAGAAGAAGAAGAAGAAGAAGAAGAAGAAGAAGAAGAAAAAGAAGAAGGAGAAAAAGAAGAAAAAGAAGAAGAAGAAGGAGAAGAAGAAGAAGAAGAAGAAGATGATGATGATGAAGAAGAAGAAGATGATGATGATGAAGAAGAAGAAGGAGAAGAAGAAGAAGAAGAAGAAGAAGAAGAAGAAGAAGAGAAGAAGAAGAAGAAGGAGAAGAAGAAGAAGGAGAAGAAGAAGATACTAGTATATGGGGCAGGTCCCTGGCATGGCTTATTTGCGTTGTATAGATCAGCAAATATCCAGCACTGCGGGAAACACTATATGTATATGTGCAGCGTCTTTCAAAACAGTTTTAAAGAGTTCTGCGATTACTTACGTACAAATTTTGAAGTATAATTTGCACTATCTCTGAATGAAAGAAAGTTTCTTATAAGCCTTGAGACTTCCTGGTTCTGATCAACAGAAGTGACCATTCATTTAAAATAAAGCACAAATAGAAACTGAAATGAAATTTGATACATGCGAGATATTGTTTCACTTGTATTAATAATCTATAATCCAGATATTATGCTGTTCCGTCCTTCATTTTCAATGATTTTAACTATATATGCATATATGTCTTTAGAACTAACATAGACACTATATCGTTAACACAGGTAACGCCTTGTTCATCCAAATGAAAACCGTGATAAAAAGTGTTCCGTGTAGTTTTATGTTGTTACTGTCATATTATGTATATCTTTCATATCATATTTGTTTTCATAGCAGGCTCTCTTGTAAAGCAGGCCCTCTGTGGCTCTGAATGGGACCTCCCATGAAGAAAACGTGAAGAGAGAGATATGAATTTAGATAAATAGATAAATGAATGAATTAATGAATTGATTATAATTGATAAATAGATGATAAATAAATGAAAGAAAGAATGAATGAATGAATAAATAAATAAAATAAACAAATAAACAAATGAATAAAATAGATAAATGAATAAATAATTAATAAATGAGTAAATACATAAATCAAAGATAAACAAATGAATAAATAAATCAAGAAATGTAAAAGATGTTTCACTCTGAAAACTTTAAATAAACTTAATATTCTCACCATCGTACTAAGATTTAGCGAATAATATCAGGTATGGGTGTTTAAAAGTCTTCATGGGCTTTGATGAAAGTATACACTGACAAATCTGTCATTTCTTTTTTTTTTTTCAGATGTGGTTATTCCCGGTGTTAAAGCTTCAGTGATACTTGTCTTGTTTGTCTTCCGATATATTGCACGAGCGGACAGATTATTTCATAGCGATTGCATTATGTGTCTAAATGGCATGAATTGAACAATTTATGTGTTCTGCTTTATACCATAGTTGTGTCGTGCTTTGTTGGCCTCCATTGTGTGCGCCGTACGAGAAGTTTTCTTTTAGTCTTTTTTTCTTTTACACTGAGAAGTGTCATTGGCGTAAATCCCGGGGTGGGGGATATATCCCCCCACTTTTTTTAGAGATTGGATGGCGTGTGCAAATACCCCCCCCTTTTTTTTTAAAGGGAAAAATATATTGTAATTAATCAGTTGGTGAAATTTTTCATAAAAATGTCATAAACGACGGTCATGTAGTGGAATTTGCATGTGAAATGCTCATAAAACCAAAAAGTGGTTATTTTTCGCTCGCTCGCAAAATAAAATAATTATGTGTGTGTGTGTGGGGGGGGGTCTTCTTAGGTGAGTAGGGGTGTGATTGTGTGTGTGTGTGTGTGTGTGTACATTTTAGTGTGAGTTCACGCAAGAAATTTCGGAAAAAAAGTCGATCATCCCCCTCTACTCCAAACGGATTTACGCCAGTGAGTGGTGTTATTGTGTAGTATTCAGCAACATTAACCGTGGGAAACGATTGAGAATTAATTATCAGTTGGATGCAATCGCTATTCATAGCAATTGATTCATAGTATCATGCCATTATGCATTTCAAAGCAATTGTATGTTTGAATGGTCGTGATTAACAATTGAAGTTCGTCAATCAATTCTTTTATTGACAAAGAGTACTGATTTTTTCCTTCTTTTATGCAAAGGCTCCCTTGTTGTTGTTTTTTTAATATATATTCATCTGTACATGAGTTAGATGCAGAAGGATATGGCTGAAAACCCCATTTCTCTCTCTCTCTCTCTCTCTCTCTCTCTCTCTCTTTCGCCTTTTATTTTTTCATCTCTCTCTCTTCTCCGCCGTATATCTTTCTTCTCTCTCTTTCTCCTTTACCTGTCACAGTTTTTGCCTCTATTTCTCCATTGTTATCAGTTTTTCTTGCATTGTGCCCCCCCTCCTCTATCTCTCTCTCTCTCCCTCTCTCCCTGTCTTGCGCACTTTAGAAACTCACAGTACGGCATATTCAGGTAACGATTTTGAAATGCGAGTCGAATGATCGTAAGAAGCGCAGCAGGAACACCAAACAATGATCCAGGATGTATGATCTCCTTTTTCCGGGCACTGAATTCGCAAGTGGTCTCTGTCATTTAACATTTTGTTACCTAATCAAGATAGCCTCGTACACGTGATAACAGTTTAAGGAAACTCTACCCCACATCATAGGTGTGGGTTTACTGAAAGATCGGATGTTTTTCTTCCTAATGACGTGATTGATGTAAAATATTCCTTACGAAAATGTATAAGAATAAGTCCGTATGCAGGATTTTTTCCAGAGAAGAGGCAATGTTAAATAGGTGAAATGCTCGAGGAAACAAGCAAGCGGGGGAGCGAAGAGACCGATCTGTTCACAAGGGTGTTTTGCATTTTTGAAATTCAAATTGATGGATCTGTGCACACTTTGGGTGGATATTTTTTTGGGAAAAATATCAGTAAAAAAAGTAAAGCTTGAAAAATTAGGGGTGGGAGCGACTGCTCCCTGTCTCCCCCTCCGCTGCGTACGACCATGTACAAGAAATATATAAATGAAGATTTTCACGAGCTGGTGAATCTTCTAGCCAAGACTTGGGCGCAGCCATTTTCTATATATATCGAGGGTTCAGTGCAACAAAGGGCTATCTGCAGTTTTCGGTCAAAAATGAGGTTTTGATATCAAAATATGATCAATAAGAGACAAGGTACCCATTGGTAATAATGGTTTCTACAGCAAACTTTGATACAGCAGGGTATCACCCAAAGTAGTGTTTACAACATACTCTTCATTGCAAGTTTTCTCAAAATGGCCCGAAACACAGCCCTTTGTTGCATATATGTATATATATATATGTATATATGAAGTTGGGTAGCAGGCGAATCAAGTTGTACTTGAACTATGCACCAAACTTTAGTGGGAAAGAGCTTTCTGTTCAGTATGTAAATTCAATTTAAATTGAATTTACATCAATTTCGAATTTCGAAATTCTGTAATTGTCTATTCAATATTATAACTGTAGAATTATCCCAACATATTACCATAGCAGAATTCACCCTATTTGAAGAATAGAATTAGTTAATTATATCTGAATATCATGTTCCATACTAGAGAGTTACGGTAGTATGTTTCTATTCTCTTTTCTTCTGCCAAACGCACATTCACTCTCTCTCTCTCTCTCGCTCTCTCTCACTCTTTCTTCCTCTCTCTCTATCTCTCTCTTTTTTTCTCTCTCTCTCCTTTTCTCTCTATCCCACTGCTCCTCGCATGTATTTCTTTTCTTTGTTCTTCCTCTCATCTATCCTCTCCCATGTCCTATGTTTTTATTTGTTCCTCCTTCCATCTATCTTCTTCTCTCTCCTTATGTATTTCATTGTTTGTTTGTTTTTCTCCATTAGATAAGATCAGGCTCAGCCATAGAGAAATATATATATAACTCTATGGGCTCAGCTCGTTCGCGCACATTATTACAATGTATGACGTGCATGCAGTGGATATACAGTATCTTGGCTGTCGTCTATGTGCGCTGAGGACTGAGACTCCTTCACCAGAGCACTTGTATGATTTTTTCGCGAGAATGCCTAGGCAACGATGTAAAACGGAAGCGCGCTGCCGGGCCTGGTTTTTATGTTATGTTGTATGTATGTTATGTTCCACATAATCTTTACTAAAGACATGAATAAAGACAACGCAGGAAAATAATAGCTGAAAAGGTAAAACATTTCTTTTGAAGTGAAACATATCACAGAAAAAGAAATACTAATATTTGTTTTAAAATACTAACATAGCAGTAACCAAATATATAATCATTTTTGCGAAACCTTCACTCCTACTTTCTCATGCAAATTCCGTCCTGATAGTACAGGGAAGAAAATAATAGGAAAATAAAATACTTCACTATCACCACACACACGTGGGAAAAAATGTATCTTGTATGTTATCTTCAGTTTTATGATTGTTATTGCTTTGCGTGTTTGTATTTTAATCCAACCCTATGATTTGCATGGGTTGCAATACATTACGATATATAGATTTGCAAAGTAAGAAACATCCATATTACATTTGAAAACGTAGACTTGAAAACATTTAGATCGACTTTGCATAATCTCGAGAAAGCATCAAATCAATCTGAATTCGCTCTTTCTTCTTTCCAACAGGCCCCGAAGACAACATCGCAGACGTCCCAAAAGTACGACTACTCGACGTACCGGCTATCATCGCCGCTAACCGAGATCAAAGCCGAATACGATGTGGTCGTCATCGGATCCGGCTACGGAGCGTCGATCGCGGCTAGTCGATGCGCCCGGGCCGGTCAGACCGTGTGCGTGCTGGAGAGAGGGAAGGAGTGGTGGCCGGGGGACTTTCCCGAGAGCGAACTCAAGTCCGTCAACGAGCTACAGGTGACGAGGCCTGGGCAGAAAACTGTCTTCGGTGAGTGGTGTCTCTTCAAGTCTATTTTCTTCTTAAAACTTCATGCAAATTCAAATTCAAATTCAAATTCAAATTCAAATTTGGTTCGGTAGAAACAAAAATTCAGGGCATTTCTCAGGTATGATCTTGATAATCATATTTGTAATATATAATGGTATAAAACCCATTTGATATTCCTTCAAGATAATCATAGAGGTACTTTGTAGGCCGAGGGGGGGGGGGGCAAAGAAGAGAGAGAAAGAGAGAGAAAAGGGCAAGAGAAAGAGGTAGGGAATTTGGCAAGTCTCTCAAATTTTAATTCACTGAATATCCTAGATCCTAACATTATCATACTAAAGTGTAATGAAAATCTCTTGAAAATCTCTTTCTACCAACAAGGTTTGAAAAAATCCTATTGTAAAAATAATGATTTTTTTAAAAAATCCAAATCAAGAAACGGTCGACTTAGTCTGGACAGAGTATGAATATTTATTCAAACTTAAGGTAACCTTTCTTTCCTGCCTCCCCCTCCCCCCACTCCGGTCCTCGACATCCAGGTAAAGAAACGGGTCTTTTCGATATGGTGGTCGGTACCGATGTCAGCGTTCTCCAGGGCTGTGGACTGGGAGGGACGTCCCTGATCAACGCCAACGTCGCTCTCGAGTGCGACAAACGGGTCTTCGATTGTGAGGTAATAATAATGATCATGGTAGTAATAAAATGATAATACTGGAACTGCGATGAGACTAGGTTGAGTTTCGAATAATAATGGTTTAATTCCGAGCATCGTCGGGGGGGGGGGTGTTTCACAAAGAGTTAAAATTGATTTTAAACTTGATTCGATCAGTTTTAAGTAACTTAAAATTGATATGATGAAACAGGATATCAGGAATCAATTTTAAGCTGTGCAAAGGCATTATCAATACCTACTTAAACTCAATCCTAAATCTAAAATCGATTAATTCTTTGTGAAAAACAGCCAGGCATGCCAGGTGTACGATAAGTTTTGGGGTCAGAAAACCTGACATCAAAATGAACTTACATGTAGTCAGTCGATAATTATACGTACGAAAAGGAAAGTCAATAACCATTAAAGTAAATGGACGGGATAAACAAATTGTTTACTGCTGGAATGTTAAATTTAATGGGGAGAAATTGTATGCAAAGGAAAATGATAATGATGCTGATGACAATGGTAAATTTAACATAAATGATGGCGATTACATCTAAGCCTATCATGATTTTCCGTGTTTTTTTCCATTCCCTCTAATATTCTTCAATAGAAACCTAACACGCTCTTTGTCTCACACCGAGAGTGTGAAAGAGATATGAAATGTGGGGGGGGGGGGGGGGGGGACACAGAACAAAAATCAGGGCTGTTTCCTCGAATTACGTGTGTTGGAAGAAACATGATTGATTAAAAACAGGCAATATCCTATATCCGTAACTTATTATGTTATAAATACTAAAAACTTCAGAGCAATGTGGTATTCTTTTAGATATACATGCAGAATGGTGTTGTTGAGGTTGAAAAAATACACATCATTGATCAATTTTCCTTATCCTTGTCCAAAATATGACAAAGTACAGTAATTAGACACTGCGAAATTGATTCTTTTAATAAGAACAAAGGATTCAATCACACCGTCATTATGCTAATATATACATCACTGGTCCTGAAAGTTCGCGATGACTTAAGTTGTAATGAGGAGACAACACCGGGGGGGGGGGGGGGGGGGGCGGGGGGTTCATGAAGCTGTTCGTAAAGTTACGAATGACTTTACAAATGACTTGAATATAAAGTGCCAAATAGGATGCAAACAATTTATCCTAACGTTTTAACAAAGTGTGACTGTATGTGCCATTATCACAATTAAACTTTGGTAAAAATATACTTCGCAATACATTTGTTTGTAAAATATTAATATGCTAGTCTGCATCTGCATACTTCACCTTTAGTTCATACGATTTATTGTCACTGAGAATCCCATTTGGCTTGCCACATCCAAGTCGTTAGTAGAGTCATTCTTAACTCTAAAATTCAAATTCAAATTCAATTTCAAATGTTATTGATTTTGAATCCACACAAATTGGATTGTTCTCAATTTTTTCACAAAACTCAACAAAACTTTTACAAAATATAACATAAAAAGAACAAAGTATAACATAAATAGCAGGGGCGTAGACAGCGGGGGGGGGGGGGGGATGTGGGGTATGCATCCCCCACCTCGCAAGGTGGGGGGGATGACATGTACAATCATCCCCCCCCCCGGTTTTAGGGAGGGGGGATGATTGCTTACAATTAAACTGAATTAACATGTTTAGAAATGATAGGAACAGCAATAATGATAATAATAATTATTATCATTATAACAGCAACAACAATAATAATAATGATAATAATAATAATTAGTAATGTGTTATTATTATGCTTATGATAATAATAATAGTTACCATCATCATCATCATCATCATCATCGTTGATGTGACTGAAATGACGATTACTATCATAATTATATCGATCACTATTCTGATTTATGTAGTTATTTATATTACTTTTGGGTAATTTCGGCGCTGTCACAGTTTTTCTGAAGTGATGTAACAACAACATTAAAAAAAAAAAAGATAAATAGCGTGATGCAAATATGCAATAATGTGTGTCAGTCCATATTCTATATTCGTTTGTCACGGCATTCGGGTGTATGTGTGTGGGTGTGTCATTGAGAATCCCATTTGGCTTGCCCCCCCCCCCCCCCCCACCCGGTGTTGTCTCCTCAGTACAACTTAAGTCATCGCGAACTTTCAGGACCAGTGATGTATATATTAGCATAATGACGGTGTGATTGAATCCTTTGTTCTTATTAAAAAGAATCAATTTCGCAGTGTCTAATAACTGTACTTTGCCATATTTTGGATAAGGATAAGGAAAATTGATCAATGATGTGTATTTTTTCAACCTCAACAACACCATTCTGCATGTATATTCTATTCTTCTAGTGTGTGGGTGGGCGTGTGCGTGTGTGTTTATCTGTATACGACATTGATCCTCGATTTCTCGAGAACGGCAAATCATCCCCCCAGGTGTAAGAACCTGTCTACGCCACTGATAGATAGCAAAGTATACCAGGATTTTCACAAAAACATAACAGAATATAACAAAATGTAACGGAATATGATAGATATTTTTTGATACTAGAATATGACAAAATATATTCGAGTAAAACAACTTTTAAGTATATAACAAAACAAACAAACAAAACAAAGCAAAAAGCAGACAAATCCCGGATAAATAGTATCCACTCTTTTTAAATTTTATGGACCAAGGTTAGAAAAAATTATTATTAAAAAAAAATATATATATATAAAATAGCAGCGATATCATATAATAAAATACGTTAAGTATCATAAATCCCACGGAATGTAGTGAAAGAAGAACAAATACCACTAGCTCAAGATCCCCCTCCCCCCCCCCCCTTCTTGTAGGCACCCTCTTCCAATTAATACCATTACAAACAAAGAAAAGGTGAAGAGAGAGGGTAACTTACCACATAATAAGTCCCTGACCCAGTTTGAATTACCTGTAGCGGGTTCAGCGCCCCGGAAGCAAGCTGTTCAAATTTTATGATTTATTATTTTCTATTAGTTTCAATCGTTTACCGTACATACGGCTTATTGCAGGTATAATTATTGAGTTTATATCGCTTTCAGCGTTCGACATCAAAAATTTGAATTTCTCGTCATTGTTTAAATTTTGAAAAAAACGGTACTCTATCATTAAGGTTAGAGAATAATTTTAATCTGATATCATTTAAGTGGGTACATGTGATCAGGAAACTCGAAGAACATCTTTATAAAACACCCCCCCCCCCCCCCGGTCCTGTTTGTTATTGTGAAATCTGAAAGACCACCAAGACGTTTAATATTTCGTTAATTCTTCTCGAAGCATACGCAAAGTTTAGAATAAATGAATAGTACCATCATTATGTTACTAATAGAGCTGGCCTAAAAAGCTTCGCGAGGACTTGGCTATGTTGTACGGGGAGGACCGGCAGCACGTATTCGATATGCTGAAACCTGAGAGGTATCCCAATGACTTCCCGGAACTGGCCAAGATGAAGGCACTGAAGCTTGGAGCGGCCCATCTTATCAAGGATATCGAGGATCTACGCGTCTCCGATGTTTTCAGCAGGTAATTGGCCTTTTTTAAAAAAAACATGCACACGTTGGTATCAGTATGACTATAGAACTTTCATTTGCTTGATGTACGATAAAATGGCAATGTGGTTCAAAATGCCTTACTCAAGGGAATAAGTGCCATACCGGGGATCGAACCCCCGATCCTCGCGTCACCAGTCAAGCGCCTTAAACTACTGGACCACGGCGCCTCCACCTCCATGATAGACATACCGATACCGTTATCCTTCCATTATGCCCCGACATGAAAAAAAAAAAACAACAACAAAAAACGTTTATACGCAAATACGAACAAACCTTCTTCGACCCATGCAGTGATCCCCAAGCAACCAGACAAACAACGGAGAGAACATATGCCCAATGACTCCAAATGAACAAGAATCGAGGTGCCTGGAGTCCGTTTTTAAGTCGGTTAAGTAATGGCTGAGCTGTGAGGGTTAAGAATGTCGTCGAGACTCTATTTTGGGATCCGAGGAGGGTTTCCCAGTTCAATCCTACGCTCAAGATAAATCGTGCTAGGGTCTAAGGAAAATGGGTGTTATACTGAAATCACATGGTGCTCAACGGGTTAAAAATACTGTTGGTCTGCGACTGGCCTTCCTCTCTATATATACCGGGTGTCCCAGAAAAAGCGGAAGGGTGGATTTTCAGTACTTTACCTTCAAAAAGTAGATAATCTTTTTTACATCAGTGAGTAAAGCATCGTCTACCGAAGAAAATGATACCAAGATCATTGAATTTGGTGAAGTAATTTGTATTCTATGTCCGTTTCTTATAAGATACTGTCATTTTTATTTATTTTTTATTTATTTATTTATTTATTTATTTATTTATATATTTATTTTGGCGACTGTTGAGAGTAGCTTCGTGTCGGGATGGCCTTCCATATTACGATGTTTGAGGGAAGTCCGCTGATGCATGTCAGCAACAAAACGTGCCATACACATGCCATATGAAAGGTCATTCCCGACTCAATTCTGCTCTCCACTGTTGCGAAAAACATGCGAAACTATTCGAAAATTACTGTATTTTAAGAAACTGACGGTCATAGAATCAAAATTACTTCACCAATTTTATTGATCTTGGTATTATTCCCTTTGGTAGAAGATGCTTTACCTACTAAAGTAAAAAGATTATCTACTTTCTGAAGGTAAAGTACTGAATATCCACCATTCCGCTTTTTCTGGGAGACCCGGTACAAGTATCTCTCTCTCTCTCTCTCTCTCTCTCTCTCTCTCTTTCTCAAATCCGCTCAGAGCATAACCAGTCTCACATATTTCCTTATATGTATTTATTTCTCATGATTTTAATTTTGATTTTATAACAACTCGATCTAGATGCAACCTGAGAGTGTAACTTTTCTGAGAAAAAGAGAGTCTATAAGTGATTAAAGAAATATGGAAGGGGAGTCAAACAAAATTTTCGCATTATGAACAGTATGACTTGCCTTTCCGTCTGCTGTGCAGGGTGCCCCTCTATGTGAACTTCAAGCATGCGGAGAAGAATGACTTTGGTATCCCACAACCTGCCTGTAACGGGTGCGGCAATTGTGTCGGGGGATGCAACGTAGGTGCCAAGAACACTCTGAACTTTAACTATCTCCCTGATGCGAGGACATTTGGTGCCGACATTTTTACGCAGGTATTCAATCGACATTTATCATGGAAATAATGAATGGACAATAAAAGCAGTTTGGAAGATGTGGGTACAGGCAGCTTTTCTCCTAAAAGACAAACTAAACAGAAACGTGCCACTCTTCATATTTGAGGGAAAATTGTAAATCAGAGTCTTGTAACCTTTTTATTGTCATATGTTTTAGTTATTGGTTACCAGCAAATTTCTGGAATCGATCTTCACCCTCCTTTTAAGAAAATAACCTAGACTGTTCCCGACTAATATGAATATTTATTATCCACCCCAATTACAACTATATCTATGTTAATCTTATTTTGAATATCTTACTGTCGAAAGTGAACAAGTAGACTGGTTCTCTACAAACACTGATAGTCAAAAACTCCTTGCTTTCTTTCCTTCTGTTGCTTTCATTGTTTTCCCTCTGTCCCTCTCTCCAGTGTCTCTTCTTTTTTTCTTTTTTTTTGGTATTCTTCCTCTCGCATCTCTTTCTTTTTCTATATCTGTCGCCAACTTCTATGCTATTCCCTCTCATTCCCTTTGTTTCTCATACTATGCAGACAAAAGTGAAGGCAGTCCTTCGAGAAGAATCCAAGGGAATGTGGAAGGTGTTCTACGAAGAGTTGGTGCAAGATGTCTTCCATGTGGTAGAGCAGACGGTCCGAGCAAAGATCGTCATCCTGGGAGCTGGGTCGTTGGGGTCAACCAATATACTGATGAATTCCGCCGACCGAGGTCTACAGCTGTCCGATAAGCTTGGAGAGGGCTTCACGACAAATGGTGATGCCCTGAACTTTAGCTACAACACGGCGCATAAAGTCAAATGCGTCGGGGTGAAGACGAATGATCTGAAGCCAGGGCATGGACCGGGACCGTGTATCTCATCGGTCATTGACATGAGGCTGCCGGAAGCGCCACTGGAAGATGGCTATGTCCTGGAGGATGGGACTCCTCCTGTTGCTTGGGAGGCACCCTTGAAGATACTCCTGAAGACCACTCCCGGACTGAAACTGTCACATGGCAAAAACACGCGTGAAGCTCTGCGTGCCATATCAGGCAAGGCCATCAAGAACACCCTCTCTGTCCTGTCTATGAGCCACGACAACGCAGATGGGAAACTAGTCCGTGATAAGGCCAGTGGGCGAGTCACAGTGGATTTCCCAATGGTTGGATGTGGAGAAAACTTCGAGAAGATCTTCGAGGGGTCAAAGCAGTTGACGGCTGCTCTGGAAGGACACCATATCGCAAACCCATTCTGGAAGGGTATGTTGAGTGAGCTAAGGAACACAAAGGGTATCATCACCGTACATCCATTGGGTGGTTGCTGCATGGGTGAGTCCGGCAAACAGGGAGTGGTCGACCACGCCGGCCAGGTGTTCGTTGGTAATTTCGACAACGTGTACCCTGGTCTTCTGGTAGTCGATGGGGCAGTCATGCCACGTAGTCTTGGTGTGAACCCGACCTTGACCATCGCCATGATTGCTGAAAGGTGTGTTCGTCTCCTAGCAGAGAGACAAGGCTGGACTATAGACTACCCATCGAGAAGGAATATAGGCAAGTTCAGTTCTTTAGTGATCAATTAGCTTCATAGGTAAAACTTGAGCAGTTGTGTAATCACGATTTTTTTTTACTTGGGCACAAGACGTGGGGACCACATTTTAAGGGTTTTTTTGTTGTTGTTGGGTATGGGGGTTTTTATTTTGCTTGTTATTGTTTTATTTTTATTCCAAAAGTCTCTGGCAAATAAAAGAAATATCCGCTGGGAGGGGTTGGGCCAATTTTAGCATGTTTTGGAAACATTCCTGGTAATAAATGTGTAGAAATAGGCAGATTTAATTTCGCTGGGGTTAGGTGCCCTCCGTGTCCATCCTCTGGATATACCGTTGATCAGTCACAGTACAGAGAAAACAGTCAGCTTTGTAGCATCGCATCCATTTGATCTTTTTCATTTTTATCAGTATTTGCTGTGTAATTCAGATTGAATATGCTAATTTAGTTTAGGAAAGCTAATTTATGACCTTCCATTTCATAACATCTTTTTGCTGCTGTCAATTCTCATTGTAGCCACTGTGTACAGGAAGACAAAGCCTGGATTCCGCTTCACAGAGAAGATGACCGGAAAGCTGATGGTTGGTGAAGAAAAGCACTCGTTTTCCTTCAAGCTTACTATCGAGTCAAAGGACATCTACCACATGCTGAACCTGGACCCGAACCACCGTGCTGGAATTTACGGCATTGTCAGGTGTGAGGCGCTGTCAAGTACACCCCTAACAATCTCAGATGGCATCTTTGAACTCTTTGCTGACAGCCAAGACAAGGTAGAGACCAAAGAAATGGTCTATAAAATGACTCTCACCGACGAAGAAGGACACGTGTTCTATTTCAAGGGTGAAAAGTTGATCCACAAGAATAGAGCAATGTCCACGGGCCTTACGGATACCACGCATATGACCTTCAGCGTGACTAAAGGTTCTGCTGCGGCGACGGAGAAAGTCGGGGAAGGAAAGCTGAAGCTGAAGATCCGAGATTTCATGAGACAGCTAACAACCATCGATGTCACCAACTGCAATAACGCGATCGAGAGGTTGAGATGGAAGACGAAGTTCTGCAAGTTCTTTGCGGGTTCCCTTTGGGAAGTCTACGGCATCTTCAGTCCTTCCACAACGCCATTTGATCCCGATGCCCCTCCGCGGGAAAGACGACTTCTCAAGATGGATGAAGAAGACATTGTCCCCATGGAGCTTTCTGGAAAAGACGGCGTTCCGCTTATCCTTACAAGATACAGAGGAGGGAAGAAAGGCCCCATTCTGTTACTCCACGGAATAGGTGTCTCAAGTCGCATCTTCACAATCGATACAATTAACAAGAACTTGGTGGAGTACTTGGTAGAGAAAGGGTTTGATGTGTGGTCCCTGGATCTGCGTTTCTCGATATCGCTACCATCCCACAAGGACAAATCCACTGTCATTGATGCTGCAGAGTTTGATGTCCCAGTCGCAATCGACCATATTCTTGAGACAACCAAAGTAACCAGCGTCCAGGTCTTTGGGCACTGCGTGGGATCACTGGTCATTTTTGCCGCACTTCTTGGAGGTTTCGTCCCCAAAGAGAAGATAAGCAGCATCGTATCTTCTCAGCTAGGTTTCGTGATCAAGCCCTCTGCATCATCCACTACTGGCCCTAACTTCATTGGAGATGGAGTTGACGCATACACAGACACCAACGAAAACTGGATGGGACGAGTCTTTAACGTCATCTCGGATAGGTATGCCAGTTTCGTGACTTCCGCCAAGGAACACTGTGACAGCCACGTATGCCATCGGGTCACTTTCTTGTACCGGCCTTCATGGCAGCACCGTAACCTGAACAAGGCTACCCACGACACCTTGCACGAATGGAACGGATTTACCAACAAGGACCTCTTCAAGCACCTGTCTAAGTGCGCCAACAAGAAGACACTTTGCGGACGTGACGGGGACAAGCCTCTCATTCCGAAGTGGGACCCTAAGACCTCCAAGGAGGATGCCGAGTACAAGGAAGCCATGTCTAAGCTCAACCTTCCCATTCTCTTCTTCATGGGAGAACAAAACAGCAGATGGGACAAGAAGTCAGTCCAACGGAGTCACCAAAGATGCCAGGAGAGTCACCCGGATCAGCACTATGAGTGCCTCATGGTGCCTTCTTACAATCACTCAGACTCTATTGTTGGCAAAAACGCAGAAAGTGACGTCTTCCCACTCTTCTTGCCATTCCTTGAAAAGTACTCCATACTACACGAAATAGCAAATGATACACATCTCTAAAAATCAATGAACTTGTCTGCATGATGACCGAATGTGCCGTTAATACATTATCTGTATAAATGTATTGCCTATTTATAACATTTCCCCAAGAATACCTTTTTAATTATCAAAAGGGAGACTGATTCAGCGCGCGCATCTTCAGAGACTTTATGGCTGACGTAAGCCCGGCGCACACTATAGACCAATTCCAAAACGCGTGAAATTGGAAGCTAACTGAGTGCGAAATTCACTCGCCTCTGACTCATGAAGCCTGTGTGTGAGAAGCTACCTAAACGGGTTTCCTGGCCTTTTACTAACAAAATTAAGATGAAAAAGTAACGAAATTACAAAAATACATCATATTTTTTTTTTACATTTATTAAAAAATACATAAAATCTTCATCTGTTAGATGTGGTCATTGTCTTACGTCATCTACCCATGTATCCATGCTTTATTTTATTGATCTAGAATAAAGTAAATGAAATAATATCAGGGCATATCACATATCTTTTATTGATTTTGTACACAACCATTCGCGGTCAGTGCACTATCACACATCGCAGCTATCCGATGCCTCGCCGATAGAGGGTCAAATGCATAAACCGGAGATGGAATTGGTCTATACGATACGACTGCGACCCGATTTTCGAACCACTGGCATTTTGCATTAAATATGGAAGTTTAATCAAGTACAATTATCTTATTTGAAGTTCGGGATAATGATAGCTCGAAATTTTGGTTAACTGCAAGCCTTGTGGTCGGAGTAAAGGCCAAGCCGGCTTCAGATCTTAGGCGACCGCATGATCTCTACGATGTCACTACGAATTTAGAATTGAATTCGCTTTTATTCCTATAGGGAGGCTCGCAACAGCCCGGAATTTCGATTTTTAGTTATCATACGACTATTCGGAACTTTGATCATGAAGATTTACATGTTTGAGTGTTCATATCAAATGCTATAACAAATGTTTCCAAAATCGGATCGCAGTTGGATCGTGCAGTGTGCACCGGGCTTTAACTCCCCTCCCCCCTTTTTTTTTCACATCAAGAGACATTTACGAACATTCCTCATTTTAATGTTTGGACATGATTATTATTTAACTTCAGAGGCACTATTTTCTACATTTTTAACTTAATGGACAAGTACACTTATACTCTGAGCTTGATAATGATGCACATTGTACTTATTCATACTCTTCTCCTCTTGATAAATGTATTATCGTTTTATAACTTAATGCAAATATGATACTTGAACATTGGTAAAGTCGTGTAATAGATTCATCTTAACGATAAGATAATTTATCTCCATATTTATGTTTCAAAATAAGAACAACTTGGGAAGTATCATCATGTATTGTATATATATATATATATATATATATATAATATCTATTCATTATAGTTACTTCTACTAACTTGTATTGTTATCATTACTGAAAATTGGACATCTTACAGTTTATTTTTCAATATGCCACAGGGAGGTACATGTATATGCTTCGTGAAGTACTTTCGCATTGTAGTTGAAATCGATATTTTGACAGAATATATATATATATTTATCATAATGCATATCTTATTTAGGTACATTGTTCTTGCCAGGAAACTATATTCGAAGAAATGAAAGAAAACACAAGGAGAGGAAAACGATATAATTTCTAAATTTGATTTTTTTTAAAGCATTGTGAAACGTAATGTGGATGAATCTAATGATTTGAACATTTATTACATCACAAGTCAGAATAAAGATTTAAGCTCTCATTTTTCATTCTTTAGTGTTTTTTTTTTGTAAATACAATAGGATTTTCACTTTTCATATTTGTTATATCATCCTCGGTATAAAAGTATAAAATTTTCAACATAACTTCTTTTAATCATTGTAGACATAAATCGTAGTAAACAAAACATTTTCCAGTGGCATGAAATGGCTACAGAATCATGTTGACTACATAATGTATTAATTAAGAACATATTTATATATAATTTGCTTGTATTTTCTGCAGATTATTCTGTAAGCTTTCATCAAAAACTTTCTAAAATAATGGTGTATTTTATCAAATTTTGTATCGGTATTACATTTTGTATCCTTAATAGTTACCGAAGGAGAAGATATCAACTACTCAATATTTTTCTCTTTCTCATATTTTATTTAAGCCTATCAAGTCGTTTTGTTAGGACACTTGAAATTTTGTTTGGAATATTTTCAAGATATCATACCACGATGTAAAATGCATAGCAATATTTATGTAAACAGTAATGTCGATGTCCTTTATAATCTTGTCGGTGTGTTTTGTCCAAAAAAACCTGTTGACATGGTTGAGTACATGTATGTACACATGAAGTTTCGTTGGTGACAGGACATTTTCTCTGCTCCTGCCTTAATTTCTCTGAAGACAAAGGGTTAGGGTTGGGGTTGTGATAGAGTTTTGGTTTAGAATAGTGCGAGGATAAGGATTAAAGTTAATGTTAGATTTGGGTTAGGTTTCATGTTTGGCTTATTAAAAGTGCAGATTTTCCATGGGAGCATAATGTGGCCGGAGCAAATGTAATGGAACCAGTTCTGTTAACTTTTATTGGTTTTTTTTTTCTTTTTTGGACGGACATATGACAAAAATTAGGATGGTCAGATTTTTTCATATTACAAGATGCTTTTTTGTCGAGAGATATGATATGAAGAGTCTGAAAAGGGGTGGATAAGTGAAATAAACGGACAGCTTTATTAAGATAAAGTCGAGTTTTGGTCATAATTTACTTTGGATAACAAGAAGTCGCCCAAATGCAGTAGGGAAAGGTAATGTGATATGCAAATATACCAAGCTGTGAGGAAGCATAGTGGAAATTATTCATCTTGCCTGAGGAGGGACTGTCAATAAACATTTTTTTTTTCGAGGGGCAAATTATTGCCAGTCCCTCCAAAATTCCACTATTCTTACAAAATAATTGCTTGGTGCATTTATTTCATACCTCTTCCTTACAACTAATTCCGATCCTATAGTTAGCTAGCTGATCTGGACCGAGCATATATAATTCCATTATTCTTTCGAAATGATTGCTTGGTGTATTTGTTTCATTTCTCTTCCTTACAATTCATTCCGAACCGATAGTTAGCCAGCCGATCTGGACCGAGCACAGGGGCAAACCGCTGACTTGCAGCGCTACTGCAGCCGGCAAGTTTATCAGTTTATGAGCAGCTAGCCCGTAAGCCTGTGACTCGCTCAGCGGATTGTCTGCGCGTTTGAACTGAAACATATCTTTGTCAACGAGTATATAGTGAGCGTGTGCAGTACTACTGCCCGAGAAGAAATTAGTAAATAGAGCATTCGCAGTGCTGCCACTGAAAAAAGATTAGTGAAAACTATTCGGAGCTAATGCAATTATTTTTAACCCTTTTTTGAAATGACCAATCACGTTTCCAGAATAGTCATGCATATTCATATTATGAATATAATAGACTATAAGTGTCATGAACATTTGGTCCAAGCTTTTCCTATTTCCACGAAGAGGGCATATCTCTTCCAGGGGACATTCCTTCTGCCATAATCTTCCAAGAAGACACTGAAAGAGTGTTTTTTTTTTTCACGAACTCTTTTTTTCACTGTGATTATGACCCAGCCGCTATCTGACTATGTCATTCCGACTAATCTATTTCTAGTTTTATATCATGTTACTATTGCATTCCAATATAACTCTTGTTTCATATTCCTTGTTAAAGTCATATCATTTGATTTCTTTTTGTACTGACTTCACTGTGTGAATATGACTTCACAGGATAATGTTTTGTATAGACGTTTCATTTTATATTAAACAATAAACATGTATACGATGAGTGCTACAAAATCAGTGCAAAGTCTAGAACAAAACACACAAAATCTTCCCGTCACTGTCGAAAATAGTAAGAAAACAAGTCTGTGTGTCTTTATTCAACACTATGGCATTACTTACACATACACAGATTTATTTACGATAGTTCGTCATGACCTAAACTTTATATATCAGTATATCGACAAATAAAACAAAAGATAGCATGTTATTTCTGTTTCTTTTGTGTCTTTTATTCCCATCTCCATTAGTACGATCATACTTTCTAACACTGAATTCATTTAAAAATGAAATGATACTTGATACTGAAGGATAATCATGATAAAGGAGTTTTTAAATCATTGTTAATTTGAGCATTCATACTGCTCTTTCTTAGTGAATTTCTTCGTGAATTTTGGTATTACTACCCCTATGTAGCTCCAACCACACATAACATAATTTTTGACATGCAACTGTTCAAGGTAAGTTTATTCCTGAAGTAAATGCAGCATATAAAAACCGAAAAGGCAAAAGGTAAGGAAGTCCGGAAGGCTAAATACATTGTAGTTATTTGTAACGATTACGAAATCAATAAATTACTACACAACTATGAACAAAAATAGAAATCCCCATAGACGGTGATGACTGGATAGCGCCTATGTCAGTACATTCATTTCCCAAGGAAATCAAGGAAATCTTTCGACAAAAACGGATGTAGGCCTCCATAATAAAATGAATTTCATTTATATTAAGCGGAATTAATGTGCGAAAATTTGAAGGTTATTAACACAAATTGCACTTGACTTGATAATTAATTTAAAGTTCTTTGGTCATGTTGGTATGCACTTCATGCAATGATTGCAGATGATCATATATACCCTGGGCCATAGCTACTCGTTACAAGTAAGGGGGCTTGCCTCACGTGATCTGAGAGAAGAACTCGATTGGCTGCAAGTCTACCTGTTGACACGGCACGTTCCATTAGAGCTGAGGGGTAATCGGTGTGTAACCAATCACCTGCGAAGTTGAGATTGGCGATGCCGCACTCTGATGGAAAAGCAACGGTTGGTCGAAGGTGCTCAAGATTTGACGGGAATGATGCAAAGTTTGTTCCACAATGAACAAACTGACCTAAAATTTTGAATTCTTCGTAGAATATCTCAGGATAAATTTCCCTAGCTGTTGGTGCAATGGTGTCCCAAATGTCCTCATCTTTACGTCGCCATAATCCCAAGCGTACAGGTGAAACTCCATAATAGATCCACCCGTCCGCAGGCTCCACTGACGGGACTTCTTCTCGATGAGGTGATACTGTACCACTAAGTTAATTGGATGGAATTCAGGTGTTTGTAAAATAGCGGGATGTGATGATCCCATCTGTTTATCAAACCACACCCTAAGAACTTTGTAAGAGGGCGCCATGGGAAGCTGCTGGAGTCGGTTTTGGATGCAGGCTACATGTTTATTATTCGGAAATATTCCGCTGGTTTCGGTGAAGATTGCCTTGACGGCGGATAAGTCTGCGGCTAATATCACATGGTCGTAAGACACACGTGGGTCATTTGATACCCCTGAAACCAGGCTGTCCTGACCATCGAATCTCAGATCATTTACAGCAGAACTTGTCTCTATGCTGTAAAATGAATACGAGGATTAATCGTAATACTTTAAGGCTACTAACTCATGACAAACTAATCAACGTATGTTGGTATTAAAGTCATTTCATTAACAAAAATACAATAAAAACATTACAAATACCATCTGTCGCTCTTCCTTTGAGAATGTACTCATTGCCAATCCAATCAGTTATTTTCATGATTGTAGTAACTTTTATCAATGAAATCAAGTGCATTCTTAAAAATTATTCATAACAGGTTTTATGACATGCTTAATCCTTGAGTGGACAAGCTCCTAGTTACATAACAGTATTACTTAAACTCAAAGTCCAGTCACACGGTCATAGCCTGCGCAGTTCCAGAGACACACTGTTGCTTCAAAGTCCCCATAGTAAAACTAAAATCACTCTCGGTGACCGTGCATTTGCCATTGCTGCTCCAAAACTGTGGAATAGCTTGCCAATTGAAATACGAAGTTCTCCATCCCTAAATGTCTTTAAATCCAAGTTGAAATCATATTTGTTCAGTTAAGGTAATATATTTTGTAGAATTAAGTAAAAAGGAGCTCTGAACTAGCGCAGCTGAATATATCTGCATAGTAACTGCGCTATATAAATTTATGCTTATTATTATTATTATTATAAGTTCACAGATGACTTACTTAGCGCCAAGTGACTTCAGTCTTCTTTCCCACGGATCAAAGACCGCGGTGCGATGATCCACTGTAGCTATCGTACGTTGATCGGCCTGTTATAAGACAGGTTCAAAGTATACTATGATATGGGTATAAGTGAAAAGGAACAAAAAATATATCACGAGGTGAAAGATTCCCTCTTTGTGCTGAACGGCATAATTTCCTTTGCCACATAATGGTCGACAAAATCTAGGTTAACATTGTTTTTAACCATTTGTAATCGCGAAAATTTTTATTTTGGTGTTGACTGCTTTGATTTACTCATAATAATCCAAAAATATGACTAAAAAAAATTTTTAAAGACAGAATAAGAATTGTTACCTTACTGTCTCCTGTGAAATAAAAGTGCGAATACATCAAAATTTCTGCCGCGTTAATTACTTTCCGCTCGTTAAAGGTTACAGAGAGAGCTGGGCGAAGAACAGTATCTGCGAACCAGGCCGGTACTCCATCTAATTCAATCCATTCATCTACGAAAATATAAATGATAATAGTGATTGTGATGATTATAACACTTACCCATTTTGTTTTGTTTCATTAGTATTAGTTTTATTATTTTACGAATAATAAACTAAGTATTAGATTCATAATAATAATAATAATAATAAAAACTAATACTAGTGACAGTTTATAAGTCATGAACAAAAAGTATAGAACATTGGCATGGTTTCGTTGCAGCGTTTTGGAAATGTCGGATTGGCTCATCATAGAACATAGTAAAATTGGATAATTGTACGTTCAATATAGATCTGTCTCTTAAATATATCAATTCCATGTTGACTTGGTAATTTGCTGAAGAATGTGAATTTTTTTTCATTGTGCTCCTTCTAATAAAGATCTAAGAAGATATGCTTCCATATCATAACGAATATCAACAGGAAATTTTTACCATAAACATGATAAACGTCATGAATGTGGTTATTTATCCAATCTTTATTTCACCTCGATAAAGCTGTGCACAAACCAGTTTAAATTAAGAACTGATTTACAGCAAGTCAGAGTAAAATGGAGCGTCTTTAAGGTTGGAGGTAAAATGGCACAAAATGACAAAAATTCTATCTAGAGCGCAAGAAATACGTTGAAATGTGTAACACTACTTTCGTAGATAGTATATGAAAGACTACATCTTTTCAAACTGCAGATAAAAAGACGACGGCCATGTAAGAATAACTCACCGAACGTGATGTTCCCGAATCTCTGATAGACTGTATTATGATCGTAGTAAGCAAAGCGTACAGACATACGAATAATATCCAGAATGTTTGTCACCTTGAAATTAGGACTTGAAAGAAGTGTTACTGCAAGATAAAGCGAGAGAAAACTAGCGATTAGTCAACGAAAACATAATGAATAAAGTGTTATTAAATGAACAAATCCCCCCCCCCCTCTCTCTCTCTTCTCATCCACTCTTCTTCTTTCTGACTGCCTCACTGATACTTAGTTTTATTACTGTTTCTTCCAGTTTATCCCAACTACCTGAAAATCAATTTTAACATCAATTTTCAGTCAGTGTCGTCTTCCTTTTATTACCAGACATGTAATCAACTTTAGTCAGATCAAGTGATGCATATTGCAACCAAAACACAGAATAGGAACTTCCTACGAATAGCATAGAAACAGAACCGGTGATCGGCGAAAATGGATGTGCCAAACTGGTGCCGTTTTTAGCACTTCTTCAGGATTAGCCATTCCTTCAGAAGCGCTGACTTTGCTTTCGCATTAATTATGACGGCTTAAGAAAATTAATTTTCTTTAATGATTTATCGACTGTCACGGGATGCCACTCTCACCTATAACATTGATAGGATATGGTCCTTTGCTTTCCATAACCTCATCTTCATAGTTCCTGAACCGGAAATGATTTGCTCCCCACCTCTGAAAGTTGTCGTTGATGCCCAATCGCTGCAGTATGTCTTTGAATGTATAGTAATTGTAAAACCACGCTGAAAGAGAAAACATATACTGCACCTGAAATCAAAAATTTGCTTTTCAGTGTTAAGGGTCGATCCCACCTTTACCGATAACCTTACTATTAAAACCATTTTCTATCGTTTTTGTGGGAAAGGTCATGGGTAGGTTTAGGTCCGAGAAAAGATTGGTGAAGGTTTAAAAGCATACATTGATAAAATGGGACCTGCAACATCTATCTCTAATATGTAAACCTTTGAAACGGTGTTCATTTTTAATATACAGTCATCATTATCAGTATGTATATAGCAAGATCTTATATTTGGTCTTCAAATAGAAGGTTGACGTACTCCGAAACAGGCATTCGAACACAAAGATACAGGTTGTTTCAGCAGTCCAAGGATTTTGTGCTCTTGATAAAAGTGGCATCTTCTTCCTTTTTACCGGTTCTATTTTATCTATTTCTCCTCGTATTTCCTCTTTCCATCTACCGAAACCTCCCATTTTCTGCTGGTGCAATAGAACTTACCATGAAAGCCATGATCTACCCTAAATGTTTCCCCCATGATGTTCACCTCAGTGGACTTCAGACGACCTCCGAGCATTGGACTGGCTTCCTTGACGGTGACATTATAACCCCTCTCTACCAGCTCGAATGCTGCCGATAACCCTGCCAGACCACCTCCTGCAAAATACAAGTAACAGTTTTGGAAAAGCAGGTAAGCCTGCGTTACAAATTAGTACGAGTTCATATTTTGTTGTTCAGTTCAGTTCAGTTTCAGTTTATTTTCATATTTCACATAAATGATGATACATGCATGCAAGTGAGAAATAATACATAAATAATATATGAATGACATCATAAATAAGACAATTCATAATACAAAGGGGGAAATTGGAACATACAAAGACGTAGACCTTAATATATTCACCATGAGCTTAAGACAAATTAATTTAAAACCATCGATCTTTATACCTAGAGCTTGAGGGAGATTATAGCATTGTGCTTCACAGGTTGTTCAAGAAAGTCTCCTAAAGGAAACTTCCTCAGTAAAGGATTTTTCATAAATATGATTTGGCAACAGAAAAACTGTTACTCAGAAATAATAAGATCACTAAACAAAAATATAGTACTCTGACTATAACCATGTAACAAGACTAGCTTCTAGCTGTGCAGCAGATTTTTATCTTCATTGCCATTATTTGATAAGCTATACAAATATCAGTTTTAAAGGAATTACTTGTTCACCTCATTCCACTACCACGTGTATCAATTAATCATTGGTATAAATCTCGGGGGGGGGGGGGGGTTTTATGCCCCAAACTTTTTAGAGAGAGGGGGATGGCGTGTACAAAATACACCCCCCCCCCTCTTTCAAAGAAGAAATTATGTTTTAATCAATCAGTTGTTGAAATTTTTGTATGAATCTATCATGAACGACGATATAGTACTAAAATTTCATTTGAAATGCAATTAAATCAGTTGTTGAAATTTTTGTATGAATCTATCATGAACGACGATATAGTAGTAAAATTTCATTTGAAATGCTATTAAATACCAGAGAAAGGATGGGGGAGTATGGGGGGAGTATGTGCTGGTGGTTTAGGGTGTGTGAACTCGTTTGCCAGTGTGCGCTAGAAAGATCGGCAAAATATTTCGACCCCCCCCCCCCCCGGGCCCCAACCCTCACTCCTCGAAACGGATTTACGCCGGTGGTATTAATTATCATATCGTGTAAATGAGATAGCGATGGCGATTATATACCTCAAAGTCAACACACACGGAAACACTTCTGATAACTAGATACTGACCAACAATAAGGACGTTGCGGTGGACTCCGGCCGGTAAGGTGGTCGGATCATTCGGGTTAACAGGAGCAATCAGAACGGGTTCGTTTGATCCCAGATATCTCAGGAATATAAGTGCCACTGAAAATAAAGAAAATTAATGAATAATAATGATAGTAACGATGTGATAATGATGATGATGGAAATGATGATGAGGACAATGATAATTATGATGACTGATAATAATAACAATAAATAATAATAATAATAATAATAATAATAATAATAATAATGATAATAATAATAATAATAATAATAACAATGGTAATAATACTACTACTACGAATAATAATAATATTGATTCTATTATAATGAAAATGATACCACTAAAACATGTAACAATCATAATCCTAATTGTTATATCCATGTTATGCAAATGCACCTGAATCGATGGAATCCAGTTTGCTTACGTAATTGTTGCCATGTCGGGTAAGCCTAGTGCTTAAGGCAAACTTTGTAACTGTCAAGGGAACTGTTGTTCAACAACGAAGCATAAAATTTGTAAACAGGTCTGTTCTGTATAAGAGGTCACGGACACCATTACGTTTCTGACCTTCATCAGTGGTTTAAAGGGGGTACCCAATGCTGAAACAATGTTCATTTAAAAGAGCATGATTTTATTAGCAGAAAATCATCTGCCTAAAGTTTTTTAAAAAGTCGTGTTGCCAAGGAAACCCCCAAATGTGGTAAGATTTCAGGATATTTTTGACCCCTCAGCTGTGACCCAGTTTCAACTGGGTACCCACTTTTACGTCAAAATGACGTCAAAGTGGGTACCATGTCGCGCACTTCTAGTAAAATGCGCGCAAGGTATAATACATTATTGTACAGTCTAGCGCGCAGCATAACTGCAATGCGCGAAGCTGGGTACCCACTTTGACGTCATACCTCAAACTCAAATTTTTTTGGTCAACTCTTGACTTTTTATGAGAAAATTTAGCCAAAATGCATTGATTTCGATTGAAAATCATCAAATTTTTAATGTTATTCTTCTTAGAATTCTATTCTCGATCATATATCAAAAAAACTTTTACCATTGTGTAATCATTTTAAGTCTAATACCACTTTCACACCAAACAAATATAACGGAATAAAAGCGTTTTTTGAAAAAAACGCTTTGGTATGAACACTCGGCAAAGCGTCATATTTGAAAAAGGAATCAAATATTCCGCAATCTACGTGTGAGGTCTATCACTAGGTTTTGAGGTGTTTTGAAAACGGAATATTCCAAATATGACGCTTTATTTTTTGGTATGTACAGAAAAAAGGAAATAAAGCGGAATGAAATGTCAAAGGTCAACCAGGTTCCCACCAAAAACCTGGAAAATGCGGGAAACGAGTGAAAGCGCGGGTATCTTCGATCGCAGCGCTAGCGAGCTGCATGGATCGGCATGGCAGTGCAGCGTACGTTCGACGCTACTAGCTGCATGGACGCGAATCATGTATGAAGAAACAAACGCGTTAGCATTCGTACATGAGTTTAAAAATTAAACTATACATACAAATAAAAAAAATAATTATTCAGTAAATTTAAACAAACTGCAATAAGTTAAGTAACAATTATACATTTTATTCTGAATAACTGATTTGTTTTGTTACATATATCAAATAAAACAAAAAAATTATACAGCTAGAGATAGCAAAATGCATGGTGGGTAATGACGTATTTCCGCACTCTCTCACACCGTAATATTACGCTTTCGCTCAAAACGGACTTCATTGGTTCAGTGTGAACAGAAACCAGAAGCGTTTTGGAAGCGTTTTGAAAGTGAAGCGTCATGAAATATAACGGCATGGATATTCCGATTCGGCAGTGTGAAAACAGTATTAGACAAGTAGGCTGCTAAGGACCCTTTACTGTGTAGCTGTAGGACTATTTAGAACACAGCCAGGCAGATACTGCCATTTAAAGTCTGTGTTTGTAGACTAGCCGTCCATCGACGTGACCACTATTGAGACGTCCCCAGTCTGTAGTTTGCAAGTACAGACCTTATTTGAATTTGTCTTGAGTTAAGCCTCAAGGTCTTCACAGCCAATTCACAGAGCATGAAGTTATACCTACAGAACCTAGACCCCTAGACATTATGTTAAATAGTCTTGAAGCACAGATATTGTAGGCCTGGTATTATGTCCTTTATTTCAGATGGGTCTGCAAATACGGTAATAATGAAGGTCAGTGACGTTTATACTACTCATTCAGAAAAACGTGTCCGTACACAGATAGAAAAAAGTAAACCTCCTGCCTGTACACATGTTGTACTCATGTCTAACGGAGACTCCCGTACTATGGGCAAAGCTTAAGATAACAAAACGCTAGTCATGATCATTACCTAGGCAAGTATGAGACTCGACTACGGCAATTAGGTTAGGGTTAGGGTATGGTGGGGCCTATATCACGAGTATGCCGACTGCCGAGACTATTAATAAGTATCGTGAGCAATACCAAAATTGAAAAGCTTACAGATGAGACTCACCTATCAGCACAAAGAAAGTTGTGAACAATCCCTCCATTTTTCTTGTTTGTTGCTTATTCTCTGCTGCTAGCATCAGCTTCACAGTGCACGCTACCGTGGCGAGTGCATGCTGCAAGTATGTCGCTAGTCCTTATAACCTTCGATACGTGGTGGTGTTATCAGACTATTGTTTTCCCCAAGATGATTGAGCCCGGTAAATGTGAAAAGTGGACCAAGTGTTTCTATTCCCTTTTATATTCATTTAGAAGAATATCCCTATTCAAGTAATCTCCCTGAACGGCAGATTTATTGTGATGTATGCACTAATTAACCGGCACAGCTTACGAATTTACATTTTAGACGCCACATGTTTGTGTAGTCCCGTTTATTCTTTTCCGTGTCATTGCTGATAATACTGATTTTTCCAAATTCCATAACGGTTAATCGTTCATAATTATAATAATTCAAAATAACATCTAGACATATTTGTTTCTCAAGTAGGCCCATGCACCACTACTTCATTCTTGTGCTTTAACTTCTTTTAATCTATTTGCACAATGGAGATAAATCTAATCGTGATTATAAGGCCCTTTAAGATAATTAAGTAGGCTAGGTCATGGGTAAAATACACAATCATTTCTCCACAATCTAGCTTATACAGGATAACATGGTAAACAAAGTACGTCTTGAGTCCCATACGAACGGTATTCAATGTTAGGGGTTTCCAGGACGCGATATTTTTTTCCTGCGGCACAGATTGGGGTTTTGATATCAGCGACTTGATTGAAGAATATTTAACTGTTAGAATGGGGTACAATACTCGCATAACTGACTAAATAAACGCCGTTGTTACCAATTATTTCATATTAAAAATGAATTTCAAACATGAAAAATCGAAGTCAGCTCTTTTCTCGACCAAATAAACACCGCTGTTACCAAAAATTAAGTAAACAAAAAGAAAAAGAAGAAAAAAAAAAACAAATCCTGAGCGAAATTCGAACACATGAGGTTCTGATGTATAGTCCGGCCGTGAGCACTTCTACCAACATGCCACTACGAAGCGCTGCTGGAAGCGCTCCAAAACAATTTAGCGTGCGTTTATTGCTAGCCTTAGGGCCTTACTTCTCCTGGGGCCCATTGCATAAAACTTTTGCCGGAGTTTTTTATGGCAAAATTTGAGGAAACTACCGCAAAAAAAAATTGTCATAGTTGTCCATTACATAAAAATTTGCAAGACTTTTTTTTTGCCAGAAAAAAAGTCTGGCAAAAGTTTTATGCAACGGCCCCCAGGCGTTTTTTTTTCCACATCTATGCCATAAGGTTTACACGTGCCATGCCCCGATCTGTTGCGCAGATAAAAATATAGTTTCCCGGACACGTCTGAAAAATATCGTCTGAAAAAAAGCCGTCACATCTTTCCCGTTTTCCCTCAACTTTAGCAGGTTGTTGAGTGGCCAAGTAAGGAAAACAAAGAGATCCAAAGGGAGATGGGACGAGATAATGGAACCCCTCGACCCACCCTGCTCGTTTGCATGATTGTTGAGAAGTGATAGGGGGAGCAGCAGCTAAAATTTGAAAGTGCCCCCCTCCTTCATAAAAAAGCAAACAAAACAAAAAAGACAATAACAAAAAATAGACATATTTTGTATCACGAGGCTTAACCGATTTTTCATTTTATTGGCCTTTATAGGGCCTCACATACTTCTGATGCAAACATGACCTGTTCTTTATGCTCGTAAGACCAACCCGAATTACTTACTCTACTGCCACACTGCTGATGTTTTTACAAATCCACTTGAAATGCCTTCTGCTAGTGGAGTATTGAATACTGATATATCGGATCATTCACCTATTTTTCAAATAACATCTTTTGATTATAAGTGTAGAGCAGGAGGAAATCTAAGCTCGGAACATTTTCAAAACAAAATATCGATGCATTTAGAGGCGCGCTTAGAGATTGTGATTGGAATGATGTTTTACACTGTGGTGAGGTGAATTCTGCCTATAATTGTTTCGAGATGACTTTACGAGATTTGTATTAAAAAAAAAAACACTTCCATTTACAATCAAAGCACCATACACAAAAGAAGTTAAAACCCTGGATGACTGAAACTCTTTTGAAGTCTGTGAGGCACAAGAACAAGTTGTATAAAAGATACTTGCATAAACCTATCAAACCCATGGCAAAGAATACAGACAGTTTAGAAACAAGTTAAATAAAGAAAGTTAAAAGAGATTGTTATCAAGAAAACTTCTCTGTTGTTAAAAACGATATTAAGTGTACATGGAAGGTCATTAATTCACTTATTGGTAAAAGAAAAGTAGACGGTGAAGAAACTGATTAAATGTAATAGATCATTAACAGAAAACTCAGTTACGCTTTCAATTGCTACATGGAAGGTCATGATCCCGGAATTCATTTTTAATATTTGCCAAAGTCTAGCAGTAATAGCATATATTTCTATTCCACAAATGTGAAGGTCATGATTCCGGAATTCATTTTGAATATTTGCCAAAATCTAACAGTAATAGCATATATTTCTATTCCACAAATGAAATAATAATATGCAATATAGTAAACCTGTTCAAGAGTAATAAAGCATCTGGCCTTGATGATTTTAGCCCCAGTGTCATAAAATCCGTTATAGGTATAATCAGCAAACAACTCTGTCATAATTACAATATGTCAATGAATGAAGGAATCTTTCCTGATAAACTTGATATTGCTAGGGTTACACCAATTTATAAAAAAAGGTGATAAAAGTTATGTAAGTAATTACCACCTATTTCGGTTCTCTCATGCTTTTCTAAGATATTTGAAAAGATTATTTACAAGCGAATTATAACATTTCTTGATAAGAATGATATTTTGAGTAAGAATCAATTTGAATTTCGTAATAAGTACTCATCATCAATGGCACTGGTTGACATCTGTAATAAGATTGTGGATACATTTGAGGAGAATTCCTTTATGATTGGCATTTTCATTTATTTATCAAAGGCTTTTGATACGATAAATCATAGTATTATGTTATCAAAATTAATTGAGACATTATGGCATCCGTGGGATTGCGTATAACTGGTTCAATAGTTACCTTTCAAGTCGTTATCAATGTACTAAATATAAATTATCTGTTTCAAGTCTAAAACAAATTACATGTGGTGTTACGCAGGGCTCCTTGTTGGACCCTTTACTCTTCATTTTATACATTGATGACATCGAGAATTCTTCCCCTTTTTTTTCTTTTATTCTATATGCGGACGATACTAATATCATTTATGCAAAGACAAGCAAATAATTTGCAGAAAGTGAGTTTATGGTTTCGTGCCAATAAACTCTCAGTGAATCCACAAAAACGCAATTTTATGATATTCAGTAATCGCAGTAGGTTCCTTGATTTAAGTGCTCTGGAAATTAATATGAATAGTGTAAGATTACCAATGGCTGAGTATACTAAGTTTCTTGGGGGTCTATGTTATCATCTAAGAGAAATTGAGGAAAAAAAGGTCAAAAAGCAGTGGGGATTATATGTGGACTCCGGCACGTTTTATGTAACAATGTTTCACGAATGTTATACTGTACACTCATCCCTCCATACTTGTCTTACTGCAATTTGGTTTGGACGAACACATGCCAGTCACACCTTTAAAAAATTAATTAGCCTACAAAACAAAATGGTTAAAATTATTGTTGGGGCACCCCCAGGAATCATGCTGACCCATATTACTATAAAATGAAATTAATGACAATTAATGACATACTGCTATTTCAACAAGGTGTTTTTGTTCACAAAACTGTGAACCAAATTATACCATCCTGTGTTAGGGAACTTTTTTCCCCTCAACATTAATTTTCATAATTACAGCACTAGGTCATCGTGTTGTCTACATCTAGCAAGTCATAGGACAATGTCATACCAGTATAATATCCGTTATACTGGACCAAACCTTTGGAACTCACTACCTGTGCAAATAACCAGTGGCCAATCTGTGAATATTTTTAAAAACAGACTTTAAAAATATTTGTCATCAATGCATAATAAGGAATGATATGCCAGAACTGAGGTGCTATTTATGAAATGCCAAACATAATTGTGATGTATGAGGTCATTTTATCATGGAATATGAATGTATAAACACACATGCCCAGCTTTTCTACAGTGAATGTAATATACATTATTTCTTGACAGTTTTGTGAACATGTATCTTATTATTTATTTTCTTTCTTGTGTCATGTTCTTGTATCAAACTTATTTGCACTGTCATTCTTTTGAACCAGGGCATCCCAACACAAGTTGCATAATTATGTTATGTAACTTTTGGGGTCTTGTCCTTCTTATCAGATCATTGTGTAACTGTCATGTACTATGTAACTTCCTGTCTTGAGAGATCTGATTTAAATAATGTATCATTGAATTGAATCGTGTTTATCTAATGCAGCGAGGAGTTTAAAGAGAAGCTTGATAGAGTTCTGGGTAAAATGATTTGTGAGTTTTCTCATTCTTTCCATGTCAGTTATAAAGCATTTCATAGTAAAAATGTTAGAAAAGATTGCTCTTCAAATGCCCTCATATTGGAAATATGAAAAAAAAAAAGAGCTTAAAAGTAACATTCATGCCGGATGTTTGTGTGGTCCCATATACCCATTTCTTTGTGTAGTAGGAGGAAAGTATTCAGAAAGAATTTGTTATCAATTCTCCAAATCACACACTAAACATATAACTCTCCCAGTTGCATTGCAACAGTTTCTTTCACATTATGATCGTATGGCCAGAACTTCAGTTTAATAATAATAATAAGCTGACAGTTTGGGGGGAGCATGGGGAGTGAATCTAAGGAAATCAATCAAACTGTCATGGCGCCAGCTACGTTTGGCATTCTACTACCACACAACTGAGAAAATTAAAAGACCACCTGACCATGAACGAAGAAGGCAGACACTCTGAATAAAGATTTTTTTTTTCTCTCTCTCTCTCTCTCTCTGTTTTGCTTCTCGGAGAAGCAGCATTTTTATAGTTTACAAGAATAGGAAACGTGATATCGGATATCAACTTCCTGACATTTGCTAATTAAACATTTTGTATGTTGCATTATGTAGGCAAGTGAAGTCAAGTTAAGTTATTATGAATAACCGGGGGGAGGGTGCTGTACATTCGCCCGACTACAGGTTTTCCTAAACAACCCCTAAAAAGTTTTATCCACCGATCAATATCACACCATTTTTTAATTTTTTACTATCGGAGTTTGTTGGGTATTTTTTATTTATTTATTTTTTTTTGGGGGGGGTATTATTTTGTATTTATGTATTTTTTTATTCTTGTCTTTATATTTAGTTACTATTTGGGAGATGGGGTTGGTTTTGTGATTTTTTGAAAAATTAAACCCTATATAATTTTCTAGGGGGGGGGTCACATTTGACATCCTAAATGCATCACACATTTCACGGCGATTAACCTCATATAGGACCCTCCTCTCTCTCTCTCTCTCTCTCTCTCTCCCTCTCTTTCTCTTTCTCTCTCTCTCTCTCTCTCTATCTCTCCCTCTCTTTCTCTTTCTCTCTATCTCTCTCTCTCTCTTTCTCATTTCCTGTCGCCTCTATCTTTCTCTCCTTTCTTCTCCTTCTTAAAATGCTCTCTGTATTGCTTCCTGCCATTCATCCTTCCACTCATCCTTCCCAGTATTGTTCATCCGCAGTAAACCAATCCAAAAGAACCCCATTTTGGGTCACCTTTTGCCGTGTTTGTTGACACCCACGGTCCCGGTTTTATTTTAAATGAGCAGACGACACTTATCGTGCTTATATTGCTTACTGCTTCCTGTAGAAGTTTACAATGTCACGTGATTACAGTTCATAATTGCTGTTTATGACGTAGACATTGCATCATTATTTTTTCATCTTCGCAGTGCTACGGACATTACAGCGCAAAACCTGAGTGCTTTTAGCGATGATTTAATTGCATTTCCATTTCCAATTTGAATAGTTCTTTGGCACCAGATTATGCATTCAGTCTGCAAATTTCTACCGGATTATGATTATCAAGTAATTCTTACTTCCAAGTAAGCATGCTAAAAAGTATCAAGAAAAAAGAAATCACCTTCTCCATGAATTTTCATTAAGTGACATATAGCAGCAGCTGGTATTCGTAAATCGAATCATTTCATCTGAAAAATGAGAGGATCAATCGATAAGAACGTCTTTCCGGGTGTAAATTCAAGTAATAAATTCTGGTGAGGAAATTGCTGTTGTGCATGTATAATAACCCTAATGGTTCTGTTCGTTGGAAAAATCGTTATTGACAAAAGGACATTATTTCACATCTTGAGGAGATGGCTGATAACATTCCAACCTTTGCGGGGGGGGGAGAAAGAAAGAGAATGAAAGAGGGAAATAGAGAGGGAAAGAGAGAGAAAGAGGTGGAGAGAAAGGAGATAGTAGTAGAGGTGGAAAGAGAAAGAGAAATAGAAATAGAGGAATGTGAGAAAAAGAGAGGGAGAGTAAGAGAAAAAAGAGATAGCGTTATTAGATAGAGAGAAAGGAATAAAAGACAGATTTAAAGAGGGGGAAATTTAACATGTTTAAGCATGTTAAGGGAAGGAGACGGAGCCAGACAAAGAAAGTTCTCAATAATTTTCTTGAAACATGTGTTTCATTATTTTATCTCTCTCTCTCTCTCTCTCTCTCTCCCTCCCTCCCTTTCTCCTCCCCCTCTCTTTCTCTCCTCTCTCTCTCTCTCTCTCTCTCTCCTCCTCTCTCTCCTCTCTCTCTCTCTCTCTCTCTCTCTTGGCATCGTTCGCTCCCCCTTCGGGTTCTTCCTTCTTTATACCTTAGTTTTTTTTCTTCCCCCTTTTTTTCTTCCATACAGAAAAATAATGAAAGGAGTGGGAAAGGTTGACATGTTGTACATCTCCGACGTCTCCAATTATTCTTTGGGACACGTCCTCGTTGCCCATCCCAAAAACTGGCGCCCTATAAGGATGACCAGTGGCGTTGCAGGGGATCAGGTTGTTAGAGGGCACTACCATCGGGGAGGGGGGGGGAGATCGGTCTCAGTAGAAATATTGAAATTTGACATAAAATTTAGCAAGAATATCTTTATTGGGGTGTTAGGAGGAATCTCTTCTTATCACGTTAATTTTCATCACTCATTTTCTCTCCCTTCCCCTTATTCCTCCTTTTTTTTCCTACGAGGGAGGGGGCGTGCCCCAGCCTCTTCTCGATACGCCACCAGTGTCTACCAATCAATGCTGCCGATTGTGACAGGACATGAATATGTTTTCCCGCGACTCGGTGGCTCTCGAGATGAAATCGACGCGAGAAAATAGGACATAAAACCAGCACCTCTCGAAAGGAGCTCGAGGGCAACGAATCCCTTTCTCCCTTTCCGATTTTCTGTCAGTTCAATCCTCCTCCGTGGCTGCATCGTATAATTACTATTTTCCAAGCTCCTCATTGCCCGCTGCCAGCTGACTCGGACAGACGCTTTTCATATAAATTATTGCTCCACATTGGCGGCAATTTGGGACTGGCCAGAAGCTGTTTTTCTCGCTGGATAAATCACCCTTTTCAAATGCGGGTTTTTTATCCACGAGCAATGCATTCAGCATACATCTCCATATAGATTTAAGCACTTTGTTTTGTGAACCAGTCGCAAACAGTGAAACGTAATTTGTCCGAGTATGTGAAACGTTGTGTGATGATGCAAACAGTTTATTAAATGCACGTAGAGTATTGAAAAGACTGTGGTATTGTTTATATTCTCAGTTGCCGATTTGTAATCGTCAGTCTTCATAATTATGATTAATATAGTAAGACCTACTTAGTCACTACAGGGTGGATCCAGGAGTCTGCAAAAGTGGGGGCACAAATCTCAGTGAGTCTCACATGCAAAAAAAGTCATCATCCATTTTGGGGTCTCTCATCGCTCTTGCAAATATCTATGACAAGCAACCTCCCCCCCCCCCCCCCCGATACCAGTCATTTCTCTTTTTTTCAGTTTATGATTTTTCATTCGCAGTTTCTTCACCAAAATATCACGTTTTAAACAATTATAGAGACTTGTTTTTGACAGTCAATGATTTATGTATGCCAAAGGTAGAGTCTCTTTCGATTTTCTGCCCTCCCTTCCTCTGCCAAGCTCTTTGGCCCATCCCCTCTTCACCAATTTTTTTTTTTCTGGACCTCTCTCCTTTTCTCCCTCCCTTTAAGCATAGAAAAGCTCTCTAATCCTCTTCCCACTCTCTACACTCTAAGAAAAACAAGTGCAATTTTTCACCCAAAATTATAGCAGCACCTTTTGGGGTGCAATCTTACACCCTATATGACAAAGGTGCAAAGATGCACCGTTTTGTACTTGTTTGCACCCGAAAATGCCCATTTGGACCATTAAAGGTACAGTTATGCACCTTAAATAGTTCAGATTTTTTTGCATCCAAAAGGGTGCAAATTTGCACCTTCACTAAAGGGTACAACTCTGCACCCTAAGGGGTGCAAAATGTAGCTCACTGCACCCTTAATGGTGCATAATGCTTCTTTGGATGCAAAGCTGCACCATTAAAGGAGCTCCTAGTGTATCATTTGAAGGGTGCACATACGAACCTTTTTTCTTAGTGTGTACTCTCTCCATTCTCCTAACTCGGTTCTCTCTAGATCTATCTTCTTTTCTCCCTCTGTTTTGGTAGGAAATGCCCCCTACCCCCTACCTCTTCCCTGCATCCCTATACCTATTTACCCTCTCCCCTCTCCCACCTCCGGTCTCTCTGGATCGCTCTACTTGGCATCATACAATCACGCTCCACTTGTAGCAATCACTGAAGTGATGGTTTATTAGTCGGAGTGGTTATAATGCAGAGTATAGACCAAAAAAAAAAAAGAGAGAGAGAGATGATAAACAATGAAAGACACGACACTTATTTCCGCGATGATCCTTGGAAACTCTTCAGCATGACGCAAGAAAGACAGAGAAAGAGAGAGAGAGAGAGAGAGAGAGAGAGAGAGAGAGAGGGGGGGAGGGAGGGAGAGAGGGGAGACAGGGAGAGTGGGGCAAACAATCAGGGCCGTACGCAGGAATTATTTCGGTGGGGGGCAAGAATACGTAAACTGTTCGAAGAAAAACGCAAGCGAGGGAGAGCGACCGAGCTGGTCTCGAGGGCGCTTTTGCATTTTTGAAATTGAAATTGAAGGATCTGGTGCACACTTTGGGTGGAAGTTTGGAACATTTCCAGTAAAAAATTGGAAGTCTTGAAAATTTCTGGGGGCAACCGCCCCCCCCCCCCCCCCCCCCTCGCTGCATACGGCCATGTGCACAATACATTCAGACAATGAAAAAGGGGTAGGAAGTTGAATAACAGTTATGCAGAGACTTTGAATATGGTAGAAAGGGGGCCGTAGGGGAAAACATGAAAGAGCAATTTTGAGAACAAGAGGTACAAGAAAGTAAGCACGGAGTTGGAATGGCTGGGAGAGAGAAGGAAGAGAGCAGAAAGTGAGAGAGGAGAGTGGGAGGGGATCATACACACTAAGAAAAAAAGGTTAAATTTTGCACCCTTCAAATGCAACATTGGGAGCTCCTTTATGGGTACAACTTTGCACCCTAGGAAGTTTTTTGCACCTTTAAGGGTGCAGTGAGCTACATTTTGCACCCTTAAGGGTGCAGCACCCTTTGGGGACGGTGCAAATTTGCACCCTTTAGGGAAGGTGCAAATTTGCATCCTTTTGAATACAAAAATTTCTGCACCCTTAAGCACCTTAAGGGTGCAGACGGGCATGTCGGGGTGCAAACAAGTACAAAAGGGTGCATCTTTGCACTTTTCATGTGGGATGCAAGATTGCATCCCACATGGAAAGTGCTGCCAGTGTTGCATTTAGGGTACACAACTGAACCTTTAATTCTAAGTAAGTAGGGGAAAACGTAAAAAAGCAATTTCGAGAACAAGAGGTACAAAAAAAAGTAAGCACGGAGTTGGAATACCTAGGAGAGAGAGAGAGAAGAGAGTGGGAGGAGGATATACGAGATAAAATGGGAAGATAGTGATTAAAGTGAGAACCTAAGAGATGAATTAGCATGATAGGAGAAAAGATGGAATGTGCTCACAAGTTTGGAAGAAGAAAGGACCTAGAACGATTGATGAGCAGAAGAACTGAGAAGATGAGAAGAAATTAGGGAGAGAGAAAGGAGAAAAGTTGACATATAGTCGACGGAAAGAGCAGAAATGGTATTTGACAAATGCCCTCGTTGCCCAAAACCACTCAGAATCATTAGTGTGTCTCACGCTCAGTATAATTGGCAATTAGTGTAATATGCTAAATAGGAAGTCCGTCTGACATGCACTTCCCCACGTAAGCCACGATACGTACATGTATATAAACAACCGCTGTCCAAAAAGCATCTCAATAGAAGTGGCATAATGCTCTAGTTTTCATGAGTACCGCACAGTATTATTGAGTACGCTGGTGCTATCCAAAGATGCCATCCCGTTTTCTAGGATGCGTTGACGAGCGGGGGCATTTGAAACTGTGCTATCACAAAAATCAAACGAGGAAGGTTCGTTGTGTGTGTGTGGGCGTGGGTGTGTGTTCGTTGTTGTTGTTGTTTTTTGTCGAGGGAAAATGTAATTCGTCCATGGAAAAATTTTTGTATAAGGGTACTTCATTTTGTGTTAAAAAACACATATTTTGGATTTTAAAAATCTTGATGAGGACTGTTATGCATTTTAAAGAATAAGTATCAAAAAAGAACGAAACAAAGCAGGTAACAACCACAGTCTGCTGACAGCTCGTTGTTTGTTTGAAGATTTTATGACAAGCTTTCTCAAGGTACTTGAAGTCTCCGTGCAGCAAACCCAACATGTTCTGCTGAATGTTGTTTTTTCCGGTCCTGACGCTGTTCTGTCTGCTATCACCCTCTCATTTTTCTACGTTGCTCACTTCTCCTCTCTCTCCCTTTCTATCCATATACTCGTCACCTTAAAGGCATTGGCTAACTTTGTGAGTAGCTGATTTAAAAAAATTCTCAAACAAAGATGAAACATGTGTATGAGTACTTGTATTTGTACTCAAAAACCCTGAAACCAACCATAATTTGGAATGAAAAAGTGTAAGTTAGACGCAAACGGCGGTTTTATTATCCTTCGTCTCACGAGACAGTCACTAAGAGGACCACTTTGCTTGAATTTGAAAATGCCGTTATGTGCCTCCCGCCGCGTGATACGCCGATACACACAGTACGGTAAGGTGAGTAATACGCGCATGCGCTCTCCTTATGTCTATTCTGTGCAACCGACCCTCGTATATTTTTCAAACATTGGTTCATATTTTTTATATTTAAAAATACATCCTGTGAATATTATACTTTGAAAGTTTCAGACTGGTATTTTTACACTATAGCCCATATGTTTATCCCATTTTCAAGTGACAAAACAAGATTTTTAAAATCATAACAACAGCTTTATGAAACACCCCCAGCTCTCTTTCTCTCTCTCTCTCTCTTTCTTTCTCCCTCTCTTTCTTTCTCTTTCTTTCTTTCTTTCCCTTTTAACCTATCTTACACTCTTCCTCCCTTTCTCTCCAGTTCCATTATACTGCATTATGTTGCTTATTTCTACACAGATCAGATTACAATGGATGGAGTACTTGAAAACAATAATGACCATAACAAATATTTACATAATTATACTCAAAATTAACATTTATTTCAGTGTGTTACTAGTACTTAGGTGCATTCACTTTGTTGCCACTCTTTATCACAATTATTGTCCTTTGCTTACTCTACTTTTTTGTTAATGGAATTAATATTTTGGACCTACAATTTTTTTCTCAAAGAATAGCAGCTTTATACCACTGTACAAAAAAGTTATATTGATATATTTTCTAAGTTTTGTTAAAAGTGTAGTCACTTCTGTTGGATACTATACTTTCTTGAAATGTAATGTGACACTTGGGTGATTGCTTTAGTTTATTGCCATAGGACACTATGTTTGAATGTTGGTAGTTTATTATTACTGCTTTGTTATATTTCTTTCTTTCTATTCTCCGCTTTTCCCTCATCTTTTCCCCTTACACTTTTGAATATTTTGATTATGCTTATGGGATGTATTGACCTAATTTGTTGTTTATGTTATTGTTAACTGTTATGCACTATTATGTTCATGTAATGCTAGAAGAAGCCCATTTTCTGTGTTTTAAAAAACATTAATTAATAAATAATCTGAATCTGAGTCTGAAGTCATTATGTGGAGCAGAACATCTTATTTGAACTACTGAAAATAAATAAATACGAATTTGATAATCTTATCATTTCAAGTTTGATATACCAGGGGGATGTTTCACAAATCTGTGTGACTTCAAGAATAACCTGAATATGAAAAGGCAAATGGGATTCTCGGTCATAATCAATCGCATAAGCTAAAGTTTGAATATCTATGTAGATTAACATTTTTATCAACAAAACTTTTTTAATGATAAGTATAGTTTTTGCCAAAAAATGTAATTGAGATTATTGGAAATACTGTCACTCATTGATAAGACATAAGACAAGGGGAAAGCTTTGGGCATTCAATTTTGTTATTCTAGTAAGGTCATTTTTAGGGCCATGCGTAAATATATGCACAGCTTTGTGAAACACAACAGGACCCCCCCCCCTCCCCCTCCTTCCAGGATTCAGTGGCATTTAGTTCAGTAAGCAGCAAGTGTCACAAAAATCTCACAACTCTTCCTTGGTAAGACTTATGTGATAAGAAAAATAACACAAAGAATGCGAATTTTCTTTGAGTTCACAAAATAACCTCTTCAATATTTTAATGCTTCGGTTTTATCAGTGAAACAGCCAGATCTATGGATATACAAGTATATTATGAATAACAATAAATGAACAAAGAATTTCAAACACTCGAATGCCTCATATAATCTATTATTACATTTCCTTGTTTCAAAGAAGATGTATGAACAAATACAGAAGGTATGAGTCTCTGAGTGTTCTTATCAATTTACATGTCTATGAAAATAAGTGTGATCCTTTGAGGGAAACACCTAAACTAAATAAATGTAGAATATACCACTGCGTATTCAGTCTTGAATCTTCAACTCTCTACTGTACTTATACTTCAACTCTTGTTACTGGTAGTGGTCCCCCTTTAGTGGAATGAGCTTCAGCTCTGCCTGGACTTCTGTCCTAACCAAGAAATCGGATTAGTATCCGGAATAGCAAGAAACCGGGATGCCTGGAAACTGGCACTCTGGGACACTGTGACCCTGGCACAACGGGAAGCCTGGACACTGGCACACTTGCATGGCAAGAAGCCGGGACACCATCTAAAATTAAACATGCATCCAAGCTATAAAAGTCTTTTGAAAAATACCAATTATTCATCACGATAATTATCTCCAAAAAAAAAAACAAACCACAAATCGTATCAATATCTGATGTTTACTTTCAATAAATCTCTGGAAAATAATCATTTCCCGAAAGATTAATTCAGGTAATGTTTATACACCATTTACATATAGCTAATGACTAGCATAATGAACGTCATCGGTCTATACAATAATATTCATATCAGAAAAGAAGACCTCTGTCGTACTGAATTACTTTGCATGTGAACATTCTTCCAAAAGATTTAAGAGCTGACAGAATTACTGGATTAATTTCTGGTATAAATTCTAATTTCATTTATCATTGATAAAGAAACAAGATATTCTACAAAGCATTAATTAATAAGACTTATCATTTGCAGTCTTCATTTTGTATTCTTAAATTCAAGGGTTCACTTGTGACTTTGACTCTCTCAATGACAAATGCACACATCCAATTCATCATCATAGTAAAAGAAATAAATATAAATATAAATAAAATAAATATAAATTCAACTTACAGTTTGACAGCTGACTAACATGCAGGAAATCTTGGTAGGCCTTGAAGTTGGTTGTGGCAATCTTGATGCCCCATGGAGAAATTAGCAGCGCAAAATGCCATATTTTGGAACATAAAACTTCAACTTAATCACCACCAACCCATAGGTCCTGCCTGTATGACTTCCGTGCTGAAAGTGAAGCTAAACTGATAGGCTAGGCAACCCACCCACTACAAAAATGTACCACCTGCTTAAACTATGTAGAGTGCGGTGAAGCCTAACTACCCAGTGCATTGAATCTAATTATTTAAGGTGCAGAACAATAGGAGTGCAGCATTGAGGGGAAAGGTTGAATCCTAACAGCAAGGAAACCATTTTTCGAGGCTCCATTTTGCGTAACGGGGAGGAGGATCTCTTCCTGTCAGAAACCATTCAGAAGGGGTCAGAATTACCCCTTGTCCAGCCATCAAATGCGCTGGTGTGGTTAGCCCATCACTCTCTACTATGTAAACACACACACACGCCTGTCAGCTTTAGATGTGAAGTCACTCATCAGATAAAAACAAGTTCTGGTCGTGCAATTACATTGAGAAAGAGATGACCGAGGGAAGACACTTTCTTTGGACTTCGTTCTTTGTGTATATCATATTTCTCCGGTTCTTAAATGGGGACCTTACTCGACAAGCTTTGCTTTTAATAGGTTCCCCACATTCTTTTATATTGTATGAGTTTTCTATCAATGGAAAGTACTTAGTGCACTTGAATTGTTCATCTGATATATATGATTTGTAGTATGTTATTAAACTGATGTAAGTTGAATGAACGTGGAAATAAATCAAATCAAATCAAATCGAATAAAGTGACTATCCATGCGTGGGTGCCACCTAAGATCTTCAGAAATTTTACTTCTATATCAGAATAAAAGACAACCTTTATGTTATAAATATATTCAGTGTTATCGCTAGTACCAGTCCATTACAATTATGAAAGCACGTCGCATATAGCATGCTATATGCGACGTGCTTTCATAATTGTAATGTTCAAGGGATCTGGTAACTTTGTGGAGGCTTGATTTAATAAATTTGGATGTGTGTCAGATAAGCAGGAATATTATAAAGGTTTTTAAACATAATATGTTATTATCAAGATATCTATCTATCAATGAATTGCGCCATTTGCAAAACCAACCTGGGTATGCTTTTGTCATGTGTTTAAAGCTGACTCAATATGAAAGGCATAAAATGTTCACGTGCATTGGAAGAAAATAAAATTATTGAATCATGAAATTTATGTCGAATCGGTTTAGTACTCACCCTCTTTTGCTTTCCAAGCATGAATGCATTAATTAAATTGTGTAGGAAGATTACCAGCGAAAGCAGATGTGCGGTAAGACAAATATTCATCTTTATTTTTCTAGATTTATTCCATTAATGAATTTACAGCGCACACTTCCTCTTTTTCTAGGCCTATGTGTTTTCTCTCTCCCTTTTCTCTCATTCTCTTTCTATCTTCTTTATCTCTCTCATACTCTCTCTCTCGTTCCTCTGTCTCTCTATATCTCTCGCCCGCTTTCTCTCTTTCTCTCTCCCTTTCTCCACCAGTACGTCCAAACACGATATCCTGTTTAATCTTGTAAATTCTAAAAATGCTTTCCTTCTCTCTCTCTCTCTCTCTCTCTCTCTCTCTCTTTCTCTAAATATCTCTCCCTCTTTCTCTCTATATCTATCTATCTCTCTATCTTTTCCTTGCATCTGTCTTATTCCTCCCCTTTTTGTTTCCCTCCCCTTTCTTTTTTTTCATCAAAATCATCCTTGCTACCTTTTTCGTTTCCTTTATTCTCCCCCGCCCAACACTCTAGCCTAGTAATATTGCAACTGTACAGAAGTACATCCAAACGTTTTTTTCGCTGTATTTATTCATTACATTCTACATGGTCTATACCTCTTAACCCATTGCCAACTGGATCCGGGCGGCCCCTGTATAAAGCCAATAGAAATTATAGAATTCAGTAGTCAATGATAATGTTTTTGTATGTTTGTGAACCACCGACTATCATGACTAGTGAGGAGAAATATTATTTCTTATTTCTTGTTTCCTCTGTTTACATACGTAATTTAAGTGTTGCTTGAAAATTAAATAAAATAATAAATTGATAAAAAAACGAATGCGCCTATTTGAAAGAGCCGTTTGATTTGGTTCAGTAGTGTTGAGAACATGTTGTAAGATATGACTTCATAATTATGGAGATCATGACCGATGCATAAGTAGATAGAGGATTAGAATATCGTTCGGGTTAAAAGAAAATTCATGATGAAGATGAGTATGACAGGATTATATATTTCAGTCAACACACCGGGTCCAACACACTATTATGAAAGCATTCATTGTACTATATTCAGCAGTAATGAACCGAAATAATAGACATGTTCAAATGCAACATGAAAAAAAAAATGTGTGGCACGAAATGATCATTGGACTAGTAATCGTTGGTGGACGATATAATGATTAGACGAAATGGTAATTAGACGAATTAATGAATAGACCATGTGGATATTAGACAAACTGGAATGAGCTGGAATGTGTATTAGACCAAATGAATATTGGACGAAATGATAATTAGACTAAATGGTATTTGGACGAAATGGATGTAGACACTATGAACATGACGGACAAAGAAAATGGACAAAATAAACAACCCCCATTCTACCCTTCACAATGGTTCTGGTAGTCAAAAGAACATCCCTATTGTCTAATACTGCTTTCACATCAAGGTACGGTCGCTGCGACCGTACCCAGCGACCGATCGGACGTGCTTTCACACCTCCGTCAAAATTTGGTCAGGCCCAGAGCGATCGGTCGCTGTATAGCTGACCTAACCGGAAGCGGAAGTAGAGATAGTGCGTAGGCATGTATGGGGGTCATTGCATTTCGATCGGTCGCTGAGTACGATGTGCTTTCACATCTAGCTTGCATCGGTCGCGATCGGTCGCTGAAGTACCTCACCGACCGTACTCAGCGACCGATCGTTTTTGACCAAAACGATCGGTCGCAGCGACCGATGAAATGCTTTCACATTATGATTTCATCGGTCGCAGCGACCGCTCGCAGCGACCGTACCTTGGTGTGAAAGCAGTATAAAATATGTGGAACAAGTGTCGCATGCATATTCACCTGGAACTACATGATTAAACATGATAGCTGTGAAGGGATGTTCTTTTGACTACCAGAACCATTGTTGAAGGGTAGAATGAGAGGTTGTTTATTTTGTCCGCTTTCTTTGTCCGCCATGTTCATAGTGAGACTAAATGGTACAAGACCAACTGGTTGTAGACGAAATGGTAATAGACCAACTGGTCATTGGACGAAATGACTATTGGACAGAATGAATTATTGGATTGAATGGTCATTAGACGAAATGTTTATGGACAAAATGATATTGGACCAAATGATGTTAGACCATGTGTTGACTGGACGAAATGGCAGTAGAACAAATGGCAATTTACTGTTCGGTCTTGGTCGCACGTGCCAATCGGCAAACAAACAATACAAACAAATTGGCGGTAGGATTGCACTGTTCTAATGATGTTAGACCATGTGTTGACTGGACGAAACGGCAGTAGAACAAATGGCAATTTACCGTTCGGGCTTGGTCACACGTGCCAATCGGCAAACAAACAATACAAACAAATTGGCGGTAGGATTGCACTGTTCTAAAGAGATGTGAAATCACCAGCGAGATGCGAAATCACCCATTTCCGGGCTTAATGACATTCGTGACATCACTTCAGACACCATTTATACATGATATAGATTCATTTTGTTCCGTAACACTTTACTAACCCCATGCCTCTGGTAAATTTCCGGTTACAGTTCGTTATTCCGAAGGTTAGTTATTCCGATTTCCGAAGATTCGTTATTCCGAATGGTCGTTATTCCGAAGGGTTGTTGTTCCGAAGGTTCGTTAATCCGAAATAAAAAAAAGGTTCGTTATTCCGAAGGTTCCTTGATCCGAAAACGAAATAAGGTTCATTATTCCGAAGGTTCGTTAGTCCGAAAATGAAATAAGGTTCGTTAATTCGCCAGTTATTTTTGGACTAACGACCCGGCCCTTATTTCATTTTCGGACCATAGAACCTTCGGAATAACGTCACAAAAATTAATGTTCGGATTAACGAACCCTTTGTTTCATTTTCGGATTGACATATAGACCAATTTCACCTCCGGTTTATGTATTTGGCCCTCTATCGGCGACGCCATTGCTGCGGTGGGCAAGTGCGCCGACCGCGATTGGCTCTGTGTACAAAATGAATGTAAGATATGAGATATGCCCCGATATTGTTCCATTTACTTTATTCTAGATCAATAAAATAAAGCATGGATACATGGGTAGATGAGGTAAGACAGTGGTCATCTCTGACGGATAAAGGTATGATGTATTTGTACTTTCGATGGTTTTTCAACTTAGTTTTGTCAGTAAAAGTTCGATTGCAGCGTAGAAGCCGTAGTAAACGGGAGCCCTAAATCTTACCCTGTTTACAAAGTCATGTTTTCACTCATTAAATTTTACGCCAAAGTACATAATGATAATTTTTCTTGACTTCAAAGTCTTTTCTGTTGATGTTTTTACCCATTGGCGACGAATTCCTTCACATTGCTTATGGAAACCTGTGTAGGGAGTACGGCTTCTCACACAAACAGGCTTTATGAGTCAAAAGCGAGTGAATTTCGCGCTCAGTTAGCTTCCAATTTTTAAACTTTCTCTAATTCTTGTGGCATTTGAGCACCGTACAGCTGCGACCTGAACTTCCCTGATAATTTCTCATTGCAAATATTAAAATAAATCTGCATATACTGGTCAAAATAGACAAAAAATCGAACGAATGTACATAACGCGCTTTTGACTTGTGTACTATAAAAGTTGGAGCGCCCACCGCAGTATGTCGAACTGCGTCGAACAGTCTGCTGCCCTCTTGCGTTGTGAAATTGGTCTATAGGTATACGCAATTTGCGTGCTTCGGAATAACGAACCCTCGGAATAATGAACCTTCGGAATAACGAACCTTCGCAATAACAAACCTTCGGAATAACGAACCTTCGGGACAACAAACCTTCGGAATAACAAACCTTCGGAATAACAAACCTTCGGAATAACAAACCTTCGGAATAACAAACCTTCGGAATAAGAAGCCTTCGGAATAACGAACATCACCCGAATTGGTTTCATGAGAAATACAGCGTGGCGCAGGGAAATCCTTTGCTTGGCTCATAAAGAGTTAAACGAGTTTCTTTTTGTGTTTCTCATATCATACTGGTAAGTACTAGTAGGACTCATCCTCTTCTGCATTTTGGGCCCATAAACCGCTTCGTTTGCATTCGGGTTTTTTTTTTTTTTTTTTTTACTTTTGCTTTTGTTTTTTAATTTTGTTTGTTTTATTTGTTTGCGTTTTCTTTTCTTTTTCTTGTTTTTTTTTTTTTTTTTGTCGTGGGGGAGGGGTAAGCAGTTTACAATACAATGTCTAAATGAGTCTCAAAGGTTTTTATGAAAACGTCTGAATGGGAATAAACTTTTATTTTAAGAAAACAATAACGATATCATTCCTATCTGCGAAGGAGACATCAATTTCTGTTCGCATATTATAATCACAACGAATTCATTATCGGACGTTGATACAAATAATAGTAAACATCTTGTGTCACACCTTGAGAGTTTTAACAGAAAGTCAAGGAAGTGAGTCTGCGCAAAGGTTTCATGTGAAAACGTTTTGGGACTTCCTGCAATCAACCGCTGTTGATTACGTAATCAACGAGGTCAGAGGTAATTGAGGGGAGGAGGTTATGAAAGGCCTTAACTGGATATACTGGTTCAACGTACGATCACGTTTTTTCCCTCACATTGAATAACATTAGCAGATGAGTATATTCGTGTTATTAAAGTCCAGACTCATTACCTCTGTTCGTTAATGGTGGCAATGGGATTTTTGATGGGTATTAAGTGGCTTTTAGAATTAGAAAGCGACACCGTCCCCCCCCCCCCAAAAAAAAACCGACAAACAAACAAAAAATAAAACAAAAACAAAACCCAACGCAATGATGAAACCGGCCGAAACTTCTCTAATCTAAATGACTGATCTAATCATTATCATACACATTTTTCTTGGAGAGAGAGGTAATATGTTTTTGTTTTCTCGTATATAGATTTATGATAATCATATCGAGTGCCCTGAGAACATGGTGATCGAATGTAAAAATAAAAGTTTCAATCGTCTGCGAGTTTTAAGTAATGATGCCTTATCTGCAATCTGAAAATCAAAAGAAGTGAGAATAACCGTTATTGTACGCTGGGGAAGGAGAGCGGTTATTTTTTGTGATTTGCCGGGGGGGGGGGGGTCTGAAGGAACTGTCAACCTAGGGATTCATCAAATTACCAATTTTTCGGCAAAACCTTGCAGCAAGGAGGTGGTGTCTTTTTCCCCTCTCTTTGTACTGGTTTATTTTTATGAAAAAGTTACACCGCCACTGTAAAAACTGAAAAAAATAAAAATAAAATAAAATAAACGCTGGTTCCGCTCGCTCAGAAAATTAATCTATAAACGTAAAAAAGAAGAGATATTTTAGCCAAGAGCCAACACCCCCCCCCCCACACACACATACACACACACACACACGAATACAGATACACCTAATTGATGCTAGATACTACACAAATGCAAACTAAATTATAAGTTCAAACGGATATGCCCAAACCTTTGAAAATTTTTATTTTAAAGTTCAGTCGAAACTCCAACAATGTCGGAAGCATTTCTAGAATGCGGAACCGCGTTCAAGGACTGCTAATCCATGATAAGTAAAAATAAGCCAAATTGGACGACGACGTTTCTTTAATAACAATTTGCGTCCGTAACCTAATTTATTTCTCATTTCTTGGTATCCACATGCAGTGAGAAATCTCGTATTCGTCATCAGCTTTTGTACATATTCATATTCAAGGAAATCGGGCACAGTGCACCTTAACCAAGTGATCCTCGTTGCATATTGCATGAGCTTCAATGATTTGATCCGAACAGGAAAGACATTTCAACAGAATCAGGGAAGCATCATCCAACGGAGATCCACACGAAGCGAAGGGCTTCAAAACTATTTGACTGCAAAACCATTTTAAATGTAAATGTAGTGATATCAGTAGCTATTAAAAAAAAAAAATCAACGCAATCGTGTGATCTCCATTTTTAGAAAATAAACACAAGCGAGTGATTACTTTTGTTTATTTATTTTTTTTGTCACGCTATTTGCTTTTCTTGTCTGTTTGTTTTTATTCTTGTTAAGAAACGAGTTTCGACTTCCTGTGTGCAGATATTTCTGATATTTCGCTGGCGGTTTCGCGAAATTGCAAATTTATCGATTATTTGTTTTTGTTTGTTTGATTTTTAAACAGTTATTAAAATGTTCATTTTCAATTATCTATGATATCCGAAAACGATTACACCATACAACCTTGAGGGACTTCTTGTAGAGTACTATATACCCCCCCCCCCTCTTGCCCGGAAACTTGTTCGCCAATTTTTGATTTCATTTATTTTCCGTATCACTGTCGACAGAACCGAAAGAAGAGGAGATAAAAAAAGCATAATGGATCCGGGGATATTTTGGGGGCACGCGCTCGCAGCCCAATGTTAAGAAATATATGATTTTTTTTTAAAATGATTAACATCAACTTACAACTAAATGCTGATTAATATTCACTGCGACGGAGAATCACTTAACGGTGATGTCACCATGGAGTTGTGCTGTGTGATCTAATATGTTCGGAATTAAAATTTCTTTAGCGGAGCCATTTTCACAAGTGCAACTGGAGCCAACAGTAACGTCATCATAAAGAGGATAAAGAAAAAGTAGTCCTCAGGGTGCATCTAAATGTTACGGCTTCCGGAACAAACGATCATTATTATTATTTTTTCTTTCCATTTATTTGTTTATTCATTTACATTTTGCTTACCATTTATTTGTCTATTTATTTATTTTTCATTTGTTTATTTATTCATTCATTTATCTATCTATCTATTTATCAATTTATTTATTTATTTATCTATTTATTGATTCATTCATTTGTTTATTCCATTTTAAATCTTAAAATGCCTTTTCCTGCGAAGTGGAGATATTAAAATTCCCTCCAAATCATTTTTTTTTTTTGCACCTTCTCACATGCCGGCGGGGCACGTGCCCCTAGGCCTTTTAGATCTACTACCGGAAGGCACAGGTGTATTTCATTTTAAGATATAGTAATGAAGTGTCCTTGAGTATTTCTCCACTTATCCAAGAATTAGGTCTTTGATAAAGAATCGGTGAAAAACTAAAAGCAAGCATTGTCATAGAGTGCGAGTCCCCTATTCCCCTGTGTGTGGGAGTATGTGTGGGTGTGTGTGTGTGGACGCGTGAGTGAGAGTGTGCGGAGCAAAAATTTCCTCACTGCATGGTAGAGGTGTCGTAGTCGAGTGTTTAAAGACAGTTGACTTGACACGGCATTTATGTCTTATACTTTCCTTGAATAAAGTTAAGAAGACGAGGCTTTTTAACGGTATTCTCCTGTGCTATGTTCATATCTCCATTAGATCCGTCAATAACGCAAGTACACATATTAGTTGCCATTAACCTCATAAACAAGGAGGTTTTTGTCACCTCGGGGAGGACAATCTCCAGCTTTTGGAAAAATTAGAGATACGGGAACATGCCCTCCGCCATCATCATCCGCACCTCCCCTCCCCTCTTGCTTTCCCATTCTCCAAACCTTCTCACCGCAACCCGTCCCTTTCCCCGTTTCTTGTCCCCCTCTCTTTCTGCAATTTAAGCCATTGGCATAACCTCCAGTGCGGATACTCCACTACTGTACTACTGTAAATCATTCATTGAATTACTATGGGAAGATGAAACAATTCGTCATAAACTGGTTTTGTGAAAGACGTCACTTCCTCTTCAGATGATTTTCAAATCGCAGAACGTAATCTCGTGTCCTTGACTATTCCTCTGAGCATCCAAAGATTTGCTTCAGAAGACAGTGATCAGTATAAGTGTCATTACTCTTAAGAATGAGAATGTTGTAGAGGGACAGTCCCGTGTGCGCTTGGGGATCTAAGTAAGCTGCTCCAAGAATGTGTTTCCATGTGTTTCCCCTCTCTCCTGTCAAGTGACGACCCATCTTTTCCCTTTTGTCTTCGAATTTCTTATATCAAATTTTAATGTCAAGACTTATTATGAAATTGGAATAGCAGATGTTTTGCACATTTCTCACATCTCTCTGCGTGCATAGAAGATAAAAGACGTAAAAGGAACATAAAGACATTTGTATTTTGGTTCATGAGAATTCTAGAGTAGAAAATCAGAGGTCTTTCTCGGTTTTTGTTTAGTGTTCGTCAAAATTTTTTTGTCCTTTCTTTTAACAAAATTCCGGATTCGCCCCTGCATTTTCGTCCTCGGAAGGGGCTGTTTTCTTTATACGCTCATAATGTAAAAGTGTATGATCGTGATTGTATCTCTATCGGTACTTAACCGTTGGATTACCTAAATGTCAAGGCATGAGATTAGAATGACAAACTTTGTCCACGCATCTCTCTGTTGATATCCCAGGGTGAAGGAGAAGAAGAGGGGGAGGGTGCCTGTGTTAGGTTAGGGGAGGGTGCCTGTTGTACGTTAGGAAAGGGCAATTTCAATGATAATGGCTCTTCAAAAAGATAAAAAAGTGACTTATTCTAGACATTGATCACAAAGCATCTCAGTCTACGATGATCCATGACCATTGGCGTAGACAGGTCCTCGTTACTGGGAAGGGTAAATGATTCCCCCATAGATTATATACACCTACTTCAAAAAGTGGGGGGATGCATACCACCCATCCCCCCCCCCCGCCCCCGCCCTTGTCCATGACTGTCACAAGGAAACGACCCTTCCCTCTTTTTTTTTTTTTTTTTTTTTAGCAACAGACCTGTTAGATTTTATTCAAACTTATGCACGTTTCTCTTAAGAGAGAGGAAAAATACCCCTTATTTTTTTCATTTTATAAAAAGATTACCGATGCAAATGAAATTCTAAGGGAAGCCGAGTCAGTGTTCTGGACGTTTTCAATCTTTGAGAAGCTTTTGAATGTCTCGGAAGGTAGCCGATAGGAATTTGTTACTATAAGAATGAAAGAGAGATAATACAATATTGAACTGAGAAATGAACGAGAGATAACGGAGATTGATAAAGACGGAGGGAAAAAGTAGGAAAGCGGAGGGGGATATGAAAAGATGGTATGCGTATTCATTCGTGTATATAGGGACATAAAAAAATACTTCTATTGAATAGATCATGCACTAATAGACAAGCCTGTTTAATATAGGCCTAGTAATTCGATATGTTTGAAGCGCTTACATCCACTACCGTCGTATATTAACTCGGAGGGTAGCAATTTTACACCTACAGGCATGGTAGGTGGAAAGTGTCAAATGTACAATAGTGTCTTACTAAAACAATCAGGTTTTGCACGAGGGTGCGAACCCAGGACCTCCCCCATCTCCGGTCGAGTGTTGAAACCACTCAATTACAACACCTTTTAACCCCCCCCCCCCCCCCCCAAAGTAAAACAAACAATTTTGAGCAGAAATTGTTATTCTTTGTTACCTTGTTCACATATTTATAGCGCCACTCACTTGGTATAATTTCCTTGCAAATAACAGGGCTCACCGCCTTACGAGGTGCGATTGATTCAGTCGGAAATCAGTCGCAACTGTGTACTAAAAAGGATTTTGCAATCAATTTAAAGTTTCAGTCAATTTAAAGTTTCAGTCAATCTAAAGTTGCAATCAATTCTAGTCAAAACAATGCTTGATAAGAACGGATCCCATGCCTTTATAAGGTTAAGAAGACGACGTTTTATTTCTTCTCTCTTGGGCTATCTTCAAATCTTCGGTAGATCACTCAAGGGTTCAAGGATTCAACTACACTGATTAGCTGACATCAACCTTGAGATCGAAGAAGGAGATTTTTGTCACAGTCATCAGGGAAGATTTTCTTTGGCTTTGGAAAGACTAAGTGATATGCATTATCCCATTCCTCCTTCATTCTCTTGATGGCTACTGCATTCCCAGATTCTATCTCAGATAGACTTAAAACAGGGAGCACCTAGTTCCAATAGGCAACGGGGTAAGCTGCCAAAAAGGCTTTCATCATGCTGAATACTTGCGAATCTCTGCAAGCGACTGAAGACATCTCTCTTGCATGTTCAGCGGAGTGGCCACAGGATGGGGGGAGGGGAATTTCATTAGGGGAATTTCATTGTGTTGGGCTCTAAGTCCACTTTGATTCCTCGTTTCTCGATTGCATATTTTCAAATTGAAGAGGGGGTATTCCTTTTTATATTTTGCTTGCACATAAAATATTGCATGATCAATTTGAGCACAAATTTTCCTTTTTCGTTTACCACTTATATAGCACTTAAGATGCTCAAATCCATGTCACAATGCATGATACTAATGGATTTTCTTGACACCAATGACCGGATGTACTCATATTCAATTTAATTTCATTTGAGAACAATCTTTTTCTTTATTATTGAAAAAAATGAAGTGGATAGTAAAAAAAAAATAAAAATGCAAGAATGGTGGCGGCAAAGTAGGAATTATTTTCTATTTTCTATTTTCATCCGGCCTATAACCCATAAAACTACCCGTGAGAATGTGAATGCGACAGGATATCAAGACAAATATCGTATGGACTGTGATGGGGGGGGGGGGTCCCAATTTCCCCATGCCATTCCACCCTTAAGGTAGGGGCCGAGCCATATTATTCAGCGACTATTAAAACAAAATGGAGAGAGAGAGAGAGAGAGAGAGAGAGAGAGAGAAGAGGAAATGAATGGGAAGGGGGAACTAGATGGGTAAAGGAGATGAAATGATTGTTTAGCGCACGTTCCCTTCGCTCACCTCCCCTCCGTCACCTCCCATCTGTTAGCATGGTTAGTGATAGTAGTCACCCCTTAACCCAATGGTAGCACTCAATGCACCTGCAGCTTGTACCCGGAAAGCCTTGCTGCATACGATCGGATTTACGCTACACAGACTGTGAACAATCACATGTTGAAGGCGCGCACATTTTAAACGTCTTTGGTTGAAGGGCACCGGAAGCGAAGTATGGCAAGCCAATCCACTAGGTTGGGAGAGTCAATGCCGAGAGACACGTGCGTGGCACAGATAAGAGCATCGCCATTATTGGAGAGCTAATTGAATAATAACATTATTATTACAAGGTTATGACTGGATATCTGATAGAATAATGTCAGTGTTTTTATCGGCACGGGGATAGAGAGGAACAGAAAGATAGAGAGGGAGAGAGAGAGAGAGAGAGAGAGAGAGAGGAAGAGAGAGAGAGAGAGAGTAGAGGCCGAAACATAGAGAGAAAACCTCTTCATTTAGCTTTATTGTGCTTCCAGATATATTAGGTACTAAATAAAAAATAAAATTATAACAACATCAAAAACAACAAACAAAACAACCTAGACTTTTAGAGTCCCCTTTATTTGACGGGGGGGGGGGGGGTATATGAACCGGAACCATATTAGAGGTACCTTTCTCGCATATTAAGGCATTAACATTGACATTGAATTTTAAAGGGGCAACATGAGCCCTCCCCCACCCCCTGCACCGTGGAGCCACCACTGATTTACAAGTGTTAGATAATGAAAGATAGGAGTCCTAATGGTATTACACTACTGGATTTTAAAAGGGGGTACTTCCCCCCTCCCCCCCCCCCCTCCCTACCCCGGACCGGTCACTGCTCAACCATGGTATTAGTTTATGCTCACTCAGATACAATATCACTCAAGAACATCTTAAAGGTGAGATGTGGCCTTAGGGGTCGTGTGTTTGCCGCCTGCTCTTCCGAACCAGGCACACACACTCTCCTGGATTTAATTAGTGATTTTATTTGACCACAGTCCAATATATTCATTTTTTCGAAGTCCAGATTAAAAGCTGAGTTGCACTCGTCTTTGTTAGTACTAATACTTTTGTTTATAATGATTAATTCTGTGTGCCTTATATTTCATATGCAACTTTACCCCAGGACTAGCGAAATAATTGTATATCACATTTTTGCAAGTCTTATAATGAAGCATTCATCATTGTTTTTGTATTTTTTTAATTACAGGATTGATGCCTTCATAGTGGCATGAATGTATTTTTTGCAGAGTGACATGTTGTCGGTACTGATTAATCAACCCCCCCCCCCTCAAAAACAGTTATCAATTAGCTTGGGGGGGGGGGGGCTAGGTAAGGAGTATAGGCTTGGTTGTCGAGGGGGAGGGGGCGTGCTTCTGAGTTACCTTAAAAAAGAGGGTTTTTTTCCTTTCACTAGTACCGTGCTCCATTCTGGTGTACTGTAATTTTATCATTCCCAATACGTCTTTAAACCTGGGGGGGGGGGGGGGGAATCATTCGCCCACTCGTGTCCTAGATTATGGAATGGCCTTCCTGAAGACATCAAAAAGTTTTAAACCTCTGAAACTTTTAAGAAGCATCTTAAAATGTTTCTGTTCATTTCCTAATTTCTTAAAAAGCGCCTTGATCACTCCACAGAGTAGATCTGGCGCTACACAAGTCGCATTTATTATTATTTTCATTATTATTCAAAAAGACGTATTTGGAAGGGTAAGCTGTTTTGCCTTCCAGATAGTCGGAAGAGTTGTAGCATATGTCGTTATGTTAAGGGTGATCATTGGTCTGAAACATTTTGGACACTTTCTTTTATTTACTAAAGATGATGAGCTGGATTTTCCAGGTCAGTATCATGTTCCTTAGAAAAAAGTGGTTGTAGGAATATTTCCACCCCACTCCCCCCCCCCCCTCCCCTTTAGGGAGAATCCTGGACCTGCCACTGAGAAGGATTGTTTACAATAATGACGATCAAAAGTGTCTTCATTTTAACAACGTGAGATAATGCCATCCCACGAGAATTAGCAACCATGTAAATAGAAATTTTCTGGCTTCAAACTCAGGACGCATACATACAAATTATGCCAAACAATTGAATCAGAAAAAAAAAAATCATCGGATTTGCGTAAGTATTGACAATCATGCCGTCGTGCGGCCTGAACAGTTGCTAAGCAACGCGTGAACCTTTTGCCGCGCAGAAGAGAGGCAGTGGAAATTTCATTAAAATCGATCTTCTGCTTAAGTAGATGATTCTTTGGGGGCTTGTTTACGATTCATGTTTCTTTAAGTGCTCGTTGCGGGGCCCCGCTGTCATATTTTCGACACGTCGGCATCACAAATAGCTGTCCTCGTTCAGGATATTATACAAACAAACAAAAATATATGGGAAATTCACAATTTCCGCCTATGCCGTACATCATTGACAGTTTTTTGATGGCTCCTCCAGCGGCGCTTATTTTGTACGACGTGATTTTCAAAATGTAAACTACGCTCATTTACAAGCATGACATGTATGAAAAAGGCTTCCCCAAAACTCAAAAGAGATCTATCAGTGTTTAGGATCACGTAATGTTGAAAGTTTCGAAAGCTGATATACAATGTGGGCGTCTTAAAATGATGGGAGTAAACTGGTCATGCCGGTAACACTCTGTCAATTTGCATTGTGGAAACAGCTGTCGAGAAAATCATTAATTCATTCATCGTTTATTGTCCATGATGCATATTTGTTTCGTTTACATGCAAATCAAAGGGAAGATAAATACATAATCAAAACCACAGAGACATAAAGACACAAAACAAAACATTTGAGTATATATAATTGACATGTAACAATCGGCGTAAAAATTGTTGAAGAATAGCAAAGAAAAATGTCGAATTTAGCTATTCCACTTTATTTTACAGTCAATTTTGCCCATCTACATCTATTTCTATTATATATTATAAGTTATTGTATTTTGATACTCAAGGTGGCAGCTGTTCATAAAGCTTTTGCTTTTCTTGCTGTCTCCTCTGTCTTATGCTTTTATACTTTGTCTATATGTATTTTTAAACTATTGATGGAAATAAATGAATTGAATTGAATTGAATTGAACTGAATTGAATTTTTTTCATCATCATCATTAGCATTAGTGGTAGTAGTACTAGTAGTAGTAGTAGTAGTAGTAGTAGTAGTAGTAGTAGTAGTAGTAGTAGTAGTAGTAAATAAAGGAAAGTAAGAGGTGAGAGGAATAGGATTACCCCCCCCCCCCCATCTGTGACCGTGTACGTAAACAATGATGAACACGATAAAAACTACTTTCGAAAAATCAACCTTAAGGCAACTTCAATAGCCCTGCCTATCAAATTTAGAAATGCGTGGACTTTGAAATGGCTAATTACGTAATCCGAACATGATTTGTATGGGCAGTACAATCAAGAAGAATATTAGGCTTTCGAAATTGCACTTGAATTGATTTTTCGAAAGTAGTTTTTATCGTGTTGATGACATGTGCTTCCCTCCGCCCCCGATAACATGGAATGTACATGCATGTCAAAAATGTCTTTTTATCCCCTTGGGCAGGTTGGGTCGATGAAATCAATAAAACAGAATAGATTTATGATGGCAAAGGCGTAGGAGCTTAGCATTAGAGAGTGTCTGTCAGACGAGTCATGAACTGAAGCAAATATGATTTTTATTTTTAGATCACTTAGCGCTGAACAAAATACATTCGCGTAATGACGTAAACAAATTATCACACTATTAGGCTAGTTTACTTTAAAATTGCCATTTGTATAATACGTATTGAAGTAAGAGACTGGCGGTGAAAAAAAAAACCCCGGAAAAATCTAAGCTACTCGAATTGCACTCATGAGGATTATTCATATGAATCAACAGAATGTAGAAATTTTAAAAATCAAAATTAAAACCAAAATCAGTTTACTCTGATGAGTGCAATTTAAAAAGTTTAGGCATGTTTGTTTTCAACGCCATTCTCCGAATTCTCTTCAGATATCTTCAATATCAGAGATATGATTAATTTCAAAAACTCTTAGTTGGGTCCATTCCTTCAATATTTCTACTACATATTTGGTTGTTGGTGGGTGTGGGTGTGTGTGTGTTCGATTTGTTTTATTTTACTTATTCGTTTGTTTTCATTTTTGTTTTATCGCAGTATGGACGACCTTTGTACATGCTTATTATCATGATTATTGATGAATTAAAACAGTCTATTGATCTCCCGTATAAACATATCTCACCTCGACCTCTACCCGCTTGAGGTATATTGCCCTCATCTTTCCGTCTCCAGTTATCGGGGACAATTTCCTCTTCGATTCTTCTCATCGGCTTGATTGGGTGCCTTCGCCTGGCAGCTCTCATCAACATCAAGCAACACTCTAGAATACTAAAACGCGAAGTACTTCCATCGTTGAGAGAAAATGAGGAAAGGAAATTGAGATAATGCGAGAGAAGGGGAAAGTGAGGGAAGATAGGAGAAGGAGGGAGGGGAAGGATGGAGGGAAGGAGAAATGGGAGGATCGATGGAGGAAAGGAGAAAGGGGTGGCTTGAAGGCAAGAGGGAGTGAAGGAGAGAGGGAGGGAGAGAGAAGGAGGAAGGAAGAGAGGGATGGAAGGAGGAAGAGAGGGATGGAAGGAGGAAGAGAGGGATGGAAGGAGGAAGAGAGGGAGGGAAGGAGGAAGAGAGGGAGGGAAGGAGGAAGAGAGGGAGGGAAGGAGGAAGAGAGAGGATTGAGTGTGGCTGAAATAAAAAGGCATGAACGGGAGGGAGTATATAATTATATAAAAGAGGATGGAGAAAGGGGGAGAGAGAGAGAGGAGAGAGAGAGAGAGAGAGAGAGAGAGAGAGAGGAGGGGTGAAGGGACAGAATTGAAGATAGTGACAGTGAGAGCCAGTGTGCGTATGCGTGTGTGTGATTTCGTGTGTGGGTGAGAAAGGTCGACAAGTGGAGAGAGGAAGAGAGAAAAGGAAAATGCAAGAAGAAAGCCAAAGCAAACCGAGTTAATCACGCATGGGAAGACGCTTATTTGAAGGCTCATCACGTCGTTTTTCTGAAACCACATAAGCTACTCTCCGGTGGAAATTTGAGGGCTCGTACAAGCATGATAAGGATAAGTGAGTAGTAGGCTGGCGGGATTCCAAGAAGCAGACTTTAATCGATCTGTCAGTCTCGTCTTATCATTGTCGAATAGATCCTGGAGGCGGTTCACATGAAACTTAACGTGAATACGGAGAGTATACCTCCCGCCCATTAAAGCATTATTATGTGAAGGAGAAAGAGAAAGAGAGACAGAGAGAGAGAGAGGATGAGAGAGAGAGAGAGAGAGTGGGAAGCATACATGATGAAAAGAGGAAGAAAGAGAGAAAACAACTATACCACGTTTGCATATATCAGTACAAGGGTTACGAGGCAATCCGTAGGCTAATGACATAAGTAGCCTAAACACATGCGTGTATAGCGAGTGAGAGGAAGATTTAGGAGAGAGAGAGAGAGAGAGAGAGAGAGAGAGAGAGAGAGAGAGAAAGGAAAGAGACAGAACAGAGGGGACGTTTTTCTATTTTAATTTGTTCCATGATAATTATAACAGCAAATGAATTTAAGAAAATTTCACTTTACATAATCGTTTGTATTAAAAAAAATAATAATAGTTTGGAATAATGCAAAATCTGCATATAAATTCAGTAATGAAGTAAAAACTCAGTAGGCCTATTTATCATATTTTGAGGTAAATAAGGTATGTAAATTAATGCTAGCTGTATTGTGAAAGAAATCTCTCAACGTAACGCTTGTTATTTAGGTTCTCTAAAATGAATATCACAGTATCATTTTAAAGTGATAAAAAGAAGTACTTATTCATGTAAAGTATACCTTTACAAAATACAGATAGAAGCTGCCCAAATCATTCGCGGAATTACTTTTCTACAAATGGCAAATGAAGACTGATACCTTGCCAAAGACGAGGCTGAGACTTGAACTACGAACCTATTGATCCACGTGACATGGAGACGTGCATGGGGACTACAAAACGGAAAGCCCTGTGGTTTCGTATCAAGTGGCTTCGAGCAGCTTTGAGCAAGTGGTGGTTGGATGACGACCGCAGAACTGATCACGAAAACATACTCTTTTCCTTAAAGAACAAAGCGCTGACAATGATGATGACACCTCCAATCCAGGGGCCTATTCGGGTTTTACTTGGCCATGCTGAATAAATAACACGACACCACGGGACTGTAAATAATACCTGTTGTTTTCGGCATTCGTATGTATATCCAGGTGGATGCGTGCTGCAGAATGGCACGCTGCCTTGAAAGGAGATCTCAAGGAGATTTTTATCTGTCTCCCAGAAAAGTTGTCTCTTCCTCAGCTCTATATCTCTCATTTTATCTTTCCCCTCTCTCTCTCTCCTCTCTCTGTCTCTCTCTCCCTCTTTCTATTTCTCTCTCTCACCCTCTGTTTCCTCTTTTAATTTCTGTTTCTCTCTGTTTGAAAGGAGATATCAGGGAGTTTTATCTGTTCCTCTTTGTCTCTTTCTCAGTTTCTTTCTCCCCTTCTCTCTATTTCTCTATGTATGTTTTTTTCTTCGTTTTTTTACCTCAATCTGTGCGTCTCTATACACCCGTCTGTTTGCATTTCTGTCTCCTTATTTCTCTGACAATAATAATTATTGTTTCATCCCCCGCCCCATCTCGCCCCCTTCCCCTTCTGCAGTTCTACATTATAGTCTCCGTTTCTGTTTATCTGTGTAATGTAATGTCATGCATTTCCTTTTGTCATTCATGCAGTCTGTCTGTCCCTCTTTTCTTTTCCTCTCCCCTTGTCTTTGTATCTCTGTATCTTTGTCTTTCTGCCTCTGTTATTGTCTCTATGTCTTTCTCCTTCTACCCATCCCTTCCCCCCCCCCCCGTTCAACGACCAGCATCATGGGTTCCCCCCCATATCTTTAGCCCTCTACATAGGCTATTTTATTATTCATAAAATCATCATGAATACATATCAAAACATAAATATTCAATTTTAATAACATTATAAAGAAAAATTACCTTTTTCTCACATTTCTTCAAACAAAGAACAATTCAGTGAAGCATAAGCCATTTTCTATTAAACTTGTAAAGTTTCCCGGAAACAATATAGGTATATTTCTCATCCTCATAATAATGAATTATCTTTTGTTTTATCACCTCGAACCTCGGTAGTTTACTATTTAACCTAGGCCTACCAATACTGTTCAATGCATGATTTCGTTCTGCTTCGAACCAGAATTAAATATTCTCTTTGAATAAACGAAACCATCCAAGCATCATGTGTGTATAGAGATGACAGTGAGTATACATGTCACAGTCACAACGCGATCATGAGCACTGCATGAGATGTGTTGGAGAATAAGAAGATGTGGAGCTGATCGGAGACACAAACAAGAACTGAGAAGGAGAGACAGGAAAACGGCAATTTAGACACGCGAGCGTGAGATTCATCGGAGAGTGCCGGAGGAGGAGGGGGACTAGCCTTTTTTTAAATATGGGAAAGGGGGTAATATACCCCTCCAAAAAAATTCCGAGTAAGGGAAAAGGATTTAACTGTTTTTTTTTTTTAATATATACTAGTAGTTACCGATGTAAATCCGTTTCGAGGGGTGGGGGATGATCGAAATCTTTTGCCGAAATTTCTAGCGCAAACGCACACACGCCAGCTCACACACAACCTCATCCACCCGCACAAACAATCCATTATCGGGACCTTCCAATCCTACCTCTGGTCTTTAAAAGAATTTCAAATAAAAATTTTCACTACTATAACCGTCATTTATGATACATTTATCCAAAAAATCAACAACTGATTGGTTAAAATTATATATTCTTCTCTGAAAAGGGTTTTTTGTACACGCCATCCCCCCCCCCGCTCTCTCTCTCTCTCTCTCTCTCTCTCTCTCTCTCTCTAAAAGTGGGGGATATTATATCCATTTCCCTCCGGGATTTATGCCAGTGCTACTAGTTGCCCAGTTGGGAATTCTTTTGTTATTAAATAGTTGTAAGATTGCACATGAAAAAACGCACATTCCCTTTTGATAGACCAGACTGTCAGAAGTCTTTCCTTCCTAGAAAGCCACCCTTAACCTCCTTAGCGAAAAACTAGGCCCTGAATAAAACTGGTTTTCAGCATGCATCATGATTTATTTAAGGACCACGAGGAAAATGAGAGATTTTGCCCCCCCCCCCAAAAAAAAAAATGTATAGCTATGCCTAGTCGAGGAAAAATAGCTGCGTTCTTCTGAGACAGAAGAGTTCTCTGTGTATAACTTATGCTTTAGAATGAAAAAAGAAATAAAGAACGGTTCCGAGAAAAAGACGTGAACTTAATCAAGAAAACGAGACCTGCAAGCATCATGCTGAGTGGGATTAGGGTAGTCATGGTGGTGGAGGAGGGGAGGAATAAGGGGAAGGGGTGTCGTTTCGTTTCTTTCTGAGACAAACTCGACGCCAATGGCGTACTGATTGGGGGGGGGGGCTTGAAAATAAATAAATGAATGAAATTCAGACATGGTTTATTTCTAATTCGTTTGATACCAGTGATTTACAAATGTTGCTGAAATAACATGATTTTCGGCGGGGGGGGGGGGGGGGGGGTCCTCACTCGATTATGTATAGTACTTACGTATAGGTAGATGTCGATCTCGCGCATCGCGATAGTGCCACCATTTTTTTCTCCCCCAGAAAATGCTCATTACGCCATTGCTCGGCGCTATGTGAGCATTGTAAGGTGTGTGCTAGAAAACAAAGATTAAGAAATGGTTCCGAGAAAAACAGGGAAAAAAAAATCAATCGATTGGGAAGCGCCAGTCTAGACATGTAAGCATGGGAAGGAATACTCGGATTGCGTTGGAAGGGGATCTCAAATCTTCAGTTTGAAGTTTCCTTCCTCCGACAGACATAAGCTTACATAAAAGGGCAATAAAAATAATGTAAAATGATAATTTCATTTGCCCAATAAAGACAAGAGGATTCACCATATACATTAATGTACATAATCTGATTATGAGATATCTTTTGTAATGTTTTTTTCCAGAGATAATGACATTTCTACTTTAATTTACATCATCCAAATCAGCTTCAGGATTTTGATTATTATAAGTAAACGACTTATGAAATAGTGTCTTTGTTTTCTAAGATGATAAATGCAACTCACTTTTAGCAAATGAAATATCAAATTGAAAAATTCCATCGCCAAAAAGCATCATTAAATATCAGCTGAAATATCTTCAAGAGTTAAGGCAACAGCGCTAGCTGCAAAATGCATTATCGAAAATAACGTTAAAATCATTCATGTGGCGTGCCTAGCAGTCTGTCAGAATTTTTCGTTTCGATATTCTCCTCCCTTCAGCATGTTCGGTAGGCCTCTGATCTTCAACATGCATCGTTTTAGGGATATGGTTACCTGGTCCACTGGATGAAAATCAAAACGACAGTGATTAGAACAGTTGCATGGTTGCACGGTCGTGAAACATGCATCATAATGGACCCGCAGTATCAAAAACTAGTGGGAAGTTTGTTGGAGGCGGAAAGAGTAGGCAGAAAGCCCAGAAAGGCAGTGCAGGTCAGGGTATACAGGTTGATCGAATTGGGGACTAGCTGAATGTGATAAATGTGTGTTCCAGATACCCCAATTTTTGATCTTCAGGCATCTAATCAAATTTGGATGGATTTATCACTGAGTTTATTTCAATACACGACAGGGCTTGACACAGTACTGTTGTGTACATAATCGTATACAACCATGCGCTGGTGTGTGTGTGTGGGCGGTTTTTGTGGGTGCATCGTGAGTGTTTGTTTATGGGTTGAGCATGGTGAGTGAGTGTGGAAATAAGGGATATAAATAGGGAAAGACATAATTCCCAGTATCGCCACTTAAAGGAGAATGAAACCCTGGGGGAAAAATCATTTTCAATTGATTCGCAGGTTTAGAAGGACAACTTTAAATATGTTTTGTACACAAAATTTCTTATTTTCTCCATATCTCTGATGGTGCAGCTTGTCTTCTTCTTAGCTCAAGATATATCATGGTAAATGTACTTGACACAACATAATAGTTGAGTTCACAAAGATACAAGCAGCATCTTTAGAGATCGTGGAGAAAATATGCAATTTTGTGTAACAAAAGATTGAGAGTATTGAAGCAACATTGCCAATTTGAGGATCGCCATCGAAAGTAAGTTGAGACTTTCAAACTTTCATAACTTTCTCATTTCGTAACCGATTTTTAAATTTTTCAAAAAATTGTTTCCCTCTATCCTCTCTTTTCATTAAAATGGATTTTCCCCAGAGTTTCATTCCCCTTTAAGATGTTTGATGCAGAAAGTTCGATTAGACGGACTTTTGGTTGTATATCCTCTCATTATTTCAAGTGATTCGAAAATATTCATTCAAATGATCATGATGATCTCATAACGGATATAGTTACTATAAGCCGTTGTTTGGAGGGGAGCAATCGCTTTATTATCATATATTAGTAACCCAAGAAGGGCTTCTCATTCTTAACCTCTCAACTAAAACTTTGATAAAGATGATTCGCTTCAATACGAAGAAAAAAGAGCAAAAGCACGAGGAGGAGTAGAAAAGGAAGAAAAAGACGATGGTTGAGAAGGAGAAGGAGAAAAACAAGAAGGATGAATAGGAGAAGGAGACGAAGAAGAAGAAGAAGAGGAGGAGGAGGAGGAGGAGGAGGAGAAGAAAGAGAAGAAAGAAAGAAAGAAAGAAAGAAAGAAGGAAGGAGACAAAGAAGATGAGGAGGAAGAAGAAGAGGAAGAAGAGGAAGAAGAAGAAGAGGAAGAAAGAAAGAAAGAAAGAAAGAAAAGGGGAGGACGAGGACGTGGAGGGGGAAAGCAGGAGGAATAGAGGAAAAGAGATGGATACCAATATTATGAAAAGACGTGTGCAGAAGCAATTTTCTTGAGTTGTCATGGTAATTGATCAGTCAAGTATAATGTTCAAGTATAATGAAAATGAGAATGCATAAAAACAACCTTCAACCGTACCACACTGCGTTCTACATACTCACAGTTTCTGCCAGGAATAGGATTTTTTTAGAAATTCTCATTTCAAGCAAATTCCTATAGTAGCGCCCACCTAGCCCCCCCCCCCCCCCCCCTCCACGAGGAAAAAAAAATACAATCAGCATTATCTAATACTCATGTATTCCGTATTTGAAGACTTTGTTTGCAAAAGGGGCTAGATCCACTTTTGATGAAAATTGAGTTATTGATATCAGAACATTGTTTAACCGTGTACATGTCTTTTGAACAAGTTTTTGGCTAAATTTTCAGAGCACTGTGAAAAAATGCACTTTTTAATTTTACTTTTCCATAGACAACTGTACAAAATCTGACAAACAAATGCATTTTCTCCGAAATTACAAAAGTGGATCTAACCCCTTTTGCAAACAGGCTCTTCATTTTCTGATATGAGTCAACATTTCATCGTTGTACTATCAGTTAACATTTTATGTTGTTCTATCACTAATAACATTTTATCGTTGTACTCGTTGTACTCTAAGAGCATAATGTTTTTCTCTCTCATCTTTTTTTTTTTATTCGGATAAATAGCATTGCGTATATTCATATGAAATGGTTGATTGAATTATGCCTCAAATTATTGATTTGAACATGCTATATGCTTTCGATTGTGGTCTATAGGTTTCTGTTTCAAATGAATATACAGTTGAGTTGCACACAGTGGCGGCGCCAGGGTATTTTGATGAGGGGGGGGGGGGGAGCAAGATGACATATAGGTAAATTCATTGACCTTTTGAACAAATAGGAATATCATATAGTTGCAAGCCCCAGGCCTCTCTTTTTCCACCCTCTTCTTTCTTCTTCCTCCTCTTTTTCTCCTCCTTTTTTTTTCATTTATCACTTGAAAAAAATCATAGGGGGCATTCGCCCCCTGCCCCCCCCCCGTAGCGCCGCCCCAGGTTACACAGTGATATACTAGCCCTTTAGGATTCCTGCAAGCCATGCAGAATGAAACGACAAGAAACAAAGTTCGGTTTGAATAAATATCATTTTTCATTCTCCATGTAGATAATTCCACATTGCGTAGAAAGTCTCATTAGAAATAAGTGAATAACAATACATAACAAGACGGACTAATTCATACTCATCAATGATTGTAGACATAGTCCTGATGACAAGTCGTATTCATCTGTCTGATATTACTGTCATCCAAATTTAATTCCTAAATGGACACGTTTGGTTGTCGACTTTAAGCAAACAAAGTATAAAGCCACGTGTATACGCTTTTCCGCCACTGGCGCGCTGAAGATGCATGGGCAAAGAGAAGAGGGAGTGGTAATACGTCCCTCGTAAACGGATTTTCGACAAAGAAAAAAAAATCAGCCCTAGTAGTTAGCAGTTAAGATAATTATTTGGAAGTTGAGAAAGATTGGTCTCGAAAACAATGTTATTGTACTTTGTTAATATCTTGTAGATTTTTTAGAATAAGAAATTAATTTTTACACCGTTCTAAAACCTCTCATCCCCTCTCTCTCTTCACTTCCGATTTATGAATAAAGCAGACAATAGATTTGATATCAAGTGATCAAGAAGATTATTATGCAGAGCTAATATCATAAATATGCTTGCGTAAGTGGTCTAATAAATGTATTGGTAAAATTGCACTCTTTATTATCTTGATTACCTCTCTACCGAACTCATTAACGCGGTGCACAGGATTATTGAGGGCTTCCCAAACCCAGCAGAAAGAGACTGTCACTGGACTGTGAAGAGGAGAGGGGTGGAGAACAATATAAATATAGAGGGGGATATGAAAAAAATACCAGAGAGAGAGAGAGAGAGAGAGAGAGAAAGAGAGAGAGCAACGTGAACGAGAGAAGACCAGTGAATTATGAAGAAAAAAAACAGCAATTAACATAGCTATTTTTTCGTTAATGATTAATCCCAGAAAATCTAGATCATGCCTTTTACAACAGTTCATTTTTATGGGACATCCACTACGAGTGGAAGCAAATAAACAAAATACAACAGACTCGCATTATAATGTTAGAACTATGACAGAACTTTTTTTTTTTCTACCAGATGTTCATCGAAGTTTGCAGGCGGAGTGTGTGGGTGTGTGCGTTGGGGGAGGGGTCACCTGATTTTTTTTCTTTCTTCTTACTCTAATCTGCCATGACGTACACTGTCCCTCTGAATTCGAGCTTTATACAAATACTCACTTCTTCTCACCAGTAAATCGATTTTAAATCACGGCAGTGATGGTCAATTTCTTTGCAGTTCGGGTCAGTTCAGTGCCGTGAAGATTGCTGTGGCACCTTGACAAAACATGGACAGTGATGACGTCACAATGAGGATTGAAAAATGGATGGAAGGAAAAGCTCCATAAATGAGCATGCTCACTTCGATCGAGACGGTCTCCATAAGAACTTTGCTATTCGCCCTTCATTCCTTCAATCCTTCCTTCCTTCCGTCTTCACCATTCCATCTTTATCCGTTTGCCCTTCGTTTCCCACTTCCTGCTTGATATTTTAGATTTACAGGGATTCCTTCTTTTAATATGGCTTCCACCTAACATGCCTGACCCTTTATTTTTCTTGTCTCTCTTTCTCTCTTTCTCTCTCTCTCTCTCTCTGTCCTTTCTGCCTTGACTTTGACTCTCACCTCACCGTTTCCTGTTTCTATGCTATTTTCTCCATGTCCGCTGTATCATCCTGCTGTAATCCTTTTGTTGATCACGCATCTCTCTCTCTCTCTCTCTCTCTCTCTCTCTCTCTGTCTTTTCTGCCGTGACTTTGACCCTCCTGTTTCTATTCCTATTTTCTCCATGTTTGCTATATCTTCCTTCTATATTTCCTTTATTGATCACGCATCTTTCTATTTCTACCTCTCTCTCCCTCTCCCTCTCTCTTCTCTTCTCTTTTCACATCTTCTTCCTTCGTTCTCTTTCTCAGTTCTCATTCTCATTCATCTTTAAGTTTATTGCTTCCTATTTTCCGAATTTCTCTCTCTCATTCTCTCTCTCTCTCTCTCTCTCTCTCTCTCTCTCCCTTTCCCCCCACATCATGTCCTTTGTTGTGTGTAGTCTCGTAACATCATTGCTTACAAAACACATATGACCAGAAGAGAAACGAACGAACAGACAAATAAATCATATTGGTTGTCATCTCTTGCCATTTGCTGATTTAATCATATATTTTTGTTTTGTTGAAACATTTCCATGTGAATGCCGCATTTTATATTTGCATCGGTGGAGTGTTATATTGATTTACGATAATAAATTCAACACTGTTCAACTGTGGTTGAATCCAGGGGGCCATGTGCACGCGTGCTCAAGTTCATATGTTTTTCAATCATGCTTTAATGATTCGCACAAAAGTACTTCACATAATGTGTGGCTGGTGAATTCCAGGTACCAAACTGGATTTCACACCAGCCACAAATGTCTATATTGACCTTATTACTACATACATATAATCAAATTTGCGTTATGTTATAATTCGAAATGACCTTGAGCGTGCATTCTAGCATGATACTGAAAACGATCAAATTATTATTTTTTTTTAAAGATCGGATAAGCAAATAATTTTTCATCCTGTTTACGATGAATACACGGTTTAAAATGGACTTTTTGTACTTCTGTCTTTCAAATAGCACAAATGAAAAGCTAGGCACCTCTCATGCTCATGCTATAGTGGAGTTATACGGGTATAATTATGTACAAGGGCTTCGTGAACACCAAGTTTTATTCTTATATAAAGCCTCTGTTGCCACATAAAGAGTCCTCAAATGCTCAGCACAGAAGAGGGTAATCATGAGGTTATACTTATGTATTCCTGGACTTTGACACATGTATTACAGCGTCCCTAAATCCTTAGACTTTGAAACATAAATTAAAGGGATATTATAGTCACAATAATTATATGGAGCTCTGAGATGTTCGCTGACTCCCCTTGCTTTGTGTAAGTCATAAATCAAAAATGAAAGTAGATTAAGGCATAATTGTACGATAAACACGATTAAAACTACTTTCGAAAAATCAACTTAAGGCAACTTCAGTGCCCTGTCTATCACCCTTAACAGAAATGTTCGGACTTTACAATGGCTTATTACGTAATCCGAACATGATTTGTGTGGGCATTGCAACAGGCTTTAGAAACTGCACATGAGTTGGTTTTTCGAAACTAGTTTTTATCGTGTTGATAAAGAATATTGCAAGATGAATAGTATGAAAATGATATAATACATTGATTAGGGTAGTGTATCCCAAAGAATATTATGATAGGCCTATATGTCTCTAGTGCCATTTATACACTATGTTTTGATTTATTTGTGTTATTCATGTTAATTTTCCTCGATGGATGAATTTAAAGCATCAGTGATTAAAAGCATATACGAAGAGGAATGAGAAACACTTTCTCTTCAAACAGACATGCTTAAACGCCTCGCAGGAGTATTTTGATGAGAAAGGCGAATGAAAAGAAAAAACATTCTCTCATATGAAAAAATTTGTGTCAGTGGGTGAGGGTACGAGTGTGTTGGTGGTGGTGTACTAGCTGGAAGGTGATTTTCCTGCTCGGGAATGGAGGGAGGAGGCGGGGAGGTGGGGTTGGGTTAGTCTCCGGATTGCCGTGGGTATGTAAATGCGTTTTTAAACTGTTTCTACTTAGTGATTGGGTTTGCATTATTTTGCTCATATGCTGGTCTTCGGGTGCCTTCTCTCGTAAAAGGCCTGTGCCTATTTTAGGAGGCATATATTTTACCCAATGTTAAACTATTTCAAACGATTTTGTGTCTTTCTTTTGTTTTATTTTTTAATAAATAATGAATAAATTTGCATTAAAATTAACTGAATGGAATCGCTATTGTCTGCTCTTAGACTACTAAATGTTTGTCGAATGAATTTCTGTCAAGTAGAACGTTTGTAGAAATTCGAGTTTCTGTCAGCTGAAAATGTTGGTTGAAGTTCAAATGTCTGTTGAAATATACTTGTCTGCAAAATCGTCAACGGCCGTTGAATGCCAGTTGTAAAAGTTTAAATATTTGCTGATTTCAAATTGCGTGTTAATTTCATGTTCGTTGAATTTGAACATGTTAAATGTGTGCTGATTTCAAAATATATGTCGAATTAAAAAAGGCAGTTGAATGTGATTTTTCTGTCAAGTTCGAAATATTTGATGAAATTGAAATAATTAATTAATAATGTTAAGGTTTGATCAAATTAGAATGTCGGCTCACTGAAAATCTCCTTCAATTTTTTTTTTAAACCGTTGAATTCGAAATATCTGTTTTGGTTCTCATGTGTCTGTCGAAATAGAAATCTTAGATGAATTAGAATGTCACTTGAATTCCAATATCTGTGAAATAAAAGAAAATGTAAGTTGAACTTCTAATGTCCGTTGAATGCAAATTGTGTGTCACTTTCTAAATGTCTGCTAGTGCATGTTTGTGGAATTAAATGATCGTTGAATTCCAAAATATGCCCGTCGATTTTCAAATATTTGTTGAATTCATAAATATGTTCAAGTTTATTGACCTAAATGATCTTTTGATCCTAATTTCAAAGGACTTTTAAAAAATGATGTGCATGTGAACGCATAAAATAATTTCGTAATCTTTTTATCACTTCTTCTTTACATGGATAATGGTTTACAGAGTGGCAAATTGGGTTTCATCTGATTTGCAAATTCCATTCAAACTCCTTCCACCACGTCTCCGTTTGAAAGGGGATCTTACAGACTTCTAAAGTATCGTGTTGAATCTCTTATGTGTACCTTGTGTTTCGTGTTGAAGTCAACAAGAAAGTTACTGCACAGCATCATTTTCAGAAGAGCACCCGTTCAAACCCTTCACGTATATACCAAAAGGTAACTGACAATGTTAGCCTTTATCAACTCTTTCCCTAAGTATGGAGAAAACCTCACAAAATGTTGCTTTGATATTAAGAAATATAGGCTAAACACAGCTTAAGCATTTCACAAAGTGTATCTTTGGAAGTGTGATATGTTTTTCATTAATTATGATATTTTTTAAAACACTAAACGCTGCACTTCATCCTACGTAATTCAAGACCGCAGCCTGTTGTTGTTTGTGTGTTTTCGTTTTATTTTTGTCACAAATATTAACCTAAAACATTTATTTGTTGCTTTTCGAGGATTTCACAAACACAGTTGTTAAACATGTCCCGGGAATGTTTCATAAAGCTGTTCATAAAGTTACGAATCACTTTACGAACGACTTGAATATGGAGTGCCAAATGGGATTCCCAATCATACATATTACATCAGCTAAAGGTAAAATATGTAGACGTAGATTAACATTACTATTCTTTATAAACATTTTTTATTGCGAAGTACATTTTTTTGCCACAATTTAATTGAGATTACTGGAAATGCTGTCAATTTTTTTTAAATATCAGGAAAACTGTGAGCATCCCCATCTGGCACTTCATATTCAAGTCGTTCATAAAGTCATGCTTAACTTTACGAACAGCTTTATGAAACACCCACCCCCCCCCCCCCCCGGGTTCTTTGCATGATTCCTGTCATCATCGTATTTTTAGGTCTAACTATTGGTCTATTTTACCATTATCATATTTCCTATCGATCTCAAACTAATTAAATACCAGCAAATATCAAGGCAATGGTGACACGCTTTAGATCTTGACCCCCAACCTGCAGAAATGAAAACTAATTTCGACAGGCAAGCACAAATTATCAATACGCAGTGCTTCGGACCATATTCTCCTTCGCTTCGGATATTACACTTCAACCTTCAGTTCGCCTCGAAATCAATAGCAATTGTGTCAAAGTGAACCGCCCTATTCGAACAGAGGTCACATTAACATGCCGCCACTGTAGTTAAGCCCCAGTTGATGTTTATTCCCCGTCAGTAGACAGGGGCGGATCCAGGGGGAGGCCGAATCGGCCGCGACACCCCCCCCCCCTTCCTTGAAACCTTTTTATTTGCGTATCAACGAGAATTGGGGGCAAAATACACATGCAAATGCCGAGCCGACCTTTTTATATACCCGACCGCCCCTTCCCCCCGAAAAGGTCTGGATCCGGCTACGGTAGATTCCAGTGTTGTCAACAAGTCAACTGAGTCAACTGAAGGCTGACGTTATGATTTAATCGTTTATTTCGGATCCTATCGTTTCAGCGGTCTGGAATGCCTCTCAGTTGTTTAGAGGTATATTGATGCAATATGCTTTCCAAAATAAGTGAATGAGATGTCTACAGTAGATATGAACACATGTGTCTTTTCTTTTCTACTTTTTTCTTTTTTTTTCTTTTTTTTTTTGAGGCAGAAGTAAAAAAAAACGAATTGCACTTGCACAGGAGTCTTTTACAAAAATGAGGATTGTTCTAGAAAATATAAGATGACCACTAAAATTCGGTTCTGAAGTGCTATGTATGGTCTGTCCTCTTGTATGGCTGTGAGAGCTGGACGTTGAATAAATCCGTGGACAGAAGAAACATGATTCTTGAGAAGAATGCCTTAGGATACCTTGGACTGACAGAATATCAACTGAAGAAGTACTGGAAGGCATGCGTTGATAGATCCCTCCTTAACATCCTAGGGAAAACACAACTTCGATTTGTTGGGCATATCAGGAGAAGGGAAGGCACAGAAAACGGGATAATGACAGGAACACTTGAGGGAAAGGGAGGCAGAGGGAAGCAGCTCATAAAATTCATGGACAAGTTTACTGGGCTGACTGGTAAGAGTAGTAATAGCACATTACAGAGAACCAGGGATAGATGTGGATGGAAAGGCTTGATCGCCAATATCTGGAACACACAAGGCACCTAGCAAGTAAGCAAGCAAGCAAGCAAGCAAGCAAGCAAGCCTTTTCTTCTCAGGTCATGATTACGAAGGTTCTAATATCCCAGCGTTCATAATTATGATGAGAAAATTTAATGATTTTGAAAACGACATTGGATTCTTATTTTTTTGAAAAAGACGTAGTGTATACAATTCGAAAATGAATGAAGAGCTCTATGTTGTTTTCGAAGTTATAACCCCACAATCACATCAGAATTCCCCATCCGAATTTTAGTTCAAGTCCGCTCCTGCTTAGAGCTCAAGAGACGATACCTTAAAATTGTTTTCTCAGAGTCTAATATGCTAAGATACTTTTTGTACATTATATAGCATTCTTCTTGGCAAAAGAATTACCATCAAAGGCTCCTCTTCTTGGAAAAGGGGCCACTTTCCTTGCATTAAAGCTATCCACTTGTAAGGAAAGACGTTCACCTAGCATGGTTTATCCTGCAGAGTATACACTTCTGATTAATGTAACCTATCTCAACAGAATATCCCTTTTCCTGTGCCACCCTAATCCCACTCAATCAACTCTATCTACATATTCATGTCTGCGGCTTATACGAAGTCAACGTGGGAAATTCAGTCGGAAGTAAGAGAAACGTACTCACTCTATTTTTTTCACCATCTGTTTAAAGCTACGCTTTTTTTTTTTTGCTGTTGTTATTGTATTGAATATCCTGGGGAAACTTGCTCCAGTAATAGATGCCGAATTCTTTTTAGTGCAGCCGATAGGTCGTTTCAGTGATCAAGATGTAAACGAAGCAATGGACACTTGTTGGAAAGCAAACACACGAAAAGTCGCTTCTCTTTGTTTTTAGGGATCGCTTCTTATATTGCACGTGCGTCGGTATTATTAGCACAATATTAATTATGCACATAATCTACCTGGAAGTTGGATCATTTGTAAAATTATGATTCACTTTTAGGCTTGAACCGTCAGTGCAAGATCTGTTTAATTCCATGCATTTTTTTTCTGTACATTTTATAACTAGAACTCACTAACACCATGGTATCTTCACCTTCTTCTTCAGAGATTCTTCATCCGCCCCCGAAGCAGCATCCATCCAATTTTCCCCATCAGTTGTCAGTGAAAGCGCATGACTTGGCGAGAGACTATTACACACGCGTCAGCCTGTGGGTATGCGTTGGATCCGAACCAAACGCAATTTATCCGATTGGAAAAGTAGGATCACACTGTACTACCATGAACACAGAGAAAGAAGGGGAAGAGAGAGGGAGGGAGAGGGAGAGCGAGAGAGAATTCGAAGGGGGTGGATTGGTGAAGGAGGAAGAGATTATGATACATACATAACAAAGAAATCCTGCAAGTATCACAATTATGTATGCATAATTATACTAAGAAATCACATTTCACACGAGACAGTAATTCTAGGCCTAAATGTGAGAGGAGGCGAAAGATAAAGGAGAGAGTGAGAAAGAGAGAGAGAGAGAGAGTGAGAGAGAGAGAAGGAGGGGAAGAGGTAGAAAGACAAAGATAGATATGCATAAAGAGAAACAGGGTGAGTGAGAAGAGGAAGAGACAGACAGAGAGACATAATACAAAGACAGAAGAACATTATGTTGGACTTCGTGGTAGACATGGCAGATGGTGCGGCTCCGCATGTTTATTCAAACTGAGTAAATGTATCATGTGCATGTTCTTGTGTAAACGGTTTTACAGACATCGTTTACACATTTTCGACTCTCAAGTGGAATTAAAGAAGTTTAAAGGTAAAATTACAGTTTACTGAAAATCAACGCTTATGCTGGACTCATGAATAAATTTTTAACATTCCAGTAAAAAAAAAAAAAAAAAAAAAAAAGCGCCATTGGTTTCACTTTCGATCTTTAATTTCTTATCATGCTGCTATTCCGCTTCTCTATCATTGTGTCTATACAATTACCGCGAGTGGAAATCCACTCATCCTGGGGATCAAGTCTTGGTTTTGGAGTGGCAATCCAGGCTCAGATATCAAAGGAGAATGAAACCCTTGGGAAAAATCAATTTTCTAGGTAAGAGAGGATAGACAGAAGCCATTTTTAGAAAAATTCCATCAAAATCTGTTACAAAATGAGAAAGTTATGAGAAGTCTTGATCTACTTTTTCTGGAGATCCTCAAAATTTTATATCTTTAGAGATAATGGGAAAAATATGAAATTTTGTGTACAAATCATATTGAGAGTTGTCCTAAACCTGCTATTCTGAAGCAAAATTGCCAATTTGAGGATCCCCATAGAAAGTAAATTGAGACTTTTCAAACTTTCATAACTATCTCATTTCGTAACCGATTTTGATGGAACTTTTAAAATTTGCTTCTCTCTATCTTCTCTCTTCATTAGGGTTTCATTCTCCTTTAAACATGTTCAAGGAATCCACTTTATGACAGGGTAACAGATTACCTCTGACTATTCCCATAATTCGGAGTATATTCAACCTCCCAAACGAAGTGATCCCTATATGATGTCTCTCTTATAATTGGATCAAATTCAAGCTTTTCCCCCCGACTATTCAACCATGAAATGATAGGCCCCAAAAGGGCAACAAGATCATCAGAAAGAGTAACCTTTTCCGGTCAAATACATCTAAATCAGCAATCTAATTTCTTAACGATGACAAATCGAAAGCGTTGCCTTTTTATAGACTCACACTGCTGTACACTTGGGTACATTAATAGCATAGATAAAACTCTTTGGTGATGTTGGTTGGTTGTAACGAAAGATTAGTTTTGTGCCCAAAATAATTCTAGGACATATTCACGCAGTATTTGGAATATTCAGTTCACAGTCGTACGTGTCTTTGCTTTTAAATTGCTGTTTTGTAATGCCACTTCAATAAAACTAGAATACCACAGAATTGAATGAGTCATGCCTTTCAAAATCTGATCATAATTATGTAATTACTTAATCATGTCTAATTGAAGATGAACCTTGCAGAGACATGCCAAACAAGCTGTTTGTGATATTAAACAGTTGGACATAACTTGAGTTCAAGTACCATTATTTCAAATTGACATGGTAAAAAGGGATAACCGTGTTTTCTTTGTTTTTGTACTTGTTGGTAGCTTTACACAGGGAAAATGTATTTACCGATTTCCAATGTGGTGCAATATGAGGAGGTGATGAAGGTGCGTAGACGTTTTCGTGCGTGTGGGTGTGCATGTGTGGGGTGATCAATTCGTAATATGGGAATATTAGTGATATACCACACTCAAATAACGCATATCACAAGTATGCCCCCATGCACTGAGATGGAGAGAAAAGAAAAGAAGATTAAGACACAGATCGAATAAGATTCTCTCAGTTATGACTTTCCCCATTGTAAAACCCCCATTTAACATTCGAAGTTGCTTCTGAAGAGGAGTGTTTTAAGGTGCGTTTTAAAACCATCATATCTTAAATGTTCTAGAATCTGTTTATTGGGAAATACTCATCTATGAAACCGTTGAATACTTAATTCTCAAATTCCCTTAGATTTAATACATGGGTCACCCGGCTCCAGAATGCAATGGGTTAAAAGCCTGTGTCATCAAGAAAGCTTACACAAAATAGTTCCTAAAGCAAGAAAATTGTTCTTGATTTTAGCATCTTTGGCCAGAACGTACACTCAGAAAAAAAAAATTAGTAAATTAGGAAAGTGGGAAAAACACTTTCTTTCAACACATTAAAAACACTACATGGTAAATTTTGCCTGAAACTTTTTATCAAATACGCATACTTGCACCCAACAATGCAAGATGAAAACTGAATACGGGCGAATCTATTCTATTTATCATGTTTATGTATATCAAACAAACTGTTGCGTTATTGTCTCCGGAATATTGTCATGGCTTTTAGAATAGGTGTGGTTGTTCAATGACGTCATTGTACTTTGATTAATTTTCTTCCGACGGCCACTGTTTACGAGTTGACCATGGCAAATGGTTATGACATGCTGAAATTATAATGTAATTGCCAAACCCATCATTGCTCAACCATAACTGTACTTACTGATCACAGTTGAAGGTTACCAATCAATATTTTGTAAAGAGCATCAGTGGCGTATCTAGGATTCTCTAGCCGGGGGAAGGGGGGAGGGTTACCATAATATTTCTCGTAGGTGAGTTTTAATACACCCAAAAAATTGTTACCACGTATATCAGGTGCCTTGTAAGGGTTTATCATTGTTGCAGGGAAGGGGGGGGGTCAGCACACTTTCCACAATTCGATACTCAAAACTATTGAAAGGAAAGGGCACGTGCCCTTCCGTTGTTTCATGACTGACCTGAAGACAGGGGATAACTTGTCACCATCGCCATGATCGCCAGTCATGCCAAGGTGTACTTGATGATTAAACTTCTCCACTATAATCTACTGCAGCTATGATTAACCAGTTAGCTATAAACGTGGGATCACAGTGTCAACGCCTTTGATTCTGGCATTTTTGCTGCATTTTACTTTGCAGCAGTGGTTATTAAATATGATACTCTGTTTTTACTTCGAGCTTTTTGTAATTAGAGCAAATTAGCGCAACAATAAACATGGCCGACATGTCCACTTCTGTTTTGTTGTACTCTTGCTTTAAATTCTCCTGAACGTTTTTTTTTTTTTAAAGAACTCATCATCAGTACATTTTTCAATCCCTGAGACTTTCTATAGGCATGATAGGGAGGAGCTACAAAATTCTATAGAGGGGACAGTCCAAAAGATGAAAAGACAATGCAATCGGTTTTTATATCTTATAATTCGTCGTATTAGCAATTAGCGTCGTATTAGCAGAATTGTTGGCAGACATTATGACCTGATCGCCCACATAAAATGAGATGATGTACCCTGATAATGAATAACCATGCCCAATAACACATGCGCTAAACAGAGCAAATTAATGTCTGCTGCTGCACCATTATTGGCCAACAGGCTGGTTAACCGTGCTGCAAAATGATTAGATGCTCACTCGCCATTTACCCAGGGTTGTTTCCGAATTCCACGGAGAAAGAGGTTTGGTAAAATCTGCAATTTGTCCGCAGACAGCAAAAGCTAAAACATTGTGCAAAATGTAATGGCCTCCAACCTCAGATATAGGCAAAAGCGCATTGGTGTTTTTCGAGAAAGTCTGCCGTTTGATAATCAAAAGTTTATTTCAAAGTTTATATTTAAAGTGTTTTATCGAGATGGTGATGTTTCTTCGAAATTCTTTTGCTTTGTTTTGAATGTTTCACGGGGGGGGGGGGAGGGAGGGGGGGGGGGACAATTGCATAAAATCCATTTTGAATCTGAACACAAGACTTAGTATTTTAACCCATTCGCAAATGCTTTCGAGATTAAACTGTAATTTCAACAACCCTTTCGCATATGATGATGGCCAAGGCATTTGAAATTGTCTTAGGTTGATTTTTCGAAAGTAGTGTGATATATTTTTCTTTCTTCCTCTTCTGTTTTTTTTTTCCTTTTTATTAATTTGCTATTTTGGATTGGATTTTGTGTCCATGACGATTTTGTAAATTCAAAATTAGAAAAAAAAAAGAGTTTTATTAAATCGATTATTGAATGCGTTGATCTATTCAGTGATTTATTGTTCATTGTGCATTTACGATTTTTTTATATCAGGAATCTCCCAGAAAACATCATTCGTTAATCACGTTAATAGCAAGACGCACCCGCTGAACACATACACCAGAGGCTGACCCTTTGGCCATGGGGAGTCGGGTCCCTTACCCCCCCCCCCCCCTCCTCCCAATGGGCGGCACCATATTTCGACTGTTTATGGTCCGATGGGCCAAAATCCCCATTTTGACTATCAGTCCCAGTTTGCTCCTGACCTAAAGGCCACACTCTAAAAATGATCTAGTCAGATTTGACTATATTGCCGGATCCCACGGACACCAGCACTATTCTCGTCAAAATTGACACAATTCTGGTGAAAATGACCAGAATTCTAATCAAATTTGACAGAAGTTTACTAGAATTCTGGTCATTAGTATCGTGTCAAACCAGAACAGTACTAAACAGTCAAATATGACTAGATTTGTTTTTAGAGTGCATTAACAAACGCTCGTAAAATTGCTTATTTCACACAGGCAATATTGCAACAACTTTTATACTACGAACAGTCAACTTCCAACATATCTGGACGTAAAATATCAACTCGAAGAATTAAGATAAAAACTAGATACATGTATCTCAGAAACATTAATGAAGCTTTTATTTGTGTATTCTCCACCACACTTACTGCCTCAAAGCTGTGCATATCACTGAAATTTGATGCTGAAAGTGGTAGTAACAACATAAACTCATAATTGTGTTCATCAATTCCAAAAGCCTTCAAAAATTAGTAATGGAATGTCCCTTTCCATTTCCACTATTAAGCATGCCTTTCCATATGTTTTGTTTCGTTTGTTTGTTTGTTGTTGTTGTTTTTTCAGGGGAAGGTTATATAGGAGGGGAGTGGCGTCTTTTTCCCCGCCTGTCAACTTTCCAGTAGGCCTATACACTTTTAAAAATACTAGATTTACAGCCACAATGTAGCATTGTCATCGGAATGAATGAAATATATAACGTATCGAAAATCCCAAAAGACAACACATGCTAAAAACAAAGTCAACAATAAAGTAACCGTTATGGATCTTTTTACAAAATACCGTGGGTTATATAATACCCCTTTGCACATCATATCATCGTCCTGAGCGTGCCCTGTTCTTGTAGAACACTGACATTAGGTTATTGGAAAACAAACGTATGTATACACTAAATAAAATAGTTTTGGTCCATATTGCTGCAGGAAGCCAATGACATAAAAATATTGTGCCGACAGGCTTCCCCACGTAGAGGTAACCATTTTGTGCCTCGCGCTGCATCACATCCAACTTCACAGTTACTATGGTTACATATTTGACAAGCATATTAAAGCGTTGAGGCAGCTATACCATTCGGAATACAACCATGTTATTCTGCAAACGTTTTTAAAGGATCAGCTCATTTTTGACTGACAGTTAATTGAAACGATACTTTGCTATGATGAATGGTAAATACTCCCTGGAACTACAATACCCTCGTATAACAGTTGCGTTTCCTAAGTCATTAAGTATGGACTCCTTCGGGATGATTCAGTAAATAGGAGATAATATTCCTATTCCGTCCACTGGATGACCCGCTACCACTGGCGTATTTGAAAGTGGGCAAGGATGAGGGTGAGTGCGATGCCCCCCCCCCCCCCCCGTTCCCATGACAGATTTTCGACCGGGAAAATGCACCAAAAATATCATTTAATCATTAGTAAGTCAATTACTTGTGAGATTACTGCTGGAAACGCACGATATACTTCGAATTCTTAAACCAAGGCCCTTGAAAAGTTGTTTCTTAATCACTGATCATCGTAAGTTTACTTTGTTTTGCCCCTACTTTCGGTTCCATGATACCTTTTTTCAACAAGGGCATGACCTACAATACGCCCCTGTCTGCCACTGTTTTTTATGATCAGGGCCCCATTAAAAAAAAAAAAAACTTGTTATCAATAACAAGTTGCAATAACTGTTATAAGCTACTGAAATCCTTGCATTTGATTGACTGAGAGCAAATTTGTCATAGAAATGTGGCAGTTGTTATTGATAACAAGTTTTATGAAACGGGGTCCAGATCATTGCTTCATAAAGCCTTTTCTGCAAAAAAATGACACTGAATTCGTCTGCAATTATAGCCATCAATATCTTTCAAATGACCACTTGTGTTATCACGAGACACAAATTTCATTAAAAAGGCCAGTGATCCTCGTGCAGTCCAACCTACAGAAACCAAAACGATGACATTGAACTTTTTTCGAATGAAGGTGCCTCTTATCTGGTGTTCAGACGAAATATCCTTTAAAACTTTTGAAAAGTTTCGAAAATAATCAACAATATAACCAATTTCCCTTTAAAAAATCATTTTGAGGAGTGTGAGATTGTAATGGTTCAACAAGTGCCTATACGAAATGCTCTCAGAAAACCGGGAAATACAAGAATCTGCACTATTTCTTATACCGTGTATACAGTAAGATTGTGGTATTTTGGGACTGCAT
>CM057154.1:8778042-8810542 GCA_029962745.1 Echinometra lucunter
TTTTGGGACTGCATCCCTTCAGCATTTTACTATTTTCTGATTTGACTATTTTCTGTTCTTCTTTTGGTTTTACCAGAAATTGCAAATAAGAGGCCTTACCTTCAATTATGCTACCTTCGAGGATTGGGAATGATCTGGTTAGATTTCCTAATGTTGATTATCGACATGAGATCAAGTCGTAAACATGGTAAACAGTAATGCTTTTCTTTCTTCCCTTTCTTGGACAGAAAATCCCGAAGGTGTTGGTGTTTTAAACCCATAAGCATGATAGCAGTACGTACAGAGCTTTCTTGAGGTATAAATTAATCATCTTAAATCCTCAAATTGGCAACAAAAAATATTTTTGTCCATGCTTATATACTTCAAAAAAATAAATATGGATTAAACATGAAACAAAATGAATTATGATTATCAAATTTAATCAGAAAGTGCCAATTTGAACACAGAAAGAGTGATTATGTATTATTTACTGTGTTGCCAATTTACAGAGTTAATGATTAGTTACAATTAAACTGCTCTAATTCGAGAATGCCACAACCTAACAGCGTTGGGAATGGGCTCAAATTTTTCAGTGAATTTTTCTCTTTCTGCTCATGTATAATGTGTAATGCCCAGCATTCTGTACCAACAGATACTCAAAAGTGTCTCCTAAAGGAGACTCTGTACCTCTATGGGTTAAATAATTCTAGCTGGACGGTTGTTCCTGACTGCCTGAAAGTGTTAAACAGTTTTTGCAGCTAATTCTCTTACTCTACACTGATATAGAATTAACGGGCTCTGCAAGAAATTTGTATATTAATCATCATTATGCCACAACTCCATCATTACCGCAATTGACCTAAAAGAGGTTTATGCTAACTTGCGTGGACATTGAAGACACTAACTTCTCCCTTCAGTAATTGATTAGATGAAACTATTTGAATAATGACCAAAAAACATGATGATGACTTTTTAGATGATGATATTAGATTGCACATCAGCAAATAGCTCCGGCTCTCTCAGAGTAATGGCAACTATGACAAGTCAAGGTTACAAGAATATTTATCAGAAAATATGTCGATGCAAGAGCAGTAAGAGTAATTAAGGTGTCTCAAATTCTCAATTGTCTTGTTGGATTCGTGCTGATCAATAATGCAACTGAATCTGATTATATTCCCTTAGAGTCAGAGATAGAAGGAACTGGTGATATCGGAGGGGAAACGATTTCATGCTCTCCTGGGTGAGAAAGGTGCTACCTTTGCACCCTCGGGTTTTCTATGGTTCGAGCCAGGTCTCACTGGAGGTCTTGGTGATGCTCTAGGACTCGCTCTCGGGCTCGTCAATGGCGATCTCGGTGATGTCACATCGGCAATGTTGGCACCTGGCTCATGCTTGATGGCGGGCTACCCCTTCTCTCTGGTGTTGGGGATCGTGGTTCGGGAGTGCTGTTGGTGAACGGCTTAGTCCTGAGAGCCTTTCCTCATAGAGACCTTCACTAAGTTTCAAGCGTTGGTAGCTGCAGGAAAGAGGAGGAAGGGCTCGAAGTCTGACTACTCGAAAGAGTGTCCCCCGTTTCGGATTCGCTGACGTCATCAGATGATGTAGCACGACTGTTTGGCACAAGAACAGATGTCAGACGCTTAAACCTTGGATCAGATACACTACCTGTCTTGGTTCATAGGGATATTGCTATCAGATTTTGCACTTCTGAGGGCAGGCTCACCAAAGCTATGGTGATCATGGTGTTGTTTACAGTGGCTAGAAGAAGTGTAACAAATCCCTTGTGATCTACGTAGTTCCATGGGAGATCTTGCTCTGCGTGCATGCGTCGGATCAGTCTCCCAAAGAGCCTTACCCAGTCGCGATCGCCTAGGTGAGTCTTTGTCATCGCTAAACAAATCTCCAGCTTCACTGCGATCAACCACGTCTTCGTTAAGATCGGTGACATTTGAATTTAACGAAAGATCGTCGAAGCATTGCTCAATGTGAATGGTCGGCGCATGCTGAGGGGACGACGTCGCACTACGCGAGGTCGCTTCGGGTAACATATACTCAGCCGACGTCGACGACTTTGGGAAGAGGCTTGTCGCTGACATCGATCGTTCCTGACCCCGGGTGATAATAACCTGTTATTCTCTCTCAAATCCGAATCGGAGGACGTTCTCTGAGGTTCAGGAATAGTTTTCACGTCCTGGGAGTAATCCTTGACGACCACTTTGATGTGCTTTGTTGCGTTTGAAACACTATCAGGTTTCTTCAACACCGCGACTTTTCTCGTCCGAGCGGGAGACTGATGGGGAGAGTTCTGCCTTGAACACACACGCGGCAGATTCAAATTGATTGGCGAATGGCTCAAGACATCTGATAGGTTGTCGGACTGGTCAGATTTTCCTCTGATAGGCACGGAACTAGGCCTGTTGTCGTACACACTATGCTTGTGAATATCCTTCCTGATTCGCTTCACCTCCGCACCTCTCTTTGTCGCGTCTTCAGGAGTCTCTGCGACTCGAGATCAATTTCACTTAGCTTCATTGCAAGCTGACGGTTCTGAACAGAGGCTGCTTCCATAACAGCGTCTTCTCGACTTGGCAAACGTGTTGTTCCGGCTTCGGTGCCAGTATTGTGGCGAACAGGACTCACGCCAGCCACGTATGTACCTAGTGCCTTCCCACATACTTCAGGTCCCCGGTTCGAAGCTCGATGCTGATTTGGCTTCATTGGATGATTTGGTGGGTGAGGAGAATGTTGATATTCATTACGATGATGTGGTTGTGGAGACAGACTCCGATGACGACCGATCTGTAGTGGCATGGCGAGCATTGATCCACAAGTACCCCACACAATTACGCAACCTATTCCGTGAAATTATAACTTGAGCGCAGTCCCTTCGGAAGAGGTTGCCGCGAACAAAAACACGATTACACAATATTAATTCCCTGAAATGTTGATTCAGCGCAACCACTTTAGACAGGTAACCGCGAATCAACACGAACTTCTTTTCGAATGCACGTAATTCAAGATTCACACGGAGAATGCAATTAGTTTAAAATATTGCCTTTCTTCAGAGATAGGTCGATGGCCATGGGCGGCGAGTTCGATTCTATTCATACAATATCCTTTTGCTCAATTCTTCCACTGCTAACTTACACTCCACAGCCGCTGTCATGCGTTTCGTCTATTCTATCTAGATCCCAAGGCAGTGATATATGAAGATCAATAGCAGCCTCAATATTCCTGAGAGTCCTTCTCTGCATGACGAGTAGAATGAAAAGTAATAAATTATGATGCAAAGCTTCTTCGCGATCCGCCTCCTCCCTGTTCAAATCGTGTCAATGCGCTCGTTCGCTATCTGCAATCGCTTCTTCAAAACGGCAGATTTGGGCGACTGCGATGAATTTCTGTGTATGCTCGTCTCGCGCGTAAATCGGAAGAGTGATGCCGTGTCGTCTGCGTGAAAGCTTTTAATGAGGGAAGCAGAATGGTGCGATGACATCTAATACGACATGTCGGGGGAGGACGGGGGATGGATGATCGTTCTGCGGGGAGAAAGGACAGAAATTTACAAATAGATTTTCACTTAAACCGGAATTCACGCAAGAAATATCACACAATCAGAACATGTCAAGCTTTGTCAATAGTTAAGATTTGAGTTAAATGTGTTGTCCGCCATTTTTACAATCACAGAAAGGGAATGTCTTAAATATCAGTGCTGTTGTGGGAAGCACTGGAAAGTTACTTTAAACAAATGTTGATAATCATCGTTGAGCTGATGCAACATGGACTACTAAAGTAGAGAGAGAGGGGGGGGGGGAGGAGGTAGAAAAAGATGGAATGCTGGCATTGCTGTGTTACATTGGTTACATTCTATTATTGAATAAATTTATTCCTGAAACAGGACATGGTCTGTCATCATGTGTTTGAAGGACAGGGTGTGATCTATACCATGTATACAGAATGACCTAACATTCAGTTTTATCTAGAAAACCATGACTAGTAATAGTTGCTTCTTTGCAGAGCTTTTATTTTGTGGAATCTGTAAGCATTGTCTAGTCTTTCACATTTATCTAATTCAGGGTTCAGATATAAAGCGTTCACCCGGGGATACCTATCACTAATGCATCACCCTGTCACGGTACCTGCCCTTCTTCATAAATCCACCCAAATTCAATCATTTTCACTCCGACATGTATTTACTTCCTCAAATAAAGTGGATAGGCTTTTCAACAGATGTTGATGTTCAAAGGGGTCCCCCCCTTAAAAAAAAAAATACTAAAACCATTTACAAATCAAAATTTACAGGAATAAAAGTGAACAAATACAAAAAGAAAGTATAAGCAAACAAACGCAATATGCAAGAAAATATTATACAAAATAATTTTTAAATGATAAATGATAAATGACAAACCTACAGCCTGCCATTTATATTGATGACAAATGGTTGAGTATATTATTCCAGTGAAGGTCCAAAATATAATTTCAAATTGTTTAACTCTGACAGTGTATACAATAGAAGATTTCCCTATAATATTCTATAGACCAATTTCACAACGCAAGAGGGCAGCAGACTTCGACACAGTTCGACATACTGCGGTGGGCGCTACAACTTTTATAGTACACAAGTCAATAGCGCGTTATGTACATTCGTTCGATTTTCTGTCTATTTTGACCAGTATATGCAGATTTATTTTAATATTTGCAATGATAAATTATCAGGGAAGTTCAGGTCGCAGCTGTGCGGTGCTCAAATGTCACAAGAATTAGAGAAAGTTTTAAAAACTGGAAGCTAACTGAGTGCGAAATTCACTTGCTTTGACTCATGAAGCCTGTTTGTGTGAGAAGCCGTACTCCCTACACAGGTTTCCGTAAGCAATGTGAAGGAATTCGTCGTCAGTGGGTAAAAACATCAGCAGAAAGGACTTTGAAGTCAAGAAACATTATCATTATGTACTTTGGCGTAAAATCTAATGAGTGAAAACATGACTTTGTAAATAGGGTAAGATTTAGGGCTCCCGTTTACTACGGCTTCTATGCTGCAATCGAACTTTTACTGACAAAACTAAGTTGAAAAACCATTGAAAGTACAAAATACATCATACCTTTATCCGTCAGATATGACCATTGTCTAACCTCATCTACCCATGTATCCATGCTTTATTTTATTGATCTAGAATAAAGTAAATGGAACAATATCGGGGCATATCTCATATCTTACATTCATTTTGTACACAGAGCCAATCGCGGTCAGCGCGCTTGCCCACCGCAGCAATGGCGTCGCCGATAGAGGGCCAAATACATAAACCGGAGGCGAAATTGGTCTATAGACTATCGTAGAATAATCATGTGGAAAACAGAAGCAATCAGTATTAAGAGCACAAGCACAAACCAAGTGTGAAAATATCACGTGGGTAAGCACGTAATTTCTGTATGGGCGGCGGGGGAAGGGGCGCCTGCTAGCCTTTTGTTTTTTTATTTTTTGTTTTGTTGCATTTTATCTCATTATATTCTATTTCATTTGTTTATTTATTTACTTATTTGTTTACTTATTCCATCCATTCGTGTATTCATTCATTCATTCCTTTATCTCACAAGATTAAACACGTTATTTTTTCAATTTTGGCGGCGGGCGAAGGGGCGTCCACAGACATTTCCTTTCCATTTTTCTGCTTTATTGCATTTTAGTTTACCCTTATGTCAGTTTTCTTAAATATTTATTCATTCATTTTTTATTAACTTATTTACTTATGTGTTTATTCATTTATATATTCACCATTTATCTATTTATACATTTGTCTGGTTATGTATTTATGTTTATGCATTCATTTATTCATTTATTCATTTATCCATCTATTTATTCGTTTTTCATTCATTCATTTCTGTATTTATTCATGCAGTAATTTATCCAAATCTGTCTTCAGCCCCCTTCTGCAGAATGCTCCTCTGCATCTTATTGTGACGTCATGCTTCCGAGCTCGGAGCGTTACTTAGCCTGAAGGCAGGATTATTGACTCTGCGAAAGGGCTACATTATCCAATCTATCGCATTTAACTGGCCGCACAGGGAATATGAGAAAGGAGATAATACTTTTGACGAACGTAAACATTGTGCAATAAAGTCGCATTAATCCTTCATCACGTCATGTAGACGCTGTCTTCAGACCCATGCAGATATCGAGCGTCGTTTCCTATTGCAATGATTGTACGGAAGTTATGGAAGATATCACCAAAGTTAGATAGATGATGTTTCAAACAATTCCTCTTCAATTTAACACAAAATAGTAGTATAAAATGAATAGCAAAAAAACATGCGAGTAAACGTTGGGTGGCATAGGGGGACAAATTTGTATAAGGCATATGAATAATCAATGATATAAAGGAATATACGCATAGATAACCGAAAAATATATGATAAATGATTAAACAAACAAAACATAAATGCATGAATAAACAAATACATAAATAAACAGATAACGAAAAAAATAGATTAATTAATTAATTAATGAATGAAATAAATAAATATATGAATGAATAAATGAATGAATAAATAAATAAATAAATAAATAAATAAATAAATAAATAAATAAATAAATAAATAAATGAAATAGCAAAACTTAGTCAAGACTCATCGAGTTAAATTACAAATGAAATGACGATACATATATATATTGCATGTACCGTGACAAAGAAATGCATACTGCACCAAAGCTTTTATAAAATTAGCAATAATATTAAAGAAGAAAGAAAGGAAAGACGTTTCACAATTCACGTAAACAGTCATAATTGCAATTTTACGAAAATCTTACGCAATCTGCTAACACAGGACTAAAGTCATGTTACAGTAAATGCATTTTGTGTAGTGTAAACACCTACAAGAAAACATACTTCCTATCCAGCATGTCCAGTTCTGATATGGAAAAAAACAAGAATTAATGACAAACATGATATCAGAAAGCGGTTTCCGGGAAGGCTTAAGAATAAATTCAGTGCATCTATTCTAGGGCTTCCAAGATGGCCTAGAACTACATATTTTACATGTCGATACAAGGAGTTTTATTTTCAAATTCTGCTCAAAAATCAATGCCAGATAGGAAACTCACTGTATCACCGGCGTAAATGAGTGGGGGTGATCGGAATCATTTGCAGAGATTTCTAGAGCGAACCAGAGAGCGGCCTAGCTCACACACGAGTGCGCAAACACCGTCACCCACCCGAAAACACACCCACACGCATAATCACTGGACCTTCTAATCCTATCGCATTCCAAATAGATTTTTTTTTTTTACTATATAAACCGTCGTTGATGATAGATTTATCAAAAATGTAAAAAACTGATTGATTAAAATATGATTTCTTCTTTGAAAAGTGGGAACACATTTGTACACGCCACCCCCCCCCCCCCCCCCTCTCTCTCTCTCTCAAGTGTTGGATATAATTTTACCCTTATCCCCCAGGGATTTAGGCCAATGCCGTGTATTCCTGAAGATTATTGATCACGTCAGTAAAGTCGTAACATAATTTCTTTAGTTAATTTTAGACGAGTTGAGATACATGTATGTTCGTTCAGTGCTTATCGGCAGACCTCATTTGTCACTGAGTTGTTTCACTTCAAATTCAAATTTCAAGTTCGTATTTCGTACTTCATATTTCGTATTCCTATACCGTAATTCCTACTTCATCACCGATCACTCGGACCCCCCCCCCCCCTAAAAAAAGTTCCACGAAAAAGGAAAAAAATAGAGAGAAAGAAAAAGAGGAAATGAAAAAAAAATGGAACTGTCATTATCGATTATGAAAAACATACATTTTCTAAATAAACATTTATTTCTGCTCGGTCGCAAGAAGCAGTTTTAAATACGAGACAAAAGACGTCAGCCCTTCAAAATTTTGGGCCTTCCCTTCATTCTTCCCCTCACATTTTCCTTTCTCTTTCTCTCTCTCTCCCTCCCTCTCTCTCTTCTCTCTTATTTATTCCTTCTCTATTTTTCTTTTCTTCTTGATTTTTGTTTGCTATGCGATCGTGTTGAGAGGGGGCGGGAGGCTAAGACCCTATTTCCCTCTCTCTACCTTTCTCTCTCTGTATCTCTCTCTCCAACACCGTAATATTATTTTCCTCGCATATCAACCGTGATTCTCTCTCTCTCCATCATTGCAATTCCATCTCTTCTGCTATCAACTATACATATCTCTCTTTCTCTCTTTTATTTTCCTCCGTCATCGTAAATTTGTCTCTTTGTTTTATCAACCATGGTTTTCTTATTTTTTAAATGACATATGCGATTTCCTTCGTCATGAGGAGCATCAATCTCGAATAAAGAGCAGATTTTCGAAAATGAAAATGGATTCATAATTCAGAAAATTAAAATACGTTCACAATTCCGGAAACGATACAAGGTTCCATTTGATTTTTTGGAATTATGAATCTTCGGAATTATAAATTCTTTTCTTTTTTTCGGAATTAAAATGTCTTTTATTACAGACAGCATGTTCCCCTTTGATATAACCCGGAATGATTCTTTACACAACAGCTAATATGAAAAACTCATCCATGCTGGCAAAGAGAAGTCCGACCATGAATTTTAATCGTCTTAATCATGATGTTTGTCGATCCATGCGAGATCAATTCATAATTCAAGACCACTTTAAAGATGAGCCGCTTGTTTGTTTTATTTCCGTCAAAAAAAAAAATCGCAAACGATAATTCAGTTTCCGATTACGTTGGCCGCCTATCAGTTGCTCGGGCGGGGTTGGACTGGGGCTTAAAAGTCGGTTGGGGGATTTTGATGAGACTGGCCCAACCCCAATCATTCCATTATAAATCGACCTTCAAACAACATTAATCGTCTGATCCTCGCCCCCAAATATCGTGAGGCCCATGGTTCATCCGCCCCTGGTTGCAAAAAAAAAAATCTGATACTGTTCTTTCATGTGTCCTTAGAAGTAACGAAGAAACAGCTCATGGAACGATTTTAAGCGGAAGCTTTTTCTCATTAAAATCGGAGCAAGCAATCCCATTCAGTACCCATTTTAGAATATTACCCCACACTTAACGATATTGTTTTATTTTAAATTGCATGGGAAAAATAGTGCTTTCAACCTCTCTCTCTCTCTCTCTCTCTCTCTCTCTCTCTCTCTCTCTATCTCTTCTTTTCATTAAAACGCGCATAGACATAGTGATTTGTGATATGCGCTATTTAATTTAGAACTGCATGATTATCAGACATTTCCTCCCCCAACATACACATTGTACGACATAAAAGGGTTGATGAATTGGATCATGTCCTACGTGCAACCCCTTCGTGCTGCAGTATTAACTCATAAGAGACTATACAATAACGTGTTAAATAAATCTGGAGACTACACGAGAGACAGCGCCAGAGTAATTAATTAGTACTGTTTGTTCCTAAATTTGGGGAATATATACTGTTAATATATAGCAATATCGTCGCGCGAGGGGTATTATCAAGCACTTATTAAAACAACACATTATTTAATGTATATAAGCTGAAAGCGATTAAGTTCGACGATATTCAAGGAGAAAGGGATCGTGTTAGGGAGGTGTTTCTGTTTAATAGGGTATAGTGGAGGAAAGAAAGAACGATGGGATGAAGAAAGAAGAAAACGAAGATAAAGAGATGAACACAATCATAGAGAAAGAATACTACAATGATTTCGCTTACAATCCACTCGTCGATTTATCTGTTACTAGTACATAATTATTTCTTAACCTTGTTTATAATAACCTTTTGCACATTTATGTAATTGATATCAAATTTGACTTTCATGTTTCTGATATTCATTTCCGCATTTATTCCATTGCTATTGTTTTTCTTATCTAAGAAACAAATTTGTGTAGGCTTTATGTAAAAGAAAAAATGTTTTTGTTTTGTCTGTTTTGTTTGTATATTTGCGCAGCAGAGACATGTTCTTCATTGTGTCATCAAATTCAAATTCAAAAGGGGAGGAAATGGAGGAAGGTAGGATGAGAAAGAGAGAGAGGGGGGGCAGCCACAGACAGAGACGGGGAGGGAAGGGGGGAGATATGTAGAGAGACAGGTAAGCAGGTAGAGAGAGGGATAGAAAAGGATTGGGAGGTGGGAAATGGAGAGAGGGAAAGAGAGACTCGGAGAGAGACAATTTGAGGAATTTGGGAAGAGAAGGGCAGTAAATTAAAAAGAGGGCGACATAAAGAAAGAAATAAAGATAAGAGTAGTGATGAGAGGGTAACGAGGTTAAAAGAGAGGATGAGAGATGGAGGAAAGATGGGATGATAGAACGGAAGATGGATTGCCGAATGGAAGAAAGAAGGAAAGGTAAAAAGATGCTGTAAAGACATGGAGTTATATAGGTAGATGAAGGAAGATGGAGACATTGATGAAATACAGAAGAGGTATCTTTAGAGAGCCGATTGAGAAAAGCAGAGAGAGCATAAGAGTTCAAGAGTTCAAGAGTTTGTAAGGATAATATAGGGAAAGAAGAGATGGGGAAAAGAAAGAGGCGAGTATTTGATTGTTTGTTTGGGTTTTTTCATGCCAGTGACACCTAAACGGTGTTTGTCAGCTGCCCTCTAAATCAGTCCTGCCTAGAGTCCTTCCTGACACAGATTTAGCCAGGGCATGCATCAATGATAAATTACAATGGCAAGAGCCGGATGCCGGTGTCATAGAAAGCTGCACTGACAGAATGAGTTGGAAGGCATCTAGTGTCATTGGCAATCAGTATTGGTTACGGCCCCAGGGAGAAATACTTCTGATCAAAGTGAAAAAAATGCCATTACTTTGCTCGATGAAATCAATATGAATGCCTTCAATCCGAGGGAGAAAACATTAATAAATGCAGCGGCCTATGTTAGAAAACACTTTGGAAGCTAGTACGAAAAAGGAAAATAGACTTCTGTATGTTACTTCTTCGCAAGTAATTATCATTATTATTCACTTTGATTGCAGGTCAATATGGTACAACATAACACTACAAAATTTATCCTTTAACCCCACCACTTCATTCTCCCCCCCCCCCCCCCCCCCCCTTGCCAAAACTTACAAAAACAAAAACAGAAGCAGCAAACGATTCAACTGATACAAAGACATGACAATTTTGGTGACATTATTTCTTATGAACATGGATATAAATGCCCTCAATCTGAGGGAGAAAACATAAAGAAATGTAGTGGCCAAAACAGTGTATTAGGAACACACTTAAAGGGGGTATCCATTGCTGAAACAATGTTAGTTCATTTAAAAGAGCATGATTTTATTAGCAGAAAATCATCTGCCTAAAGTTTTTTTTAAAGTTGTGTTGCCAAGGAAACCCCCAAATGTGGTAAGATTTCAGGATATTTTTGACCCCTCAGCTGTGACCCAGTTTCAACTAGGTACCCACTTTGACGTCAAATGACGTCAAAGTGGGTACCTTGTCGCGCACTTCTAGCAAAATGCGCGAAGCTGGGTACCCACTTTGACATCATTTTATACTCAAATTTTTTGGTCAGCTCTTGACTTTTTATGAGAAAATTAGCCAAAATGCATTGATTTCGATTGAAAATCATCATATTTTTAATGTTATTCTTCTTATAATTCTATTCTCGATCATATATCAAAAAAAAATTTTACCATTGTGTAATCACTTTAAGAAGCTCCAACGAGAAAGGGAAACAGACTTCTTTATGTTTCCTCTTATATTCTTCATAATCATCATTATCATTCACTTTGATTGCAGGGTAATATGGTACAACATAACACAACAAAATTTATCCTCTAACCCTACCCACTCACCCCCCCCCCCCAAAAAAAAAAAAAAAAAATAATAATAATAATAATAATAATAATAAAATAAAAAGATAAAAGTATAGTATTCAACCGATACATGGACATGACCATTTTGATGACATTATTTCATTGCGAACAGATGATTGAATGATCAAATAAATCAAAGGAACAAAAATAATCAATACAAATATGTAAAAGAGAAACAAGCATTCAGTTGTGTTCCCTGCAGAAGGGGGGCTAAATACATGTAGATGCAGTACTTTTCCAAAAAATACATGTTAGCTATTTTGATCTGAGTAATGTACATCTACACAAAACAAATTATGAAAGAAGGAACATTACAATATTGCAATATTACAATATTGTTCAGAGTGATAAAAGCGTCACGTGCCAAATGATGTCATTACAACATGAACTGTTAAATCCCTTCCTGTTACACCTCCCCAAACTTCAAGAAGTCACAAAAATAACCTCAGACGTACTGACATTGTGTTTTTATTACAGTATTTAAGAGAAATACATTAAAATAAGTGATCAAATAAATCAAAGAAGCAATCATAAATAAGCCACTCTAAATTTCTTAGATTAAAAATTAATCTAATAGATTGTGATTAGGGACAAATAAAAAATTAGATTAAGAAAATTTTATCAGTAAGACTTACTTCCAAATATAGTAGATTAAGATTTTTTTACTGAACTTTGGATTTGTTCCTGATTCAATTATCAGAAATTTAGAGGGGCACAGACAATGTCCAAAATTTGTGCTCACAATGTTCTGCGACAGAAACATATGTTTACACTTTGCATCAACTGTTATAACAAAAACTTAAACTGTAGAATGATTAAAAAAGAGCCGACACTAATGAGAATGTCTCCCTACAGTAGTGGTTTCGAGTGGTTTCGAGTGGCTTTCAGCAACCTGATACAGAATGAAGAGTGCACTACAGGAAAACACTCTGAAAAGGTCAAATAAAGTGAAGCAGCAATCAAAAATAACTTGTGACCCTTTAAAATTCTGTACGACATGACATATAGAGGGGGCTATTCAGAATTACTAGTTTACAACCGACAAACTCGGCAAGAGGCTAGTGCAACAGATAACTGTAAGTAATTTGCAACTAATTTGTTAATTTGTTTAAATTGTCACACTGTTTTTTTGGTGTGATTTGTTAGAGGTGTTTCCTGGGTATTTCATGGGGACATCTTCCCGATTCCACATAGGCAGGTGGCCCTCTACACGTAATATAATTTGTATCCACTGTGGGGGTCATGGGGACTCTGTGGGGTGCCTCGGGGGAGGGGGGAGCAGCCTAGGCATGCTGCTCTGGGTCGATGGTCCGTGATACAATGAGGCTTATTTAGGGTTGAACTCCACTGTATTACATTACGAAAATCCCTCGTTTAAAATAGACCCCACCACTTTAGCACATGATCCTATGCATCTTAGGTGGGGTAAAGCTACCCGCTATCCAAAAGGCACATTAAAAGTCTTATCAGTACTAGCATCTTCGCACGAGAGGTGGTGGTTTTGGATTACGCCTGCACTCCTCATCATCATCAACAAACTCTTAACACCGCACTGCCTGAAAGGAAATGTGAAGTAGGAAATATATCTTTTACCTGTTTTAAGATACTGCCATGTCCAAAAGTCACTCATAATTTATGAAAACCAAAATTAAACTTCGAACGAAGCAAAATGACCCAGAAATTGCGATTCTAGCAACATTGTTAACTCCATAAACTTGTTTATTTAGGCTTACTGCAATCTCAGGTGTCTAGAAGTTGCAAAAATCAAATCGAGGTTTCACTTTTAAATGATGGGTTTTCGTCATGAAAAGGGGAGACAAGGTATAGTATTTTGTTGTACCGTCCTGTGTTGTGTTGTGGTGTCTTGCATGTTTACAAGTTGCTGTGTTGAGTCTTTTCTTCTTTCTTTGAAGAAGGTGATATGGCATGCACGTGTGTTTTTCCTTTGTAAATAAGTTGTTTTATAATTTTAATATAAACATAAATACAAAAAATCGATATAAGAAGGGGACTTCCTCATCCACTTCACTACGATTATACTCAAGCTATGCCTTTCTGCAGGCACACAGAGTGATGTATCGTGGTGCACTGAGATGTCAAGAAAATATATGATTAAAAGCAAAGTTATATCAAGATACATGTTGCATTGTACATTACAAACAAAGTCAGAAATTCAACAGTAAGCAGACACTAAAATTTATATCACAGCGATTTTCGTGCAATATGAGGCAAGATGCAAATGAAGGTTGTAGGAATCTATCTAGAAATTTATCCCCGTCAAAACAAGTTCACAATGTATCAAGCAGCTTTTCATTTCTCTGTATAACAGATGTTAACATATACATCAGCTCAATTAAAGAACAGCAAGATAGTTCCTAAGTATGACTTTATTTCATTCTAATAACTGTGAATGAATATTGATAAACCTTGTTAACCCATAGAAGTACAGAGCTTTTTAGGGGTCTAAATTAATCATCTTCAATCCTCAAATTGGCAACAAATCTTTTTTTCCACTCCTACATAATTTGAAAAAAAAATTAATATAGATATAACATGAACCAAAATGAATTATGATTGCAAAATTTAAGCTGAAACTGCCCATTTGAACACGGAAATGGTGATTATATAATATTCACTGCGTTGCCAATTTAAGGAGTGTAATGATTAGTTACATTTAAACTGCTCTAATTAAAAAATGCAACAAGATATTGCAATGGGAATGGACTCAAAACTTTCAGTGAATTTTTCTCTTTCTGCTCATGTATAATGTGTAATTCCTAGCATTCTGAATCGGCAGATACTGCCAAAGCATCTCCTAAAGGAGACACTGTACGTCTATGGGTTAATCTTCGGAACCCTTTGACCTGCGTCTTCTCAGAGGATACTGATGTTCCATATGGCTCAGCTGCAAAATAACCTTTGACCTTTGTATTTCAGAAGACCTTCCTCGCATCGACCCCGCTGATGCTCCACGTCGCTCTCCATTCATCTGCGCCCAGCTGGGAATGACCCTTGACCCAACCGGCTTGACTCAGGTCATGTAGGAACCTGGGAAAGAGCTTGTTACAGATTTGGCCAGACACCTTGACAGCTTGCCATGCATCGTCTCTGTGCATGTATGCACCTGGATAGAGTAATATTGAAATGAATCCCACAAGAATATGAATTGGTTAAATCTTCAATTTCTATTTCAATTCTCTGTTTCACAGGAAAAATATATACATAAGCAATACTTATCAGTCATGTACTTGACATACAGTCAACTCTGCCTAAGTCGAATTTCCTGGGACTGAAGAAAATGCTGAACTTAGAGAAAATTTGACTTACGAGGGGCCTGTGGACAACTTCACAGGAGCTATTCCTAGGTCAAATACTGAATTGCTGATAACCCATATGTTTCCTTGTATGTTAAAGGGGGGTACCCAATGATGAAACAATGTTAGTTCATTTAAAAGAACATGATTTTATTAGCAGAAAATCATCTGCCTAAAGTATTTTTAAAAGTCGTGTTGCCTAGGAAACCCCCAAATGTGGTAAGATTTCAGGATATTTTTGACCCCTCAGCTGTGACCCAGTTTCAACTGGGTACCCACTTTGACGTCAAAATGACGTCAAAGTGGGTACCTTGTCGCGCAATTCTAGCAAAATGCGCGCAAGGTATAATACATGTTGTACAGTCTAGCGCGCAGCAGAACTGCAATGCGCGAAGCTGGGTACCCACTTTTACGTCATACCTTATACTTAAATTTTTTGGTCAACTCTTGACTTTTTATGAGAAAATTAGCCCAAATGCATTGATTTTTGATTGAAAATCATCAAATTTTTAATGTTATTCTTCTTAGAATTCTATTTTTGATCATATATTAAAAAAAAAAAATGACCATTGTGTAATCACTTTAATTCTGCTACTCCTAGATCACTCTTCGTGAATTTATGGCATTTTGGTTTGTTTTTTTTCAGCTGAGGCAAGGGTGACTCAGAAGAAAATGGCCGCCCCAAAGAATTGGGTTTTAAGGATTTTAGGGGGCTATTTAAGTTCCGCCAAGGGCGAAATCGCTCATCGCCCCCGCATATTTCTTACCCTGACCGGAACCACGTGGCTCCTATATCAAGAATATCTGAATGAGAGAATTTGGCAGTCAGCAGGAGCGACACGTGTCAAACTCTTTACACCTATAAAGTGTGGAATGACAGCTTAGCACATCTTAATTTTTCTCTCTCTTTTTCATATTCTCAATTCTGCCTTCTCAAATTTTGTTTACAAGATGATATCATTTTCCCCACTTCTATTTCAAAAGAATTATCCATAATGCCTTTAAAAAATTGGGGCTTCCCCTAATTTGCACTACACCATTATATATTATCTTACCTCTTTCTAATATATCTGTGAGTTCTCTAAATAAATCATCTCCAAGGACCTGTGAGTATCATAATATCAAAGAAAAAATGGTGGCTTTAAAAAGGCAAGGGTAATAATGAATATATCAAAAGTGGTTACAGGAGATGATTTTACTGTCGTTTGATAGTAAGTGTAAGTGTTATATAGTAAATCAAATAAGAAGCAAGAATAAACATCTCTTCCCTGCAGTTTCATGGAGTAAAATGTGTTTATAGGAGCAGGTGGCATATTTCTATACAAACACAAAAAGTGGAGAAGATGCATTCAGTGATGAAAAGTATGATTCATGTAACTATTTTCAGAGACTCCAACTCTCACGTTTTCGGCGGGAGATCTCCTGCTTTGAGTTCATTTTCACAAAATCTCCTGCTCTCCCGCTTGAGTTTGAATTTCTCCCGCCCTAGCTGTGTTTCTCCTTTTTTCTCCTGCCCAACCACCTTTTTGAAAAAAAATGAATCTGAATCATTGGATTGAACTCATTTAGTGTTGTCATATGTTACAAAATAACCTAAGATAGCACCAGAGAGCTTCTATAACCCTAAAAGTGGCCTCCACCCGCAAAGAATTTCGTGCTTTGCGCTGGTGATGTGGGCTCCATGCACATGGAGTCAGAGTCTCCCGTTTGCTAAGGGGTCTCAGCAGGAGAATCTCCCACTTAAGAGGTGCATGGGGCTGGAGTCTCTGTATTTTCCCAATGGTCTGTTCAACAGTATGTTAAGACAACTAAATCTGGGGGTGTTTCATAAAGCTGTTTGTAAGTTACACACGACTTTACGCACGACTGATGATATGTTTTTGTGCTACATGTGAATGATTGAGAATCGGATTAGCACCCAAGAACATGTTCCAGTCGTGCATAAAGTCATGCGTAACTTACAAACAGCTTTATGAAACACCCCCCCCCCCCCCCCTGGAACAACGAGGGGAATATATTCTCAATGAAGAGCCAAACTTTTGGGGGCAAAAAAAAGTTACAGAAAAGGTAGGAAAAAACCCTATCATTTCAGCACCATTTGTAAATCACTGGTACTGAAATTCAAAATAAACCATGCTTTAAGTTTATGGGGGAGGCAGCAACTACCCTCCTCCCCCCCCCCCCCATGCCAGTGGAAGGGCTAATACTTACTCTGTTTGCATGGAGATGGAATGTTGTGTACATAATTATTTCAGCCTGCAGACACGCCTTTATTATATCCACTGATGTACTGTCATGATGGATGACAATGTCTATACAACCTAGGAAACAAATTCATACAGAAGAATTGATTATTCTGATGGACCGCAAAGTCAGTACAAGCTAGGAAATGAAGTCATACAGAATATCCGATAACAAGTATCCTCTGTGTTCTGGAGTATTACTAACAGGTTATGATTTTTTTTAACAGATGTTTCTGCATTTGACTGAGAGTCAAGTGAATGAACCACTATACCACAACACCTCTACCAAACTGTTATCCAAGGTGTTGCTTTCCTATCTCGTCTGATGCGAGCTCTGATTAGGCTCCTTATTTAACCCACTGACAGCTGAATTCTTGTAATTCCCACAGGCACAATGAAGGATGAAGGGCTGACCAGTTTTCCCACAGGTAATGCATTAATGTAATCATGACATCTACTGGAAGTATCATGGTGTAGTGGTTTTGTAAGGCCACTTAACAAAAGTCTCGTCCAGCGTCTTTGATTGTCTTCTTCCCGACCGTTCTTTTACTTCAGCTTACCCGATCCCTAGTTTTTTTAGTCTATGGAAAATGGGGGGATCGGAGGGGAAAAGAGCTCAGTGGGAAAGACACTAAAGGCTGTGTTCCAAACTGGATCTGACTTTTGATAAGGTGCCTAACTTGACTCCCAATTAATGGGAAGAGGATTCGAATCAGGCCTGGCACCACCCATCTTTTGCCAAGACACCATGTATGCCACTCTCCACCAAGGTGTAATAAATGGGTAACAGGTAAGAAGAAATTCCTGCTTCAGTGTCATATCATGGCAGCTGAGCTACAACCAGGGTAATATTACTTTTTAATTTCAAAGCACAGTAGAGTATATTTGTATAATAGCTGCACTATGTGAATTGACCATATATTATTATCATTAATTTTCACTACAATCTTAAATGTGGAAATAGCATATGGGATATAATACCTTGGACTTTCTCCTATAAAAACCTACAAACACACACACAAACACACAGAAGACAAACATACCTTTTTTCATATCCAAACTTAATAAAAACTTTTCCTGTCCATTGCTCTGTAGACACATCTCAAGTTCCCTCATACTGAAAGAGAGAGAGAGAGAGAAAGGAGAAAATAAGCATTAAAATAATTCATTGAAAAAACAACTACCTATAGCAGTAATGCAGATTACTGTTTTCAAAAAACATTTTAATTCATTTGTGAAAGCAAAATACATTGGACCTTATGATAGAGATTTGAAAAGTCTAATGCCCTAGCTTATTCTTAGTCAAATAAAGAATGAATTCTCCTATATAAACTACAATCTAGTGAATGCCTTTTATTGTGCCTTTTGCCAACATGACTGAATTCCCATTGTCTAAAAGTTGGGAGCACAGAGGTACAGTGGTGAAGGCTCTTGCCACTCATATCAGAGGTCCTGGGTTTGATCCCCAATCAGTGCTTACATCTTTCGACAAGGTGTTTTGCCCACATGTGTCCCTCTCGACCCAGGGGGTGTTTCATAAAGCTGTTCGTAAGTTAGGCACGACTTTACGCACGACTGGTGATATGTTCTCGTGCTTCATGTAAATGTTTGAGAATCTGATTAGCACCCAAGAACATGTTCCAGTCGTGCGTAGAGTGATGCGTACATGTAACTTACGAACAGCTTTATGAAACGCCCCCCAGGTGTTCTAAATGGGTACCTGGCATTGCTGGGGTATTAATAATTGCAGGGCCCACAGGAAGAGCAGTAGTAATACTGATGTGGCTACCCTAGGTAAATAAAACTCAATTATTATTATTTATCATAACAATGATTTTGAAATACATGAGAAAATGGCATCGGGGGGGGGGGGGCAATTGAGGATGCAGGACATATGGTTGACATAGGGGATGGTCCAGTAAAATACAAGACATCTGAGCACCATTTCATAAAACTTGTTATCAATAACAAGTTGCAATAACTGTTACAAGCTACTGAAATCCTTACATATGATTGGCCAAGAGCAAATTTGTCATAGAAATGTGGCAGTTGTTATTGATAACATGTTTTATGAAATGGGGTCCAGGTCACCTTGGCTGTACAGGAAGCTTAGCGAAGCCTACAGTATGTGTGAAAGTGCCTCTGAGACTTGCATAAACTTACTTTTTGGCTACTGTACGGAAAGGAACACCAAGGTTTAGTGTCAGTGGTCTTCTCAGCCCTGAAAAAGAAGGAGACAAACAGGTTTGAACAAAATGTCAAGGAATCTACAAAGTGACATTTTTTAATGTCAATCCAATGGGTCATATCTATAGATACTAGTAAAAGGTGTCTATAACATTTTGCTGGTATCCTCAGAAATTCCAAGAAAGTAACTGCTAGCAGGGAAAGGCAATAGTTCGTTTCCAAGGAGAAGAAACTTCCCACAACTAGTTTATACAGTCCTATGAGAATTTCAGTCAAGAGTCCTATCAAAATTTTACTCAGAATCAAAAGGAAAGGTTTTATTCTGGTACACAAAGGTGTACTTGATTTGTAAATGCCTATTTGAAAAGGAGCAATTTTCATTGACCAACAACCTTTTGCTTGTTATTTTGCAAGCTTCTCTCTTGCATGGGCACGGTGGAGATGACCTGTCATTATTCTTGCACCTTAAACTGACGTCTCCTTCTTTTGCCCTCAAGAAGAGTAGGTTCAACTAGCTACTCTGCAGCCTGTTTGCAAAGTGAGCAGGGAGGATACTTTTGACACTCCTTACACCATGGCTCACAACATTGCTGTTTATAAACATATTGCAACCTTTGAACAATACCATGGATTTTATTTATACACCATACTGTTAGCCCATCGAATTTCAAGCTAAGTTCTTTAAAGATTTTTGGTTTGTTTGCTGTTCTATTTTTCTATTTCTTTGCTTAATTGTGTGTTTTTCTTTTGGCACCCAAATTCATTTTTGGGGGATATTCACCAGTACACTTCAAACTTACTCCATATTACAGGTTCCTTGCTATTCACTGCATCAGGTCCGGACATGCTGAAATGAGAACTGTGGAGGTAGTCCTGGACCAGGATGTGGAACCTGGTCTGATTCAGGGTTTCCATGACAACACATGTCACTGCCCGGTAATTAGCATAGAGATGGAGGCAGGTACACAAAAAGAAAAGAGTCCATGTTAGTCTGCCAAGAAACAAAAAAACAAATAGTTTTATTTAGAAATTGGTATAATGGGTAACATGTACTGTGATTGAGCTATGACAAAATAAAATCATTATTCTGATTTACAAAATAACTTACGTCAATGCGTGCTGACTCGCCGCCGAAAATGAGTCGCCACTCACCTGCTACCTCCTGCTCTTACTTGTCCTCTGAAAATTAGGAGCATCGCTGGATTGTGATTTTTTGCTCCAATGAAGAGCTAAGAATATATCCTTTTGCCATAAAAAATTCTCTTGTAAAATCCGACAGCAGAATAAGAGATGCACGCGATCAAAGTTGAGCTTGCACATGTTCTCGCGTAACAGGCAGTGCGTGCAGTTCAGGCGACGAAGATGACACTTCCGGACTTCCGGACATCAAACTTGTGTTGAAAATGAAATTTGGCATTTGCCGATCGAATTCATACCATTTAAAAAGCGGGGTTGTTAAGATCTAAAAAAGTAGGAGGGGGTGGCTTCTCAATGTAGAACCCACTACACGGACAACGGCGAGTCAATGTACATTGAACGCATGTGTTATGTGTATGTAAGACGCCAGCGTGGTGGCGCATGCGCAGAATTGTCTTGACATATCAAGTGTGTGTGTGGCGACTCAGCAAGAGTTACCTGTTGAGTCGCCATCCCGGAAGTACTAAATTAATGATGTCTTTGTCTGTAAAATGAGGGATTTTCATGAATTTTGCTTTTGATTGATTTTACAGGATATGTGGATATTTTCATATGAAATTATGATTTTTGGTATGAATAAAGTGTATTTTAGCAGGAGAGGAAGATTAAGGCCACCGGGTGGCGACTCAATGGTTATTGACGGTAAGTATACCTGGAGCATTATTCTGCCTTAATAATGAAATGATACCCAGTTGCAGCTTATCTTATCTTCATGAATGTAAATGTTTTTAAAATCATCTAAGTTCATGGAAGTTTTCCAAGAAACAAAAGAAAGACTCACAGTGTTCCAAAACTTGCTGACAGGGATTTTTTTTTTAAAAGAGCTCTCAGAGTTTCAAATTTGCCCACAAAAAGTACAAGTATACCTATCCACTGATTATCATTCAGACTTCAGAGGTTACATTCAAATATGTAGGGGACTGTGACTCACAGAATGTTTCCTGAAGCTATCGGAGTGATGATTAGACCTAGGATAAGAGCTCCTAAATTCACCAGTGTTTCCTGGAGACATGGAAAAAGAGAAAGAGAGACAGAGGGAGAGAGGGAGGGGGAGGAGGGAGAGAAAGGGGGAGGGAAGAAGGGAGAGAAAAAAAGAGAGAGAAGGAGAGAGAGGGATGGGTGGAGAGAGGGAGGAGATGGAGACAAAGAGAAAGGGGAGAGGGGGAGGGGGAATGGGAGAGAGTGAGAGAAAGTGAGAGTGAGGGGAGGGATGGGGAGAGGGAGGAGGATGGAGATGGAGAGAGAAATAGTCAATACCATTTTAGTATCTCTGATCTTAACAATATTCCGGATCAGAGGCATCTTATCCCGCAACAAAGATGCAACTGATCACATCTGATACACTGCCTTACCATTTACAAGAAGTGGAATTGTAAGCTTTCTTTGCCCAGAGAAAGCAAGCTGCACCTCAGTAAAAATCCTACTGCAACACACTGTCAAAACTCATAAAAAACTCCATTATTGCACTCTTTAAATGCTTAGCTGACTACAATCCTGAATCAAAGCACTGCCTTTTCTTCTGGCTTACTAAATTATCCTCTGCAATTCTCACCTTAGACTGGTGGAACTTGCCTGAATACGTGACTGACTACACTTTCCTGAAGACATCAATAATGTTGTTTCTCCTATGTCTCTCCCTACCACCCCTACAATGGGATGAGGGACTTTCCCTGAATATACACTGTAGAAGTATTCCTATGCATTTCCCCTGCATATCAAAAAAAGCAAAGGGGATTTTCCTAAGGCCCCCATCTCACTAGAAAGGCGATCATGGAACCATGTCGATTCATGGCGATCTGTGAAAAATTTGCAAAGCGTAGCAGAATCACCCTCGAACTCCATTTTTCACCTGCGCGCCGATTGCACTTCTGTTGTGATGACGTAACAATACAAGCCAGGATGCGCAGGCCTGAAAGCAGGGGCGATAGGAGTCACTTTCCATGCGCTTGAAGTATGCGTTAGGCATTGCTGATGTGTTAGAGCTACGGGCATGTCATTTTTAATATGCTTTTAAGATGACTGAGGCACTCTCGGCGCTCTCGCTATGGAAGTTTTGAACACGTCGCGATCATTGGTGCTTTAGATCGGCTCAAGATACGATGGAGAAGATTGACAAAACTCAAGCCACGATCCACCACGCTTTGTCGATTTTTGAGGATCGCAGCGGAATCGCCTTTTAGTGAGATGGGGTATAAATAGGGGGATTTGCCTGCAAGCTTACCTGACTACCATCCTTGGCAGACACATCAGCCATGTTGTTTCTGCGAGCTTGATGCATCGTGAGAGCAGCTCTGGTCGCTCCTCCAGCAACTCCTACCATCGACTGAAAATAAAAGTTTATAAAACATATGTCATCTCTCTCATGTTGCTCTTACTGCATCAAGAATAAAATGCTCAGAACATTCCATCAACTGCACTCTGGTTTGGGTTTACGTGTGAAAGAAGACAGAATACCCTTTATCTTCCACTACAACTACATATAACATTTAATGCATCATTATCGTGAGAGCTGTTGTAATAACTCTTCTTCAAATGCCTACCACTAGTGCAACAAAACAACACATTCTATCCACAACATGACATTGACATCTTTATGCTCAAATACTAGGAGTATTTGAAGGCACAAGTACCATCTATTCCTACCTGGAATATGAAGTGAAAACAAAATCCAGCAGAATTTTTAAAAGAATTGAAAGTTGCACATACTGGAAGAACTGCAAAGGCAAAACAAAACAAGTTCACTAAATAAACTAGAATAAATGCTATGCAGCAACATAATGCCAAAGTTAATGTTAAGATCTGTCCTAAAACAGCCTTTGAGGGCAGTATACTTACTTTGAAAAGTGATGAGATGCATGCAATAAGGACAAAGTACTGAGGAAAGAAAACAGAGATCAGCTCTATACATAGTGCCGCATCATTCAGTATGTCCGCAAACAATCTGTAGGAAAAAGGGAAAAGTGTAAGTATTGATGGCTTTGGTTCTGTAATGCAAAGCTAAGTTAGCAATTGATTGCTACATGTGTTTTTTTTTTTAATTGTCAGCTAGCAATCAAGTAAAAAATTTTGACAGAACAATCGACCGATTGACTGATCGTATGATCAACTGCTAAGCTTTGTTTTATGGGAGCCTGAAATACTCTCTGCTGCAGCATAAAGAGGAATACAAGAGTCATTGTGAAAAAATGAAATAATAAATTTTACCTCCATCTTTTTGCATCACTATCCAGGCTTGACCTATAAAGAAGATAAAAGAAAATTAAAAATATCTAATGATTAAACATCACTGGCAGCATGTTTGAACCATTACTTGGAAGCGTCGTGGTCTGGTACGTGGAAGCGTCGTGGTCTGGTGGTTCTGACTCTCGTCTTTCAATCAGAGGGTCGTGGGTTCGAATCCCAGCCATGGCGTTAATTTCCTTCAGCAAGAAATTCATCCACATCGTGCTGCACTCAACCCAGGTGAGGTGAATGGGTACCTGGCAGGAATTTATTCCTTGAAATGCTTGCGCGCTGGCGGCTGCCGGGCTAAAGCCAGGGTAATAATATCCAAGTCCTTTGGAAGCGCATAGAGACGTTATATCATAATGTGATATGCGCTATACAAGAACTGTATATTATTATTATTATTATTACTTCAGATCTATCGTACACAATGTATCAAAATAAATCATGACAGAAAATGTGACTACAACTGTGGAAAAGACACCTCACAAACTAAGGGTTGATACTACTGCCCACTTAACCCATAGCAGTACAGAGCTTTCTTGAGGTCTAAATTAATCATCTGCAATCCTCAAATTGGCAACAATTATAATTTTCCACTCTTACATAGTTTGAAAAAAATAAATATGGATATAACAAGAACCAAAATGAATTATGATTCTAAAATTTAATCAGAAAATGCCAATTTGAACACGGAAATAGTGATTATGTATTATTCACTGTGTTGCCAATTTAAAGAGTTTAATGATTAGTTATAATTAAGCTGCTGTAATTCAAGAACGCCACATCATACAGCATTGGGAATGGACTCAAATTTTTCAGTGATTTTTTCTCTTTCTGTTCATGTATAATATGTAATGCCCAGCATTCTGGACCAACGGATACTGCAAAAGTGTCTCCTAAAGGAGACGCTGTACCTCACTGCACCGTATTTAACATTTCGACAAAGTTGCTATTAAAGTTACTCTAATGGTCCATTGGTTTGTAGTGTAAGAAAAACTTGCAACTCACCCTTGGTACCAAGCAAAGGCAATTCTGCCCGTCATGCTTGTGCCATCTACATAAAAAGAGAAATATCATCGATTATCACATTTAGGAAATTAGATGGCAGGATTTATTGGTTTAACCAGAAGAAATGTGAGTCTGTTACATACTGGTTTATCATAATTCCCATAAATTTCATACTCAGTTCCAGAAGGCAGTTGGTTATTATGTTATGGTAAAATAGATAAGTCCCATCTTTCTACCATGTCGTATCCCCCTTCACCCTTTGAGAAAAATGAGAAGAAATGAAATCCTAATCCTCGACCATTCCTGCCTATTCCCATAGAATGAAACATCCTATGCTTCCACCCAATATCCCTCCTCTTCCCCCATCTCATATCTGCGGTGGTATTCTGAAAATGATGTCATTTTTTATGTTAGTAAAAAAATGTTAAATGTCAAAACAAATTAAAATTAGGCCGCTTATCAAAAGTCTCATCCCGTGTCTTTGATCGTCTCCTCCCCGACCGTTCTTTTACATCGGCTTTCCCGATCCCCCTTTGTTTTCTCTACGGAGAAACGGGAGGATCGGAGGAGAAAAGACATTGAGCGGGAAAGACGCTACAGGCTGCGTTCCAAATTGGCTCTGACTTTCGATAAGGTGCCTCAGGGCAAGCCGTGTAATGCCCTGTGCAAATCTGACAGCATTCACATAAAGTTAAAAGATACATCCAATTTTCCTAAATTTTTTCAGAACACATTGCTTCCCTCGATGTCTTCCCCTCCTACAAATTACTGCGAGAGACTCACCCCTGAGTAGCCAAGTGATGGTAGCAGCAGCAGCGGAAGCTGACTCATCTCCTACTCCTACACCCTTCAGCATCGCATGGGTTGACAGAGTCCCAGTGATACTGCTACTGAAGGCCTATGACATACAGACAGAAAGTTAGATATATCTAAATCCAAAGGTTCTTGCATTCTTAACAACTAAAATGGATTGTCAATAACTGTCCAATTGGAATAACCAGGTGAGAGAACACCCTGCTCCCTTATTTCTATCTTTCAGAAAAATTGAATGCCATTCCATCATATTCCAAGCCTTTGCTGGAAAAGAAATCATATTGCTACCACTTCTCTCCCCCCCCCCCCCCCTCTCTCTAATCAAGTTACTACTGCACTAAACAAGTAGCCAGTTCCCAATTTTTGTTTCCGATCATTCATAAAGACGAAGAAAAGAGCCCCACCCTGGAAAGAGCAGGGGACTACACCAACAACTATGCTCAATAGGTTAAAAGTTTCAAATTCAGTTTTGAAGGAATGACTAAAGAAAACCATGAATGGTTAAACACTTAAAATTCAGATTTGAAGGAATGACTAAAGGAAACCCTGAATGGTTAAAACGTTTGAAATACAGTTTTGAAGGAATGACTAAAGAAAACCCTGAATGTTGTTACGTTTTACCTGCACTGTGTCCCATATCTGATACTCCAAATAGTCCTTGCTCACACTGTCTGGATAACCTTGTGGTAGGAACACAACCTGCAACAATATGACGCAGCAAAAATTAGAATTTCATTTTCCTCTTGTATGATCCATACAACATTTTCAAAGCTTTCAAAATATTATTCAACCCATTCGTGACAGAGGGTCCACATTATGTGGTTTGGTCTAATAACTTTTGATGCAGAGCCCTAAATATCATACCAAATACATGAGCAGAAAGAGCACAAAAATCTACACATATTGTGCCCATTTTCGTTCCATCAATATTCGTTGTTTGATGCTGAATTTTTTTTTAAAGAAAAAAAGCATTAAAATCCTTGAATTTGCAATGCGATGAAAATGTTAAAATTACTGTTTTTCCCTGCAAATTGGCAACTTTATGACTTCTCATCATACATTCTGTCGATTTATATATTATTTCAGATACATGTTGTTTTATAAGAAAAATGTAGCAATAAAAGTAAAATGTTGGTGTTGCCAATTTGTAGAATCAAAGCTGATCAAATTAGGCTTTAAATAATTCCTGTCACAAATGGGTTAAATGTATTTAGAAATACAATCATAATCATCCAAATACTATCAAATCTGGGGGGTGTTTCATAAAGCTGTTCGTAAAGTTATGAATGACTTTATGAAAAACTTGCTAAAGGTAAAGTATGCAAACATAGATAAAAATTACTGTTACTGTATCTACAAATATTTTTATTACAAAGTATATTTTTTAACACAATTTAACGAGATTACGGTAAATGCAGTCACAATTTGTTAAAATGTTAGGAAAAACTGTTGGCATCCCATTTGGTACTTCATATTCAAGTAATTTGTAAAGTCATGCATAACTTTACGAACAGCTTTATCAAACACCCCTGATTCCAGATTGAACCGACCGAAACCAGCTACCAGCTACTGTAGTTACTGCCCCAACAATTGCTGCCTTCAGAAGGCTACCCTTCCTGTCATTAGAGGGTTGGAACCTCCTGTAGATTCCATGTTGCTATTAAACAGTTGTAGAAAAGTGGGGACAAATCAATTAGTTTTATTAAGTTTCACAGATTATCTCACTGTTTCTCTTAAATTTGTCTGCATTTTGCCAATGTTATTTGAATTTTTTGTTAAATAAGAGGTTTAAGAACTCATGTGTGTGTCTGTGTAATATGCAATTTGGGAAGGTATAATCAATACCCTCATTTTAATCGCTTTTGCACTGACCACTAGCACAACTGGGTGTAGTGTTCAACTGGTTAAAAGCTAGGGCTCTAGTAAAACAAAAATTGAAATAAAAATACAAAATCGCAACATAAATTCAATTTCAAAACAAAAAAACTTAAAAAGACCAATAAACAGAATAGAAATTATGTTGCAATATCAAATTAATTAATCTCCTTCTTCTTCTTCTTCCTGTTGAGCAACCGCAATCAACTAGCTTATTACTCGGTCACTTTCAAAGGAGGTCGGTGTTGCACACTGCAGAACTATTTCCGATGGTGAAGCCTTTGAAAGTGGAGGTGCCGTGGTCAAGTGGTCTAAGGCGCTTGACTGGAGACGTGAAAGTCGGGGGTTCGATCCCCGCGGTACAGCACTTATGCCATTGAGCAAGGCATTTCATCTACATTGCTCTTTTATCATACATCAAATAAAGGAAAATGCTATGGGTATTATTGATACCAACCTGTGCACATATTTTAAAAAAAAAAAAAAAAAAAAAAACGCCTTTGAATTTTGCTTCTTCTTCAAGATTTTGAAGAGTATCATTTTCATGACTAGTTTTTGGTTACCCCTCCCAGCTCATTCCCCCTTTCAGATGTAACCTTAAAGTTGAATTCATAACAAACCATTGAAAAAAATTACATGTAACATAAGTTAATTAAAAAGATTCAAATATGATCAACACTACAGTAAATGCCTATGGAAAGCTTAAACAGAGCTCCCATTTTTCACACAAAAAATACAAAAGTTAGACCTATTTCAAAATAATCGGAAAGTCAAAACCTACAAACTGATATACCGTCCACCTTTCTAATATAATTAACATGGCATTACAGCTAATAGAAGCAATTGGTGTGTATTTAAACAATCCATCTGGGCATTTCCCATTTGTAAACAGCAATTTGCCACTGTGATCAATCAACCAGCAAAAGTAAGCACACATGGGACTGAATCTTAACTATTGTTAAATTTACAATGATTCGTATCGAATTGGCAGCCTTACACGGAAAAAGTGCAGGAAAAATGACAGCCCTCTGTTACTTGTTCGTGACTCTGATATGCTGCCATCATTTTTACACAAATAATCTCTCGGATCAGATCGAGATCCATAGGTTTCCCGACATATCAACGTGTCCATTCCGGTCCATTCCTTTGCTTCACCAGAGATCTATGGAACGCTGAAAGGACCAATTGTATAGTATCACGAACTCGATCCGCAGGAAATAAACGGACGTTTCGTTATAAAAGCCTTGCTCCTGTAGTTCCCATTCTTTCAGTTTGATATTTCGAATAAACATTCGTTTTCTTCCATTGATTTGCTAGGATTTAACAGTTGTTTTCCAAATAATACAATGCATTTGCAGTAGCGTAGGAAACATCATGGGCGGAAATTCGTCTAGAAAGTTGGGGGGAACACGTACGTTCTGATTTTATTTTTTATTTTTTTGTTTTGCGTTTTTTTATTTTTTTATTTTGTGTGTGTGTGTGTTTTTGTTTTTGTTTTTTTTTTCTTTTTGACAAGCAAATAAGCTAGGGGACCGGCCACCAAAGATCTTCGGGCTTTCAGGTGCCTGTTTTTACCCGAAAATTTTCTGACAATTAAGTAAAAAAATGTGGTCTTCAGGATCTGTTAACTCTCCAAATTCTCTGACATGTCAAAAAAGGGGGTCCTAACCTTTCTGAGGCGCCTATATACTCCTAAATTTTATGATTTGCATGATTTGCCAAATGCTAAGGGGGGAAACAAGACTGCCAAGGCTGAAAGAAAAGAAGTTCTCTTTTTGGACCAAAATTATAATATCCTCCACTTTCAAACTTGGTCGACGCCCCCCCCCCCCCTCCTTGATTTCCGCCCATGGGTAACACACAATAACCTACATAATACATGGAAGAACGCACTATCACTGTAAGCAAAATTGTTGAGATGGGAATAACTGACTGAGAGCTAGTTTTTGAAGAATGCTTTTATCGTAAAATTAATCCAATGACTCCAGTAAGCCCCATCATCTGTTTTGTTTTCTGTGTTTATTTAATGTTTCATTTTGCTATTATGTTTTGTTAATATGTTTAAAAATTGAGAATGATCCTTACCTGAATTTGAATGAATCTGAGTATACCCCCCCCCCCCCCCGCTCTCCCCCCTCCCCCGCCCAATATAGCTACATCGAGAGACGGCAGACTGATAGCTGAATTCACCCGAATAGCAATATCAAAGTCTGGAATCGGCTAGGAGATGGTGTGACGTTGTGACTGGGGTACAAAGTCAAAGTAGAGTCAGTAGAACCTATCGTCACAAGGCTATTGGCCAGATAGTATAGACCTACACAAACACTAACGATCCAATTTACGACAATACAAACACATGCCTGTCAAAAATTAACAAGACCGTAAATTCCCTCTTTGTTAAAATTTAACTAATTCATTCAGCTAGATTACAAGTAAAATACTTCAGTAAATAATGATGACACTTTATTTGGCGTTTCCCTAAACACGTGATGCGAATATATTCTCATCATTGTGTACAAATCATATTGTTATCAATGATTTATATGCCCCAGCTGTTGTGGAAATTAGCTTTTACATTAATGGAAGATTGAGAACCTTGCATGGAGAGAGAGAGAGAGAGGGTTAAGTTTTGAACTCGGAATAAGGAGAACTGTGAGCGAATCTTTCCTTCTCTGCCATTACTACCACAATTACCGATAGCCAGATACGCACAAGATGACGCCTTCATGATTATGTCGGGGATTATGTATGCTGCATTTTTCTTAGACTGCAAACCTTGGACTGAGTTTTTATAGGAAGACAATGTTGAAATTATCATCTCTGGCGTTCTTGCTGACGTTAATGATTCCCGTCTTTACACAGTACTGGCAAGGTGATGTATTTGCAATGAAAAATCTTTATGATTATCATCACCCATGCACTATCATCGTCATTATCAGGGCGGCGCTACAGGATGGGCGGCCACCCGCCGCTATCATCTTTTCAAGTGATATAAGAAGGAGGAGAAGAACAAGAAGAAGAATGGTGAAGAGAACTGGAGAAGGCAGGGTCATGCAACTACATGATAGCCCAGGGGCGACGCTAGAGTATTTTGATAGGGGGGGGGGGTGAGGGGCAAGATGACCAATAGGTGACTTTATTTACGTTTAAATAAAAAATAGGGGTATTGTATAGTTTCATGACCCAGTCCTCTCTTTCCCCGTGGTCTTCTTTCTTCTCTTTTTTCTTCTTTTTCTACTCTTTTTTTTTCTTTTTTTATCACTTAAAAAATCAAAGGGGGCGATCCCCCCTGCAGCGCCGCCCCTGTGATAGCCCTATTTGTTTGATTTGATCTGATTTGATTTATTTTTCCGTTTCACAATATATACAAACAAAATTATAAATACAATCTCATTGAGACAAAAGTAATTGAAATGACATAAAATAAAAAAACAGAACTATACTGAGATACTTATAAATAATACTGACCAGACTGAGAAAAGGATATAGCAGAACGGAGGGGCAAGCTAAAAAAAAGCAATGCTTGTGAGGTGCAAGCCCCTGAAACTTAGTTATACAGTACATAAGGTCATAAGCGAATACTAAAGCAATACAAAGTAGAAGATACAAATTAATAGCATAATCAAAACAATTGAGGTCACACAAATCTAAAATAGATTTTTTAACAGACAACAAAGAGAGGAAGAGGGTGGAAGGTGAATAAAGAAAGAGTGTGATATAAGAGAGGGGGACAGGAGTGTTTAGGCATGGGTTGTTGACAAGCAATGACCTAGAAGATACTTCTAAAGTTTACGCTTAAATGTGTAGAGGCTAAGGGAGTCTTTAATTTTGTTGGGTAAAGAATTCCAATAAATTGGTCCTGTGAAAACAAGCTGCACTGCCCCATGCTAAAATCCCATGATTAGCTTGTTAATTCAAAACTTGATAACAAAAAATAACTTGTGGGCCATGGAACACGGCGTGGGACGTTGCCACAAACGCGTCATCTTGCCAAGACCCCCTATCAAAGTTCAATAGCGCCGCCCCTGATCAATATTTTTTAATAATTACACTTGATGGGTTTTCTTTTTTTGATGTTGCTTTCATTATTTTCATACACATTATTGTTGTCATCGTCATCATTCACATGCAGGAAGACCTGACGAATGCGGGAGAAAATTTGCAGGGATCAGCGCACAGATCATCGGAGGCAAGCCCGCGGAGGAATATGCCTGGCCCTGGCAGGTTGCAATGCTGGAGAATGGAGAACAGATATGTGGGGCATCTTTGATTGACCCTTGGTGGGTCATCACCGCCGCACATTGCGTGTAAGTGTGAATTCATATTCATTTCTTCTTTTGTCTGATTTTGGTGTAGGAAATTCAAAATTTGTTCTATCATCATTGAATAAAATTTACGATCCCATATAGGTCTACCATCAATTCTAATTACCCAAGTTATGTTCAAGATCCACTTTCTCTGCTTAATCATGTTAATCCCCCTCTTTTCCCATCTCTATCTTTCTATCTTAATTTCTCTTTATCTCCCCCTCTCTCTCTCTCTCTCTCTCTCTCTCTCTCTCTCTCTCTCATACACACGCACCCACACGCGCACACTCTTTCCGACACGCACCTATAATTATTCACACGCAGATACAAAGAGATTTAATCATTTCTTTGTTGTTGATTTTTTATGTGCAGCTGGGTTATGAACATGAATGTACATCGTATCTGAATCTTATATAAGTAAAAGTGAATCAAACAAAATCTCTCTGCCGCATTCTCCCACGGTCCTCCCGGTGTCTCCATAATTTTACACCGACTCTTACCATGCAGTTTCAAGTCGGCTCCTTGAGCCTGACATCAGAGAAACCAAGAGAAACATTATTTTCT